>VFFE01009228.1:1934535-2270508 GCA_008921705.1 Burhinus oedicnemus
GTCTTGGGTCTATTGGAGAATATTTTTCCAGAAGAGATCTGTAAGAGACAGGAGACAGGATTCAATCTGAGGACTTTCTGTTGGCCTTTGGCAATGGTGATTCATGAAGCCAGTTTTAGATCACAGTCTACACTGCACCCAGCTGAAGTAAAAGCATCAGAATAACAACCTTTATTCTTTTCAAATGCCTGGCAAAGCAAATACACCTCACAGCACACCCTAAAGTTCAATTTATAACCACTGTAGGGTCAGAAGGTGGCAGTCATCCTAGAGGCCCATCAAGGAATATCTAGCAGCTTTGTACCCTGGCAAAAACTGTATTTCCCACTGTGTGATGTTGCAAAAGTCTGCATTTAATTTTATAAATACATATATATATATTCATGTATGTGTGTGTGTGTATATAACTTCATATTGGTTAGAAGTATAATTTCAATCCAAATAAAACAAATATTTAGACAACCTGCAGTTCCCTATCATCCCTTACCCTTTTTGCAACAACATCACTGCCTGCCTCAAATTTGTATTTTTTTGTATTACTTTCATGAGCTTTAATCACCAGGAAAGCAAAAACCAGAAGCTTCAATTCTTCTCAGATATATTACAGTCTGCAGCTCTGGATTGTCTCTTTATATTATAATCCTTCACAGTTATATCCATAGATAGACTTTACTTTGGTTTCATTCTAGTCTTTGTTGTTATCCTCTCTTGAAATTTCTTACATTTCAGTGTGCTGGGGAGGAGGTCTTTTCCTTTCAGAATGAGATAATACGATTTCAGAAATCTGTTTCATTCCTTCACATCAAAGGAATCTCCATTTCATTCAGCATATTTTGTACTAAACAATTTCTGCTTCCTTTTGTTGGTATTATATCTACTTTATTTGTTAAAAGGGATATTTAATTATACATTAAATGGATCTTCAGTCCTTCCCATAACCTGACTTTTCATAACTAATTTGCTGGCCGATAGAATTACCAACTCCCGCACCATTCCTTCTTTCGCCCTCCCCATCTTCCATTGTCAGGAGATTAATTCAAAACAAATGGCTTTTCAGAACTGTTACTTTGTAAAGATCTTAAAGCGCCTTGACACCCATGAGATATTTTTAAAACTGTTCAGAATCATGGGGGACTGTAAAGATTATGTTTATTTTATACTCAGATTTTTGTCCCCAATTTCTATTGGTCTTTTGCATGTGAGGGTATTAACTATGCTAAAACCACTAGTTTTGGGAACTTCCTGCACTACACAGATTTAAAGGATAATGATTACGTTTTGAAGCATTTGAAGCAATAAATATTTTCACTGGTAATGAGTGGGGTAATGCTGGGTAAAAACTTAGACCTTTAATAAAATTCAAACATACTTCTTTCTAATCCAAACTATTCTATGATTTTATGATTCTTTACATGACCTGATGTCATGAACGTTTAAAATATTTTAGCATTTTAACAAGTTCACATACACAGGGGAAGATGTGTACTAGAACAACACAGAAATGAAGCACTTTCTGCAATCATTACAAGTAGCTAACATTTCAGATGTTTTCTACAGTAAAACTGTACGGCAGTTAACACAGTGGTGTGCTGGCCCCTCATTCTTGTCGGAACAATGGCAATACACTCAATAACGGCATCAAAAGTAATGAGTGGTGAAACCTCCTGTATCACTTAATGTCTCAATCTTAGTTTTCACAGACACTTTCTGCATATTTCCTACACTGTATTGTAATATTAGTAATAGGTCATCCTCAGAAACCTGCAATTTCAGTCTTGAATTGGAATCATTTATTGACATATTGATGGAAGACAATTTCATACTGAAAATTATTAATTTTTACTCTTCTCCATTTAAAGTCCACCTTCCAGCCACACATTAATCTTACTGTCCTGTATTGCCTTAGTCTGAGCTTTCCTTTCCCGGAACTCGTATTCACCAGTATTTCTTATCTTGTTTCAGCAGTTCAAATGCCTGTCTTGTTTTCTTTAGCAGTGCTCCTTGAAAATATATAGGATGAGATTTACTGGAGTGCTTGGTCTGCCCTACAGCAGCCAGCCTACACTGAAGAATTAGAGATGTAGGACTACTAATTTTTCCCACAGAATTGTGAGCTACTATCTTGGTCAAATTGGCCTAAAATGTTTGGTGCTCTCACTTCGGGGAACACTTTAGTTGAACACAAATAATCACTGTACTGCAAAGCACTGAAATATGGCAAGAGAAGAAAGATATGTATTTCTGTGCATATTTGAAGCATTTCACAAAGCTCATTAGCAATTGAAACCAGGATTTGATAAATTCATTGAGGATGAAGTCCTATCTTCTCTTCTATTCCACGCAGAAATCACCGGGGAATTCATATGAGGTAAAAATTTGTTAGGTCATTCACTAAAACTTTTTCAACGTGAAAAATAATAACCAAGAAAAAACAGGATTATCTAATTACTTACTAGCCTATCCTCCTTCCTTATGTGCATGGGTTAGCACCACAGTACATGAACAATCATTGGCTTCCTTTGAAATACTCATAAGATTAATTCTTGGCACCAAGGTAAGGGCTGGTGACAGAGATTCAGTAAGATTCTCACAAAGATTTACTCCAGGGATGGAGGCCTGAGGGATCAAACCCTAAATTAAAAGAACCTGGATATTCTATTTAATTTATTATTTCTACATCATCCAGCTGGTCTCCAAAGAGTTTTATAGCACAGGCCTTGGCCATGCTTAAGACTACGTTAGTGACAGTTAATTGCACTCTGACACTGTCATCTGCAGATTCATGGGACTGTGACAGCTTAGGTTGAGTCAGCCTTGCTGTTTCTCCTGGACAGTGGCACTTACTGCCTCCTGTTAGGCACCTCCTGTCAGGCATGTAGGAAGAGTTCTTTTAATTTTTAAAAAGTTATTTCATCGATAAAAGCTCTTCCCTTACAGAAAACCCTGCTCTCCACCAACCAGTTTGTTCTTATGAATGATTTCTTTGCCTCGCTGTTTGCATTGTCTGTGACATTTAGACACTGAGACATAACTGTACATGTCCCTGAGAGCTCTAAGACAAGGGTGATAGCTTTCTAAGTGACATTACTGTTAAATTAACATTCAGAATATTGTGCAGACAAAGAGTACTGTTACAGGTGCACACACACATAGAAAACATGTAAGAGGCAAGAGTACAAGTCAAGCTACATTAGTAGAGAGATCTTCAATTTATTAAATTGAACTGTTGTTAAAAAACCCTGCTGTTAATGCAGGTGACAGCAGTTAGACAGGGAGCAAGTGAAGTTTTCCTTCTTTTGTTTTTATTGATTAATTAGTCAATGTCTGCGCAGCAGCATGAACATAAGCTGATATGTAAGTGCTAAATGGCATTGTTCACACTGTGTTAAGCAGTCAGTTAAAATATATGTTTTATTGATCCGGTTCCTTCCTGGAGGCAGAACTGATGATAAACTTTACTGGCAGGGTTATGATGTTGGAAGACTGCTGGGAGATGGCCTGATGTTTGCCTCAGCTGTTCCATGTTTATGAGGCCAAAGATAAGATGCCACTGAAGAGCCATTCCCATGCTGTATTTGTTCTCTCTTGTACCTCTTACATTGAATTCATTTCTCTGACTGTGAACCTTTGTAACAGTTTTTTTGTCTCTGGCCCTGTCACTACAGCAGTCCTGAGTCAACGACTGGTAACAGCTGAGCATCTTTCTTAATATTTCTTTTTCTCTCCGCTGCTGGAAGTGTAACAGTGTCCATCTCAAACCCAGCAGCTTTCCTGTCTTGCTGCACCTCTGCTCCCTTGGGAGCACTGCTGCTAAACTCATCTTCCCCTCCTGATACTCTGAACACAGCACCTTTTCATTTCCAGTTTCAATTCCATTCTTCATTACTTCCTTTTGCAAATTCCCTTGCTTATCTCTACTTTCCTTCTGTCTTCTATTCAAGTTTCTCATCCTTTCCTTGAAAGTCTTTCAAAATGGCAACCTGTCTCCATCTAAGTCCTCATTTCCTCCACCTCCCCACCCCGCTGCCTTTGCTGTACTCAAGCCAACCAGTTAAACCCCACAGCACCATGCACAGATAACCAAACCAACTACTTTGAACTCCTACCTCAGTGGGGTAAAGTGGCTCACCATGAGCTTGGTGTAGCTGCAGATTACCAAGACAGCCAATAAAAAGATAACATGGGTCTTTCTGCGCTACCATTTGTGTCTGATTCTTAATATCAATATTCTCTGCTGAGTATCTTTTTTACAATATGCCTTCTTACGAAGAGAAGTCCATTCCCACTGTCGTTGTGCTAAGTATTTTATATTCTGTGATTCATCCAATGACTGCCAAAGCAAAATGTAGAAACAACCCTTAGAACAAAGGTGAGGAAGAAGAGGTGGTGAGATTAACCTAATATTGGTGGCTAAGTTCCTACTTGAGGAGTGAAGTGTTTTTCAGTGTAAGCTGAGTAATATTTTACTTATTTTCTTTATAATATATGAATTCAAAAATTCGTATTTCTCTAACAAATAGGCCTTATCTAATGAAGATATGAATTGCTTCTCCATTTTTTTTACCTTGTCTTCATTAAAGTTAGTGCAGGATGTAGCATTAAATAAATATAAACTATGATAACATAGCTCCTTCATGGATGTGGTGGTCTCAGCCACATAAGCATTTTAAAACTTTCCACTCGGTGTTTTTACCTGTGTACTATATATGTATATAGAAATATAAATCTATATATACATTAAAATTTTGTTTACATAATGCCTCAGACTGTGATACACGAAAAATATTTTCAGCCATGGAGTGAAAATATGCTGTTGCCCAAAACATAAGATGACATTTAGCCTTTTTAATATTTTGGTATATGGGATTAGATTCATAGTAATTCAGATGGTTAATTGTACCTAAACTTTGTTTAAAAGGCTTGGAGTACTGAAATTCATCTGCGTGTTTCTGTAGGGATATGTGTAAGAAAATACCATCTTTTCTTTCAGTGGGTAGATGTATACAGTATGGTATAGTTCTCTGAACATCTCTTTACCTTTTATGTCTTTACTTTATAAGAAACAGAAATCAGAGTTTACTGTTAGATTCTTTTTAGGAGCAGAATGCTGAAAAAAGACGTCTGTAGGAAATCTACATAAGGGGGTTCACAGGCCCAAGGAGCCCGCGTGCTGGGCTATAAAGATGTCAAAGCTGGAGATGAACATAAGTCTCTTTGATAGTCCTTCCATGAGAAATTTTCTTCAAAGGATGTTTTTTAGCAATTTTTAATCTTGAAACTTTAAAATTTTAATTGTAAAACTTTATTTTTAATATTTTAAATTTAAAACAAATTTCAAAAGAATGTAATTTTTTGGGGGGTGACAAGTCATGACTGCTCTGTATCCCAGCAGAAGTACCCCATGGTGTGCGACAGTAATATTACTCTTAGCTCAGGAACACAGGCCGCGCCAGAGCATATCTGTATTCGTTCCTTTGGGAGGGCACAAGGCATGTGAGAGCACGTGCTGGGGCAGCTCCAAAGAAACAACTTGGTGTTTGCTGTCAATCAGGTGTCCTGTGCTATCCAGTCCCTGTACGACTTTTCCAGAGAACTACCAGGCTCATTCCTGAATACAGTCTAGATGAAAACAAATGTGCACTGTACATGATCAGGAAACTAATGTCCCAACGAGAAATAAAGTGTTAACAGTCCTGACAGTAGAAACCCATGCATGACCAAAAAAATCACTCATGCGATGGTAACTTAAGAGGAAAGAGAGCAATAGGAATGTAGGATAAGGATTTTAGTGTACTTTCCATCTGCAAGTCTTAAGAATGACAAATAGCTGAAAGACTTCAATTTCTTAAAATCAGATCATGTTCTGTGCCATAATCTTGTTTCTTTAAGGAGAAAATAAAAAAAATACCCAAACCTCTCAATGACCTCTCCGCACTACATGTTCATTCCAGCATGCCAGCCTCTTGTTTTAATGCCATGAGACTCAAAACCACTTTGTATGCCTAAGTTCATGTTTTGCTCTCATTGTCTGGAACATCTTGGCCTCATGGTTCTGGCTGCAAGGAAAGTGGACTGTCCAACTGACAGAAATGCAGGTGTCAGATAAAGACAGAAGTTCAGAGATTTTTCAGACTTGTCATTTTAACAACCCAAAGACCTCAGGGAAACATATATGTCAGCAGAGTGAGCACCATGCAAACAGGGAGATAATAAAAATGCGTGTAAATATGTATGACTCCCTATGTTCTTGTTTCTGCTCCTAATTCTGGTATCCTCCAGGCTACAAGTATACACATATTTCACTCTTAAAGGAGGTTTAGAGTTTTATTTATAGGACTGTAAGTACGCACTTTGTCTTCTCTATCTGCTTTGACAAAATGGCTGGACACAAAGGCAATAACAAAAAAGGCTCGATATCTGACGTAAATAGGATTACAGTAATAGTGTTTAAAAGAAAAGGGAGAAGGAAAACCATTTTGCTCCCTTTTTAGGAGGAGTTTGGAATGAAATGTACCGCATGTCAAGAGTATGATAAAGATAATTTTGTACTGAATGACATTCAAAACTTCCCCTCCTGCCTGTTTTATAAGCAGGGATGCATATTTTCCCCTATATTTTCAGTTTCTCCCTTCTTTTACTATCTAGAAAATCAAATCAGAAAAACTGTCTATTTCCCACTGAATAAAGCAGAGTATTTCTGCCTAGGAGTATTTTCAGTGAAAACACTAAACGTTTGTGGAAACACTTGTTTCCATTAATTATTTTTTTTAAAAGGCCAAAACATCTGACAAACATACTTTCTTTTGACCATCTATATTGAGTAGATGAATGACCTCTACTTCTGGCTGCTACATAGGTGGTGCTATGTTACTTTTTCCCTGTTTTTCACCTTTCTCTTTCTGAGTGTATTTTTTCATACTTCATGTAATGTCTTATTTCAGTGCAGTGTGGTTCACTCAAATAAAACAGTAATCAGCTGGTTACAAAGCAGCACACAGCTGCCTCCTAGAAGTTATGACCTAAAATATTTAATTAAACAGCAGTGCTGTTTTTCAGATCTTTGCTGGCTTTGCTCCATGTCCAGATCCTGCATTTTCTCTAGTTGCTCTGAATCACTGATTTCAGCCTTCTGCCAGAGAGCACTACCAAAAACCAGAGGAATAACCTCACTACTTTGTGATTTCACAAGAGCATTCACTTAATGTATTCTGGAGAGTTTAATTTTCATGTGGCTAAATGTTCTAGATTACTATTCAAAATCCTTTACCGTATTTAGACTACTCTTTCCCAAAACCAACAGACAACTGGCATTATATAGTTGTGTATGATTCTTCTTAACTATCACATAAAGTGAAAAATAAAGTAGACTACACTGTCAAAACCCTTCTGCTACAAATGTTGAAACCTCAGACAAATGCATTAAAATGTGATATAATTGATAATACTAACTATTCTTTTAATACTCTGCTTCTTTGGATACTACTTCTCCAGAAATTGCCATTGACATTCTCTAAGCGTTCAGGGAAACTGTGTTATACAACAGAAATTATTGTGTTTTCATGATACATTTTTCACTTTCAGTCTGAATGGAATTAATATTTAGATTTAATTTGCTAAAGATTTAATTGCTAAATAGTCAGTGACCTCTAGGATATTATTTTTAACTGTAACAATTATATCACAAAGTAGATAAAGCATCACTAAAACTATTTCAAAGATACCAATGAGAATAGTCATAATGCTCCTTTAAAAATAAACATATCCACTTGGATATATGAAGTTTACATATTGAGGACTCTTGTTTTATTTAGCTACCCATATCAGAGGTACCACGGCTATCGTAAATGATGAATTGCATATGACCACATGCGTGTTTATTGTAGCTTTTGATGCAGTGGCCATAGATTTTGGGAAGGCTCCTACTTTGCTGTATTTGACTTTGAATCAGCATGATTGATGATAGTTGCCATTTTTCATCAACGGGGCCCGTTTTGAAAGCCTGAAGGACCTATACCTGTAGGCTGCTTGGGGAAAGAGAAAGACAAGAAGTGATGGTTAGATGTTTTTGCCGTCCTACTCTGAATTGCAATTTGTCCAAGTCAGTCTTTCTATGTCCTTACTTCATCCTTGATGTCCAGTATTTCCTGTACTTCCCCTTCATTCACCTCACAATTCTTGCCCAGTCCTTTTTAGTGGTATACAGCATCTTCAGATATGTCCGTGACCTGTAGAGAACTGGTCTATGAGGACATACAAAAAATTATTCTACCTCAGCCCTTTTACTTTGAAAAAGGTGCATGTGCCTTTTAAGAAAAGGTGGATTTCAGGTACAGCTTTTGCTTTCCAACTTAGACGTAAGAAATACAGAGATATCAAAACAACGTATGTAGAGATAAACTAAAAGTCCAAATTATTATAGGATAGGGTGAAGGTAGGATCCCATTCTTATTTCACCTTAAGCACTTTGCTTGCCTATAAATAAGAATACACAGGTTGGGATACAAGGCTTTTTCCCTATGGGAGAACTGTGAATGTTAAAAAAAGCCCCCATGATATTAAAGCAATAAATCAAGGAGAGAACCCCCAAAATTTATTCTGCCACTATCGTCAATGTCAGAAGACATCAGAATCCTGATGGAAAAAGGAAGACATCACTGGACGGAATATTTAGAGCAAATGAAGCCTGGTGCCAAGGGAAATTACAGACTTTTTCAAGAATGTCACCCTCACAGTCCTGAAGCTTTAGACCTTCAGAGAAAAACCTGAAGTTCAAGTAATATATATACTCAAAGTACTTTAACCCAAGTGTATCAGATTTTCAGCACTGTGATCAGTGGACTACCCCCAAAAAAAGACTTTTGCATATATGTAATTAGCTTTGTTTATACAGTCACATTGAATATATACTATACAAAAAAAAGAAACAGTTCATACACTTTAGTGAATGCTAAATTATTTAGTAAAGACAGGCACAGTCAGGAAGGATCATTACTTAAGTGTATTTATGTTCAGGTGCACCTTTCATACTCACCAAGTTCAAATCAAAATTAAACAGGGAAGGGACAGTCAGAGGCAATTTATCTGGCAATAGGGCAGCTGGGTAAGGTAAGGAAAGATAGATGTATTAGTGTTGTTTGGAAAAACTTTCTGTTTTTTTAATTAGAAAATACAAGTCTGTCTGAAAGCTGTGAGAAAGAGGTTGTTTTAAATGTCTTGTTTCAAGAAATGCATACATGAATTAAGTTTTAAAGATGTCCATCTTAACGATTATCACTGGAAGATCTCTATTTTTCAGTCAAGGATGCTTCTTTTTGTTTAGAAATTGTACTGTCAGTCTAAAAAGATGACATTAAAAACCCTGTTAAATTATAAGTTAATTTGGCCTACTGTTTTTAAAGCTTTTTTCTGTTTTACCAAAAGTGTTGGAGATGATACTTTATTTTCAGCTAAGTTTGGGATGTAGACATTTTCCCCTTTCAAATGTAAGATTTTGCTAAGTCTGCTGAGAAAATCTTGTTTTCCAAAGAAATTCCAGCTGATGAAACTTTCTACCAGTCCCCTGACTTTGACTCTGGATGACACCTTTGCTGAAAAGAGAAAAAAGAAATACCATTACAATTTACCCACCTGGCATAAAGACAAGGCAACCCTTATCATTGCCCTGATCGCTGTCTCTTGCTTTTCAAGGTGGGTGAAGGAAAAAAAAAACAACCAAAAACGTAATTTGACCAACTTGACAGAGACAAGATTGTTAATGCATGGGCCATCACCCAGCAATGTGGAAGCCTGTGCAGTGTCTTACAAACATCAAGGTGTTGAGTCAAGCACTTTTTAGTGGTTGCACAGGTGTGCACTGTTTAGGCAGAGACTGAGCCCCTCTGAAACATTTGGATTCGTTTGGGCATAGCAAAGCCGCTATATAGTCTGCATAACCATTTTCAAACAATGCCCCATCCTAAGGAATGGTTGTATAAGAGAAAGACAAATGGCTTTAGGAAATAATAGAGTTAATTCTAAGAGTAGTAGTTGATATGAGGTGAATAATCTTTTGGCTGACCAGAGATGGCAGATATTTTTGCCACAGACAATTGTTTTTATATTTTGAATGCTAACTTCATCCAAATGTTAAAATGTTATACGTTTCAGTGATAATTGCCAGAGGTAGAAAGACGAAACACAAACAAGCAATCTCTTGCCATCCTGGAATTCAAATCTGTGTAGTTGCACGCTAAATAATTTAGTTTCATTTAACTTGGCATTGTATCATGACATATCATAATGTAGCATATAGAAAAACAAAATAGCCAAAAAATTAAAAACCATATTGAGTATAATTATAAATGTCTTAGGTTGCAAATTCTTTATTTAAATTTAGATTTTTCTGTAGAAAAATGCTCACTTGAAAGAAAAAATTTGGGAAAAGCATTTGGTTTTGTGCCAAATTAGAATAAAACCACTTTCTTAGGAGAGCAGAAATTCTGAGATTTGCCCAGATCTGATAGCAAAGCTCAGCTCAAAAGTTTCACTGGAAGAAGGTGAGATCCTCTGACATCCAGGTAACTCTATCTACTCTTTCTGTTGAATGTGTATCATCCACCTGTTCAGACATGTATTTCTGTAGCTCTGCAGTGAACTTGACATCACCTTACAGCATCAGCTATTTTTACTACCTATTATTTTTACCACCTACTTATAACACTAATCCTTACAAAACACCACTCTACCTGTATGTTGTTTACGCTTCTATGCAAGGAAGAAGCATAGAAATACAAAGAATTTTCCTAATGGTTGCAAAGGTAAAGGCAGAAGCAAAGGCAAGCACTTAGCCCTGTACAAATCTGCATAAACCACAGGGAGAACAGTTTCCGTGAGCCACAAAGTGAGCCAGGTCATACTGTTGGCAATTAATAACCAGCCTGAATAATTTTATCTGAGCTTCAAGTGGTTTGTGTTTCTTCTGCTCTTTCCTCCATTGTGACAGCCTGCAGGAACTCTCAGCACAAGGAGAATGATCGCTAAATGCTGGATCAGTATTGCAAAATGTACTTCTTTGCAAGGTTAAATGAAAACAGACCAAGTGCATTTCCCCAGCATTCTGTCAGCCACTGGGACTGAGGATTTATGCAGCGACTGCCTTGAAACCTAATTTGGATTAACAGAAAAAACAAACGCGGTCCATGAAGAATTTTGTCCTCAGTGGATGATCAAGATTTTGTCAATGACTAAGATCTCTCTTTAAATACTAACAATTAAAGATATCTTTGTTGGATTTTACATTAAATCTTTGCTGAAGTGGGAAGGTATCTGAACTTTGTCACAGCATTTTGGTTCACCTTTAGGATTACCTGCCTGATCCTTTTTGTTATGATTTTATCTTGATGATGAATTTTCTTTTTATATCACATAGAGGATGTGGTAGAGAATTAGTGTCACCTTACCATTTAACCTCTTCCTGTCATTCACTCCTATTGCCATTTATTTCCAGATTGCTATTTATCACTGTGATATTTCATTTTGACTTCTAAACTTAAATCACATGTATAATCAAAAATTAAATGTTATATTCTTTAAATAAAGAAACTTCCAGAATAACCTCTATGACAGGCTGTGACTGTGTGTCAGTTCCTGAACTCTATTTTGTAGCTGGAAATTGTCATGAATTCTTTTATGAAGGATTTTCAACAGAAAATGTCAATTTGTTAGAATTTAAACTTTCCACAGTTCAGGTTTCAGGGCAAATATAATCAAGAGGAGTTTCTCAACTAAGGATGGGAATTTCTAGCTACAATTAGAAAAATAATTAGAGAGGTAGGTTGTACTGAAAACAGTTAAGACACATTGCAGAACCATGGGAAGTCAAAGTTCAAATCTCTTCAACAATGATTATTCAATTATGTAAACATAAGTGGATCTATTTCAAATAGAGAGCTCAAAACACATGTGAGATATGAGCAAATGGACTTAAATCTCCACTTGATTTTGAACTTGATTCTCAAATTCCTGTACACACTCTGCTACCAAGCGGTCCTGCCAAAGTCTACGCAACCACGTCTGCAACTCTCTCACTTGTACAGCTACAGAAAGCACAATATGCAAGTGCATGTTGCCACTTACATGAGAAGACAGCTGGATTATAATATATTTCAGTCATAATTACCAGATATTTCACAGCACTCAAATGACTGTATAAAGTGACAGCCCAAATCATGTTCTTTAAATTTATAGCTCTTCAACATGGGTGTACAAACGGGTTTCTATGCGATAAGGGTTTGGATTTTTAGTACATTAGCTACTCTATGGATAATCTTTGTTCACACTTTGTACTGTATGTGAGATAATTTACACCTTCTGCAGAGTAAGAAACTGCACAATTATTTTTTCTGCAGTCCACAGTCTGGTTTGGTTTAGTGTGTTTGTGTGTATTTGGATGTATTTGCATGTACACACATATGTGTGTACCTGTGTATATATATACATATACATGTGCATGAGTTTGTGCAAGTATACCAAAAGATGACAGTAAACATTCAGGTTTTTATGGTCTGTATGGTTTCACCATATCTCTTCTGTTTATTCACACAGAGACACGGCGATTACTGCTAGTGTCTGGAATGGTGAGTGTTAAGTTCTCTGTGACGATGCCCATAACCTCAAGGCAGATATAGAGAACAGAGCAGTATCGCGGGATGCTGAATGGAATTTTTCCTCTTATAAAGACAGCTATTCCATTTGACCTTGAACAAATAACAGGGTTTCCACAAAAGTCTTTAGCCTAACATCAGCTTTTAACTCTTTTCTGTCTTCTTTGCTGAAACCTCCTCAAAACAGGTAGTGACTCAAAACCGCAACTTAGTAAAGACTGCCGCTGAGTACAGCGAACTCCAGGAAGGCTTCCATCTCAGTAGGGAATGGATGTGATATTCACTTATCAAGAATTTGCAGTACCATAGAGGATGAAGAAGACAGAAGCTTCTTCATGCCATTCATTATGCTCAGTATTCCTCACTTCACATCAAGCTCTGAATAAAATTCCTAGCGCCACCAAAAGAGCTTCCTAATTAAACGGTAACAGTACTGTCGATATTCACTGTCCCTGTTGTTCCTTCTTGTACATGTTTGATTCTTGCTTTATCTCATGTTCATTCATAAAAAAAGTTTGTGGAAAACAACGTAACAAATCATGCTGCCAAAAAACTAACTGAAATGGGACTGAAGGCTTTTTTTGACAATAAGCACCTTGACAGTTTTTTAAGTTTTTAAAAATTTTCCATAACTGCAGAAGAAAGTCTTTTTCTTTTTAATGTTGATAGTAGTGTCTGTTCACTTTTGAACAGGTATATTACTGGTCCCAGCTGTGAACAGATTTATAAAGCTCCCAGCTGTGAATAGATTTAGTTCCATTCTTTTCTTGGGAGGTTGGGAGGTCACTCCTGAGACAACTTATTATTTTGGTAAAAAGAACAGAGGAACAGGTGTTTGATGTCTCAATTCAAGCTGTCTCAACTTGCATAGAATAAGCTACAAGTAATTGGCCACCAAAAAAAACACAAACAAAAAAAAAGCCAAAAAACCTAATGAAAATAACTGTCCAGCCTGTTAGGGGACTGGGTATGGAGGGTGAATCATAGGACCTGCTCTTCATTTCAATGATAATTTAAATACAGATAATTCTTTGTTATCTATCTATCCTCTGGCCATTTCTGGAGCACTGATCGGAACACAGGCTTTCTCAAGGGAATACCTAATTATTAAGTTAGAAACCCATCCTCACCATTACACTTTCTAACCTGATTAAGCTTTGAATTTTGCTTGCCAAACACAACAGGTGAACAACAAAGCACTAAGAATCTCTTTCCTCCCCGGGTCCAGTAGCCTGACAGGGAGAAGTTTATAAGTTGGAAAAAGTCAAGCAGAGACTCATTAGATGTCAGAAGGAATAGATTCCCATCTCACACTGGTAAGGTGAATTTTCGTATAATTCATCAGTGAAGAAAGGACAGCTTGTGGACCCAAACAAACAACATCATAACTACCAACTGTGTTTGCACCGTCCTCTGCACTAGGGCACACTGCATGTATCAGACCTGATGTCTCTACAGTTCCTCGGTCTTCAAGATCTCTGCATGCGTTATAAATTTGGAATGCGGCTAGGAGTAACAGGGCTCTCATAAAGCAAAAGGGATATCATGATTTAGAGAAGGCTGTATCTCTCCAGGTTTTGTGCTATTTGCTCAGACACAGTTATTTAGGAAAGAACCATTGTGTTCCTTCTTTAAGGAAATTCCAGTATCAGGACACGTTACAGGTAAGATATGTCAAATGATGACATAGAAATTTGTTTTGCAGATATTCTGTAGACATAGAACCAACTTTGTCATACCAGTAGTGATACTCAATTTAATTAGAGACAATTTCATTTCTCATAGATAAAGTATTTAATTTCTTAAGATTTAATTTCTCATTTAGGTGCTATCACCTCTGACCCTGTGACCTCACATTTGAGTGTCAGAAAACAGTAAAAGAGCATCAATATCCTTTGTGCCTCACTGGTTCTCTCTTGCTTTGAAATTCCTGGCCAGTTTATGTTGTATGAATCTGTGGATCTCAGCTGATTTAGGAGAAATTATAACTATTTACACCAATGCCGAGTGCCTCTGACAGAAGTAAGTGAAATGCTGCCTATGAAACATATTTCTCATGTTATTTCCAAACTTTTCTATTCCCCTTCAAACCAACTGCAAAGATATTTTCAAAGCCTATTTTCCCCTAAGTGCACATTTACTTTCAAAGTATCTACATCAAACACAGTCTTCATAAGCATTTTCAAATGTGTTCAGTCAGCATGAAAGAAGCAGAGAATCTCTTAAAAAATAAACCATAAAAAAATCACCACATGCATCTTGGGTAGGTTGTTCTTTTTAAAAGGAAGAAAAGGACTAGAAGTTTCAGCCTGCTTGAGTCTTCAGTGTCAAAACACAGCACAAGTGTTGTTCAACCTGAAGATAATTAAGTGAAGGGAATAAATGAAGTTTGCATGAAGCTTGTTCATCTGCTGGGCCAGATGTTTTTGGAATTCTCAGCAACCTTTTTCACCGTATTTTAAATATATTAGCAGATGAACTTGAATGGAGAGGTCTTTTCAGACAACAGCTGAATAGCCATCTCTTAGACCTCCATTAATCCCATGAGCTACTGCCTAGTCATCCCTTCAGGAAAAAATCTGAAAGGTTGCTGCAGTCCTCACTTTGTTTAGACAGAGTAAATCCCTCACATTCTCTGATATATTTTAACATTTATAACTCACTAAACATTGTCAACACATAAAGTTCAGAGTTATGAAGAATCTCTCTGTTCCTCCTATCTGCAAAATAGGGGGCTGAGTACACAGTAATCATCATAAAGTCACCCGAAGTATAAAAAGATCTGTAAGTAAATATGGTGGCATTTAAAACATAGACACCTCTGCTGGAAAGCTCCTTGGGTAAATCTGGTCATGTAAATAAGGTTTGTTTCTTGTTTTATTCCATGCACATTTTTCCATTTAAAATGTTGAAATGATGAAGAAATGTATAAGCAATACAGATTTTTTTAGGAAAAAAAAAATCAGAACTTCATTCCTTTCAAAATGAATTGGTACCGTTGTAGTGCTGTTTAAAGAATCTCTCAATGTTTGCAATAGTTTGAGATTAAGACGTTTGATAAAAGCTTATAGGAGGATTAATGATAAAATGTGGTCTGCTGTCCATCATGTTTGTTTTTTATCATTCACCATCTTACAATGGAATCCAAGCAAAAGTCTCCAAAGCTAGGGATTATAACAGTGCAAAAATTGCCTGGGACCTACAGACTGACCAAGTTATTATCATTTCTCAAGATTTGCAGATTTGTTCCAAGAGAAGGAATTTCAGCTTTTTTTTTTTTTTTCAAAGCCAACATTTATTAACCACTTCATCAGGAGGAGCTGTTTATCTCCTACAGATCAAGGCAAGACTGGGTAAAAAAAACTGTACCATTCAGATGATCTTTTTCATAATATATATTTGAATATTTGGGGAACAGAAAGATGAAAAGACAATCTGAGGCATTTTGAAACATGGTTTCTTCAGCACAGAGCCTTCATATCCAAATCTCTGTTTTAGCTGACCTGATGAAAAGTTCTGTTAGTGGACAGTTTTTTATCCAATCTTAATATAGGCCTGATACAAATTCCTAGAAAAAAGTCAGGTGATAAGGCAGAGACAGCATTGAACTAATGGACAAAATCACAGAAAAAGCACTTGAAGAAAATTATAGAAGAAAGCCTTGATCCTCCACTGTAAAGGGTGAATTTATGGGGTTAGTAATTAGTGATCTTTTTTATGCCACAAGTGAGACATAAAGACAAAAACACTTTCCTCAGTACTATTCTAGTTGGTGAGGATGCTGAAATATTTCAGAAGCAGTTCATAGATAATGAGCCTTTGTTGCTATTATATTAAAGCATATAATAAGGGGCTACTTGAATTCACGTGCCTACATCCCTCTAACAGAAATGGTAAGTAAAAGACTTCCTGATGGAGGTGTCCTTAGGCCTTCGATCCGGTGAAGATGGAGCTTATTAACCTTCAGGGTCTGCAGCAAGGCTGGCATATTTCCCTAGGTCTTTTAAAAGACTGTCCTAGGAAAGAATTGACTGTTAATTCGTTAAAGAAAAGCAAACCCAAACAGATATAAATTAAATACATGAGACAATTTTTGGTAGATGTAAATACAAGTTCCATAACTAAGAAACACCAAGCAAAAGCTTCCAGATAGTCTATCTGAATATTACAGGGATTATAACCTCTTCAGATGAGATAAATTGAGACAGAAGATACTGCCATCCATGATATTCCCAACTAAGTCTTTCAAGTCTTCAGAAGTACCTTTTTGAATTTATCTTACTTGCTTACTGAGACAATGAAGCAGACTCCCCACCACCTGAGAGGTGATGTGGTTCAGCTCACAGGCGGATGTGCAGCTGTAGATTTCCACTCTCCGAGCAGCCTAGTGAAGCCAAAGTAAAATGTTACATTCAGCTTTGTGAGCAGACAGAGTTTACCGAAGTCTCCTGTGAAAGGAGGACCTTTGCTTTCCAAGCCTTTTTTCTAGGTATATGGTATTTTCCTCTAGAAATTATCATGGCCTAGGATTAAGAGTCTGCCCTATGTTTAGGCAGCAGACTGGAAGATGACTACCACTAGGACGACTAGCGAATGAAGTAAAAAAAGAAGACGTTGGTGTGTTTGTCTTCTAGAATTCCTGATATGTATGTTTTCTCTTCCAGTGCATTGTGGTGCCAAGTGTGATGGTAGTAAGCATCTTGTTTTGCTTAGTGCAGAAGGAGATGAGATTAAGAAAGATTTATCAGAATATATAAGGTTCTGGAGTACAGTGACCACAAAGTAAGAGACACATCTGCTGTTTCACTTCCGTTTAGTTCAACATAAACTTGTATTTAATTTTGTTCATGTTTAGTACATGTCTTAGTCTTGTTTTAAATCTAAACCACTCCATAGTAAATCTGAAAACTACGCATCTGTACAGGTACCCACCACCCTGCAAGAACAAGAATCACTAATCTAAAAATGATTCATGCCAAAATGTTCTAGATTAGCAACATGTTCTGGGAATCAATATTACCTCATGACTGTGTTCCTTTAATACCGTAGCAATTTTCTCTCAATTCTACTGAACACTTCAATTTCACTTTTAAAGCCCGTTCTTGACATCTCCTTAGAGTGAATTTTACCATGTTTAGAGGTCATACTAAAGAGATTCATATATTTTACAGGTCTACACTTTTTATGTGGTTGCCTCTGAGTTACTTGTTACAATGGCATAACAGAACATTTAAAAATTATACCATGGTATAGAAATACTATTCTGTATGCCTAAACCAGCATTGTTAGAAAGTGTAATTATTGTTCTGAGATAATCTTAATAAATCTTTTTGTAGCTGCAGAAAGTCAAAACTATAGCCACTGTGCTGCATTTTTTGGTAACTTGCAAAATTTCTGCCTTCCTGCACACAGAAATTAGAGAGTCACAGGGCATGCTGATATCTTAGAAGACAGCACAGTACTGCATGGACACAATATCTACCAGCTGGTAAGCAAACCGACAGGTTTTTCACAGCACAACTATAATGTGATTTGAAATTCAGAAAATCTGTTCCTGATTCAAAGCTCTGAGGTCAGTTAGTACTTACACTGCCTCAAAATTGTACTGTCTGTCTCTCCTGCTGTGGTCCTTTGAAATACTGCAAGCATTAATCAAAAGTCAATTGTGTGTTTTAATCAGATTTCATGGAGAGTACATTGTAGGTGCAGGGGCTGTGAATTACCTTGCAAAATGGAAATGCTAGGTGTAATTTGATCACTATAAATGAGAAAACAGCAATTATTAAAAGTGAATAAAACTTTACCGTGGTAAATCAAGAATGAGTTGAAAGGTCTGTACAATGACTATTGTTACTGAACCACGTAAGTAGTGACAAAATGCTACTTTACATCAAATGAAAAATAAAGTTGATAAAAACTGAAAAATAGAGTTGATAAAAACTGCTGCTACCGCTCAAATGAATGGAAGAGCATCTACTGACTTCAATGGAACCAGAAAATTCATTTATGAATTGGATATTTCTACAAGGCAAAATCGCAGACTTACATTTAAATATGATCCATAAAGTGAAGACTTACTTCTGAATCGAGACTACGATAAGTTATTTCCTGTGTTGATACATAAAGATTCCAAATTCAGAAATATTAAATTATTAAATTATTTTGTTAGTAACGGCAGGGCAGAATCTCCAAACAAAAATATAAAATGCCAGCAACTGCCCAAATACAGTTTTTAATTTAATTTAGGGCTTTTCCTTACTTTGGGTAAAACTTCAAGTAGTTCTTGATATTTGAAAATTGTCACATCGTGTACTGAAATGTTGTTGCAGCTGTTGTCAGTGTCCCCAGCTCCCAAGACATTTTGTTGTTATCCTTTCTCTTTTAAAGTCAGACAACTGCTGCCTGTGGAGAAGGGGTGGGAACATGCACTATAAGCATGACAAAATTCTGCAGCTCTGACTTTAGCTGCCTGGTACCACAGCTGTGAGAAAGAGTAATATGGGAATAGTGCCTATTAATACAGTCAATAGGAATTGTGTGCAGATGGGGTACGGTTAACACAGACAGCGTTCTCTCATAAATCTAGTTGCAGCTACTAAACTGGGCTGCATTTTCACACGGAAAGCGAAAGACACTTTCCTTTTCACTCCTTCCATCACCACTTACCTCATGTGGAACTGCTAGAGCTTCTGGCTGATCAAGTTGCAATAAATTTCAGCAAACAGAAAACAAATTATTTCTACTTAATTTCATCCAAAAGAGGTTATGAACTGGCTTTTTTCCTACAATTTCCAACAGTAAAAAAAAAAAAAAGAAACTATTTATTTAAGAAGACTGCACTTATTTTTAATTGCTCTACTTGAATTGTGAAACTGGAAGTACACTGTAGAAGCTGAAAATACAAACCATAGCTGGTTGTGCAAATCACAGAAATGGAAATTACCTTCCCTTCTGCACCCACTTCTAAGGAACATTCTTGTAAGTGAATTACTGAAAAATGATTGTTCTTTAAGTGCATATAAAAAGTTGATTTTAACAGTTTTGTGTTGTTCTTGAATAACCTATTCAAGCTTGTCAGTTAAGGAAAAAAAAAAGAGAAGACATGTGTTTGTTATTTTTAATAGTGCTGAGGGGCAAAGAACATGGGATAGTAGCCTCACTCTGTAGAAGCTTGTGACAAACATTCTGTGACACCTCAGTGGCTAACCTATGGTGCTTCAAGATTTTGAAAATTTGTCATCACATGCTTAGATATAGATATAGATACAGATACGGTTTTAGATATAGATACTGATTTCCTGGTGTTGCTCTATTTTCCATTTAAAAACAAAACAAAGTACACAATAATGAACAGAAGAGAACTACCCACAAAGAGAGTCATACACTGTCTTTAACTTCCATCTCTGCTCTGGAATGTTTCCCTCTCAAATCAATCCACCATCACTTTTTTTTTTTTTTAAAAAACTTTAAGGCAATATGTTTTAAGTAGCAAAATAAAAAAAACCAAAATGCAATTTATTTATTTTAGTAAAACAAAGATTCAGCTTAACATCAAATGAGACATGACAGTTGTGGCGGTCCTGAGGTAGCATGAACTTTCAGTATAGATAATACTGAAAATCAGAGAATTTTGTCTTCCTAAATATATTGCATGTTTTCCTCTGCATGGCTATTTCTACCTGTTTAATTGCTGATTTACTGGGGCTTGCACAGCTCAGAAACAAGTAGTCTCATTAATGGCAGCTACTGAAGGTAAGACTGTGTTCTCACAATTTTCTCTGAGATCTGCATGAAATGTAGGATGTGATGAAATGCAATGTTGCACTTGCTCCATATGTGAACTTTTGTATAACAAGGATATTGTTTGGTGATTTTTTTACCTCTTTTTTTTTTTCCCCTTGCCAATTAGTAAACTTTTCAGCTCTTCACCTAAGCTGTAAAATTCATGCAAACAAATTCACTTTGTAGACATATAGCAAATCTGATAAACATTCCAGAGGTGACCAAAACCAAAATAGAATGCGTGAATAAACAGCACAGAACTAGCCATCCACAAGCAAAGGAGAAGGAGAAATAAATAAATAAATTGATAAATAAAATAAAAATTAAAAATTGTAACTTTACTGACACGTAATATTTTAGGGAGTGAAAACTCCTTACTGACCCAAACCCAGAAAGTGTCTCATAATACTTTTGAAAACAAAATCACGGAATTTGGGTAATTACGGTTCAAAGGCCTGATTCCCACTCTTCAGAGTGAAGTATGTAATTTGAGAAAATGTGTGTTAGTCTTGAAATCTTCAAGAAATTTAGCATAACTGATGACTTATTTTGCAACTTCTTCTGAGAGCACTGGCCTATTAGTCTTTTTCTCTTGTTAAAACCATTCCAATCTTTCAATAAGGAACAGAAGCAATCTTAGTTGATTCAACTACCAGTGACCTAATGTAAAACACATACAAAGCATCAAAACACATATGTCCTGCTGCAATCATAATGTAAAAAACCATATTTTATGCTTTTCATGATTTGTACACATCTTTTTGAAAAGCATATGCTTGTACTCCCATATGCCCCTCCTGAAGTTATGAGAAGGTATATACCATACTCGTAGTAGAACGCCATTACTTAAGAGAATTTTTGCATTAAACAGGTCATGCTCTTAGTACAAAACTTTTTTTGACCTGAAAAAGAGACTAAAGTTTATGTCTCAAAACAAACTTCTGCAATGTAGAGTCTTTCCCTAACAAAGGTTTAGAGTGGAAACTTAGTGAATATGGAAATGCAGTTTCACAGAGTTTCATGGTTAAGAAACAATTATTTACATGAGGAAATACATCTATGTCTCTGCTACCCTAAGCTAACAGAACGATTTTGCAGAGGACAGACTTTGCTTGAAACCAAGATTATGCTCAAAGTAGAGACATCCCTGTGTACTTTAATTCATTAGTTACATGCCCACAGCAGCAAATTAAACATGTAATACCTCTCTAAGTTCCTTGCTTCTTAGACACTAATCTATAACTGGAGACATTGCAAGGTGAAAATACACTTAGAGTTTCTAACAGCTTACCTCTGATAATGCAGCCTTGTTTTTTACTGTTATCTTAAAATATTCAAATCCTTCTAAGCCCCGTTATAAACACTTCCAAATGCCAAGTGCTACAAAACAACTTTTACTAGTATACATGGTACTTCATTGCACTATCTAAATGGTATCAAAGGGAAAAAAAAGGAAGATGAGGAGACATACAGTGAAAAAAAAGTACTCTTTATGTTTAGTTTAAAACAAAGGTTAGACCATGCCTCTACATTCTAGCAAGTCTACAATGTTGTGAAGGTCACATTGGTATTTTCTGTTGCTTTGCATTAAATAAATACTGTACCTCAAAGATCAGCTTCAAAATAATGGATTGACAGTAGTCCCATAAATCTGGCTTGGCACTATAAAACAATAGTAATGAATGATATTACATTTCTACAAATATTGTTTCTTGCATATCTGACCTTATTTAACTTCAAGACTTTGTACGGGTACAAAAGTGACATCTAAACCCTGAAGAACTCTCCAGATTTTCTCCTACTGATGGTTTTAGTCTGATACTTTCCATAGCACAATGTAGGGAGTCCAGATCACTGCATGCAGAGGGGTTCAAGAAGACGATCAATCAGATTTGGTGCACAGATCTTTGTTTGAGTTTACAAAGATGGCTGATTAGCTTACATCTCATCAATAAAGGGAATGGGTCTCCCCAGCAATATACAGACAAATAAATTTCACTTCTTTCAGCATTATTTTCTACAGCTCGAGATGAACCAATGCCTGTCTATTAGAAAAATACCGTATTTTGAGGCAGCAATGGTGAAGGTTTTTCATCTCTTTTCCACTTCTCCTTTCTCATTCTTGTCAATGTTCTGTTGATTTGGTTTGAGTAGAATGCCAGAAGTATAAACAGAAGGAAAACTAATGTTAAACAATGACACAACCTGCAGCTCAGGGAATCCATTTGCTCTGATTCCTTATGGCCATTCTCATGTCCCTCCAGGGTAGCAAGCAGGAAAAAAAAAAACTGTCTGAAGAGAGACCTAAGAGATGATTAGAAAATATCAGTAAGAGGGTGAAGGAATCCTTCAATGTATACAAATGTCCTTTAAAGTTCTTGTCTTCAGGTTACACAGCAGGAAAATTAGAATCAACTCATTTAATAGAGACTGATAGTCTCACAATGGCATCGTATCACTTCTTTCAAGTAACGTTGTGAGCCATGACATGCTGTGTGGTTTACCTACGTGTTTTCTGGTTTGCTGCTTGGCTTGTTCTGGTTACTTTGCTATCCATTGTTTGGACATGGTTTCTTATATTACATAGATCCTGGCAACATCACTGGCAGAGTCCCTGGTTTCTCTGAGTTTCTCAAACATGTGCTGAGAGACATGTTGTCAGAGATACACATTTTAAAGACCTCTCTAAAGCATGGGCATATATATTTGAACTTCTTCTAATAAAAGAAAAAAATAATATGTAAAAAACCTGAAATTGCAAAAAGTGCAGAAAGGTTTGGCATGTTGGACTAGGTGCCACACTGGACCTTGTTCTTACCAACAAGGTGGGGCTGGTGGGGAATGTGAAGCTCAGGGGTAGCCTTGGCTGCAGTGATCATGTGATGGTGGAGTCTGAGATCCTTAGGGCAGCAAGGAGGGCGTGCAGTAAGATTGCTACCCTGGACTTCAGGAGAGCAGACTTTGGCCTCTTCAGGGATCTGCTTGATGGAGTACAGTGGGATACAGCCCTGGAAGGAAGAGGGGCTCAAGATAGCTGGCTAATATTCAATGACCACGTCCACCAAGCTCAGGAGCGATGCATCCCAACAAAGAGGAAGTCAGGCAAAAACAGCAGGAGGCCTACATGGATGAACAAGGAGCTCCTGGACAATGTCAAACAGAAAAAGGAAGTCTACAGAGGGTGGAAGCAAGGACAGGTAGCCTGGGAGGAATACAGAGAAATTGTCCAGGCAGCCAGGGATCAGGTCAGGAAAGCTAAAGCCCAGATGGAGTTAAATCTGGCCAGGGGCATCAAGGGCAACAAGAAAGCCTTCTATAGGTATATCAGGGACAAAAGGAAGACTAGGAAAGATGTGGGCCCACTCAGGAAGAAAATAGGAGACCTGGTCACCCAGGACATGGAGAAGGCTGAGGTACTCAATGTCTTTTTTGCCTCAGTCTTCACTGGTAAAGGCTCTAACCACACTGCCCAAGTTGCAGAAGGTAAAGGCAGGGACTGGGAGAATGAGGTACCACCCACTATAGGAGAAGACCAGGTTTGAGATCAGCTGAGGAACCTGAATGTGCACAAGTCCATGGGACCTGATGAAATTCATCCACAAGTCCTGAGAGAACTGGCAGATGTAGTTGTCAAGCCACTATCCATCATATTTGAGAAGTCATGGCAGTCTGGTGAAGTTCCCGCTGACTGGAAAAGGGGGAACATAACCCCCATTTTCAAAAAGGGTAAAAAAGATTATCCAGCGAACTATAGGCTGGTCAGTCTCACCTCTGTGCCAGCAAGATCATGGAGCAGATGCTCCTGGAAACTCTGCTAAGTTCCATGGAAAATAAAGAGGTGATTGGTGGCAGCCAACACGGCTTCACTAAGGGCAAATCGTGCCTGACAAACTTGGTGGCCTTCTACGACGAGGTTATAGCATTGGTGGATAAGGGGAGAGCAACAGATGTCATCAACCTGGACTTGTGCAAAGCATTTGACACTGTCTCGCATGAGATCCTGGTCTCTCAATTGGAGAGACATGGATTTGATGGATGGACCACTTGGTGGATAAGGAACTGGCTGGACAGTAGCACTCAAAGAGTTGCAGTCAGTGGGTTGATGTCCAAGTGGCGAGCAGTGACAAGTGGTATTCCTCAGGGGTCAGTACTGGGACTGGTATTATTTAACATCTTTGTTGATGACATGGATGTTGGGACTGAGTACACCCTCAGCAAGTTTGCCGACGACATAAAGCTGTGTGGAGCAGTCTACATGCTGGAGGGAAGGGATGCCATCCAGAGGGACCTGGACAGGCTTGAGAGATGGGCCCGTGCCAATGTCATGAAGTTCAACCAGGCCAAGTGCAAGGTCCTGCACGTGGGATGAGGCAATCCCATGCACAAATATAGGCTGGGCGGAGAGTGGATTGAGAACAGCCCTGAGGAGAAGGACTTGGGGGTATTGGTAGATGAGAGGCTCCACATGAGACAGCAATGCGCACTCGCAGCCCAGAAAGCTAACTGTATCCTGGGCTGCATCAAAAGAAGTGTGGCCAGCACGTTGAGGGAGTTGATTCTGCCCCTCTACTCCACTCCCATGAGACCCGACCTGGAATACTGTGTCCAGCTCTGGAGCCCCCAGCATAAGAAACACATGGACCTGTTGGAGCAAGTCCAGAGGAGGGCCATGAAGATGATCAGAGGGCTGGAGAACCTCTGCTATGAGAACAGGCTGAGAGAGTTGGGGTTGTTCAGCCTGGAGAAGAGAAGGCTCCGGGGAGACCTTAGAGCAGCCTTCCAGTATCTGAAGGGGGCTTATAAGAAAGCTGGAGAGGGACTTTTTACAAGGGTGTGTAGTGATAGGATGAGGGGTAATGGCTTCAAACTGGAAGAGGGTAGATTTAGAATAGATATTGGGAAGAAATTTTTCACTCTGAGGGTAGTGAGGCACTGGCACAGGCTGCCCAGGGAAGCTGTGGAGGTCCCATCCCTGGAATTGTTCAAGGCCAGGTTGGATGAGGCTTTGAGCAATCTGCTCTAGTAGGAGGTGTCCTTGCCCATGGCAAGGGGGTTGGAACTAGATGACCTTTAAGTTCCCTTCCAACCTAAACCATTCTATGATTCGATGATTCTATGTACTGTTCAAGCTGGTGAACAGTATTACTTGCAAAGTTCCTCAGTTTAATGAGAATACTGTATGATCTAAATTACAATAAACTGAAATACAGTATTAACAACAAAACCAAGGTGAATAAAATATTAAAGAAGAAAAAACAAAACGCACAGTAAGCAAACTTTTTAGCTGGAAGGGAGGGAAGCTGGGGGATCAAAAAACTATGGCCCAGTTGATTGGCAACATGACCTTCGGCAGTCAAGAATGCACTTTAGTTTCCCACTAGTAACCTTGATTTCAGTCAATCTGTATTATATATGCATACAAACAGAATAACAGTAATGATTTGAACCAAGTTTGCTTAAAGTGTTACTATCTTTGTCATTTGTATAGGAAATCTATATTATTGTCCTGACAATGTCAAACATTAAAGACTGATTATCATTCTATTTTCACACAGACCTAAACCAGTTATTTCAATATCACATACAGAAGAACAGGGGTTTTTTGTTCCATATTCACTTAGTTTATTATAGCTAAAATCTACTTAAAGAAATGTTTTCTTCAGTCATCTTTAGCTTTTTGCTGCTGAGAAACACTAAGCACATAATTAATTGTCACAGCATTTTGCATTCTCATAAATCCTTATGTATTGCTAAATATGGCAGCACCTTATACAGAAACTAATCTGCACTTAGAAATGGCCATGAGCCTGGACAAACCTTCTAGGAAAACAGCTGTACCAAGCAAGGTCTCTTCCAACAGGAGGTAACACAAACGTATGAATTCGCTTCATGGTCAGCTATCCGATTTCATATAAAAATATGAGAAGAATATTATTAATCTGGCGATTTTTTGCCTTCTCTAGCACTAGAGGCAAAATTGGGTGGCGAACATGCACTAAGAAACTTCTCACAGAGGTCATCTTGTGAGGGATGGATTCAGGAGGTGAACATTAAATGTTCAGGCAAAGTACTGCTTGATTTAAACGATTAAACTAGCTTCTTGGCAGAAGTCCTTATCTTTCCCTGTGAATAAGGAACAGCTAATGAGAGAAAGAGAGGCCTGATCACCTCTTTTAAGATAGGTTACATGTGCACAGGTATGAAAGCACAGATAAATCCTTATCTAATAAGTCATTTGAGTGTTTCCTTTACAGCTGACAAAAGATTTAAGGAACTTGAGTGC
Organism: Burhinus oedicnemus; assembly: GCA_008921705.1. NCBI lineage: Eukaryota > Metazoa > Chordata > Aves > Charadriiformes > Burhinidae > Burhinus > Burhinus oedicnemus. Next base: position 1,961,242 of record VFFE01009228.1, read on the forward strand.
CAGCAATATCTTCTAAACACTAAATACAGAAATAAATAATTATTTAAAATTGCTGAATCTTTTTAGGAAGATACATTCCAAGACCATAAAATCTGAACAATTTTTGCATAGGAAAGTGACAAGTTACAGTAGTTTACAAGAATATTAAATCATGAAAATTTTATTGTCACAATAATTACTATTTGCATTGTAAATACTTTTACAGAGCAAATACACCTTCTATCACCTGCCATGACCTAGGCTCCCATTATGTTTGTATTTGTGCAATGCCAAAGGCAATAAAACAAAGCATGCCCTAAAATCCTTACCACCTTCATTTACATTATCTGAATTGACTACTCAGCTTTATTAACTGCAATGTCCTTGGTATATATTATTTTCATTGGTATACTATTTACATGAGCAAACTGAAGTTAATAATGACTTGTCTGGGACAAGATATATGAAGCAAAGAAGTATTATATGAAATGACAGAAGCTGTCAAAGGAATAGACTTTACTTCTGTAAACATGACTAAACAAGAAATAACGTTTCTTTTGCTCTGATCCTATTTAGCCTGTTTCCTAAGTCCCAGTGCAAGACCCTTGAAACAGGAAAAGAAAGGAAGCCTAAATCACTTAAGGTAGGTGTTTTCTTGTGTGCCTAAGCAATAAACTGTCTTTCTAAAATCATCTGATGTGGTATAGAATTGAGACAAATTACTTAAAGTTATTGAGTACCAAAAAGATGTTTGTAGGCCTCTGATAATCTGCCTTTATTGAGTGGGTGTCTTTTGCTATAATCACACAAGTCCTTCAGCAGTTTGCTGCTAGGCATTTTTCTGGTCTTTCACTGCAGGCAAAAGGGGACATTAAATGGCAGGTTAATTATCTTTTGCTGCCATATTTCCCTGCAGTATATTATGCTATTGTTAACATTGATATGATAGGAGAGGCATATGATGGTAGACACTAACTACGCAGTGCTGGTTTCAAACACGTATCTTTACATTCCCATTTAAAAAAAAAAAACCAAATACAAACCTGTTTCGCTTCCTCCAATATATTCCTTTGAGCTTTTGAGTACTTCTTATGAGCAAAAACTTACTAAAATATTGGATTTGTCAGAATTGTGGCATTTTCACATTAAATATTTGAACATAGCTCCAATGGGAGGAAAATTAAGAAATTTTAAGTAATACCTCAGACACCAGAATGAAAGGGATGCCTCCGCCATGCTGCCTCTGTCCTCTGCACAAATCTTGTTAAGTCCTTTGCACCCAAACTAGACCCTGCAATAGGCGAGAGGGGGAAAATTCAACATGGACAAGTTCATTTCCATGAGAAAACTCTTGAAGTCACTTTTGTCACCTTTTTATATAGAAACCAGATTTTTTTTCTTTTAGAGAAAATATACAATAGTTTAAATTGGAAATAGTGAGGTACCTCAAGCATTTTTAACTCAATTGTCTCATGTCTGCACTGTCCTCAACTTATCAGCCTCTTGTGCAAAATTCAATCAATTACACCAGTCTTACGCTACAGTTTGTGGCCATGGATCACTATGAGAGATTATGAGCCAAATTTGCAGTAAACAATGATGGTTGCACTCCAAGACTTCCCATTCATGGTCCATGATAACAGATACAGTCTCCACTTGGGGCCTGGCCATGAGGTGAGATTAACAAGAAACTAGTGATCTAAAACTCCCCTGAGGCACCATCACAATCCCCTTATTGAAGTATTTCATATTAAACATCCTACTTCACCTTGGGGGAATAAAAAGAGAAAAGAAAAAAAAGCTATTTTATTGACAGAAAGCAATTCTGTGTGCATGTCTGAAAAATGTCATCTTTGCATTGGGAAAAACCTCCAAAACAACAAAAAATCCCCCCTCGAGTTTCCTGGAAGCCTGAAAATGTAATGCATGTCTTATCAGCAAGCCAGAGGTCAAAACAGTGTGACCAGAGTGCCGCAAGAATCAAACATTTCCTTCAGGTATCCTTGGGAACTGATGGTGGCTATGGCAGTTCTGCTCACTTCTCCAAAGGTGACAGTATGGGAGGGAAAACAACAGGGAAACGGGCTGCCTCGAATCCTTCGAGGTAGCAAATGGGAATAAAAGGAAAGGGATTAGGAATCAGACTACTTAATCAGTGATGTTTTCACTACATGGAAATTAAGGTGGTTCTGACAGACAGAGGAAAGATAGTTTCACAGTGCAGGTTCACCAATATTCGCTTTCATTGCATGTAAGTGTTTGTCTTTTCAAGTGTTTGCAAGATGAAGTCTGAAAGTTTGTGACTGTGCACTAAAAAATCACACAGACATAATTCACTGCAGAACTTTCCTGATTTGGGTTATTTTCTTCGCGTCTCAGTGAGAGAATCCATGGAAACACATTCTTGGACAAGATGATCACTGAAGTGTAAGTCTGTTCTGTGATACTTATCAGACACAATATTTATACCCCCAGACAATTTTATACACAGAATGGCTTCTAAAAGGAACATCAGAAGAACTCTGCTGTAGCAAAAGGCACTAATTAATGTATGTGAAATACTTCTCTCATCTGGATTGTTTGACCTATTCCAGCGGCAGGGATGCTGTTGCCCCCTCGTGGCTGCCCTCCCAGCACTGCTACAGCCCTTAACGGTGGGAACAGGGAGCTGATTCTTCTACTACAGGCTTCATATTTCACTGGCTCTTCACCTGCTTTTCAGAAAAATTAACAAAGAAATTAGTATTTCATGGAAGCAGACAAACCGGAAAGAAATCAGTGCCAAAATAAAAACACACTGAAGTGATTTATATCTCTTTAAATTGCCACTTCATTTCCCTTTTTAAAATAAGAAATTAATCAAAATTATGATTCAAAACAAAAATTACACAGAAAATTTTATTTTGTTCCCAAATCTTTTGTTTAAAAACTGAAATTGTCTATGGAAAATTCTGCAAGAAATCCTTCAAAATGATTTTTCTATGGAAACAAAATTACATTATTCTACCAAATCTAGTATTTGCTGCAAGTTACCATGGTAGCAAAACAGCAATCGGTGTAAGACTAGACCAATGTTATTCAGTATGATTAGATCTGTTTCAAAGCAACTAGACAGCATCCATGCTAATGCTCTTTTAAGTATTAAGCATTCTACTTGCATTTAAAAATAATATATGGATTTTTAATTCCAGGAGACAATCAGAGCCTGCTGGAGCAACGATAGTGTCTTCATTTATGTTATAGAGGAGGCAAACATAAGATCAAGTGAGTCAGATGAACTAAAGAGAGAAATCACAGGCACAGCGATGCAGGGAAATGTCTCCAGACAATCTCAGCAGTGACAAGTTTGTTTTAATTCATTTCAGAGAACACTGGCCACAGCCTTAAAATTGGGTCGGGCAGGTTTGCTCTTCAGACAAGGGTGTTGCCTGCCTGCCGGGAAGGTACAGACCCCAGAGCACTGCCTCCACCTTCCCCCAAAGCTCTTCTTCAGGAGGGAGCACCACCACTCCTGACCGGAGCGGAGAGCCGCCCCTGTACTGCTCCCCTCTCCTGCAGGGCTCTGGGCAGCAGTCACACCCTGCACACTACCAATTGCCCCGGAAGTCACTCCCCTCTTCTTGTCATGTGCTCTGTTGTGATTGGCTGACAGGACCAGCCAGCCACCCACCCCCAGTTTACCCGGAAGTACATCTGACCAGGAAGTCACTTACCTATACATGGGGGCTGCCATGTTGTTTTAGAATCACAGAATGATTTGGGTTGGAAGGGACCTTAAAGCTCATCTAGTTCCAACCCCCCTACCATGGGCAGGGACACCTCCCACTAGACCAGGTTACTCAAAGCCATACCTGACCTTGAACACTTCCAGGGATGGGGCATCCAAAGGTGTCATTTTATGACAGGGAGCTGGTATTTTTTCTAAACTGCCAGCCGATTATGCAGCAGTATGAAAACATGTGGGGCATGACTGTAGTGAAAGTGGTGGACACTGGCTGTAAAATGGTTGCTGAAGCAACACAGCAGACCTTGTGTACCGGGCAGAAGCACTTCCTGCGATTACCTCCTGGGTAAACAAGAAGGGGTAGCTGGTCCTGCCAGCCAGTCACAGGGCTGCCAGGGGACATGGGAGACCATGTGGTCAGAGGAGGGGTGGGAATTCCTGGGCAAACGGTACAGATGGCTGCCTGCAGGGGGAGGGACTTCTGCCAAATGCTGAGGGTGGGGGTGGGGCGCCCATCACTTCTGGTCTTGGGTGAGAATTGTCCCAATACTGCTTATGTGTTTAAGCCTGGTTATTGTAAGAAAGTAGTTTACGAAAATCGTCTCCGTTTTAAAGAGGTAAGATGATTTTCTAGCAAGATCAGGTCAAGAATTTCTTTTTTTTTTTTTTTGCTGCTTATAGACAAAAGCATACCAAAGACAGGAAAGCTGTCCATGGTAGGAAAGCTTAATACACTAGCCTCTATATAGCACATCAAGTTACTGTTTTGTTTTTTTCTGGTTTTGGGTTTTTTTTTTAAAGCAGACATTTATTACCATGCCTAATATAGCCAACAGCATGCTGAACTGCAAATACACTCAGAAAAATATCCTTATAATGAAAACAAATAAGACATAGAGATAGAAATACACAATTGTTTTAAGACTGCTTGTTTGATCTTCCTCCAAAAGGGCAGGTGTGGTGCCACTAAGTCATCTATTGTTTTTCTCTGTTCAGAGTAACCACATCTGGGTCCTGTGAATTGTTTGATTGACCTTCCATTTTAGCTATATTGCAGGAACCAAAACCATGATAAGGAGCACAGGTACCTGCATGGTTTTCTGAAATTCCAATGGTCAGCATAACAGTGTGACTCACTGTTAGTCAGAAATCAGGTCTCACTCATCATGCTGGAGGCAGAAGCATGGAGAAGGGAGACAGTAGAGGAAATGGGTAAGACCATACTTATTTGGCCTTACTTTGGCTTAAACTGTGGTTGTTTTCATGCTTTACTGTACTTCAGGTACCATTGTGTTCAGGTCATCACAGGTTGTCTTTGCAGCTGTTTCGCTTCCTGGCTGAGTATATTCACATATCGGGACCCACTTCTCAACCTCATCAGTACTTTACCTGTTACTACAAATGTTACCAAATTCCTTCTTAAGCTCTAAAATTCGGAAGTATTTTGCTTGAAGTTTACTGCTTCTATTTCAGACTTGAAGAAGACTTGTGTGTCCAAAACACTGCCTCTTTTGTTTCCACCTATATTACTTTGTCTCTAAAAGGTATCTCTTACAAGCTGTGCCTTGCTTTAAAAAAATCTCTGTGTTTCCATGTAAGTTATCATTAGAAGCAATGTTCCTTCCTGTGGCAGTACACAAGATAATGGAAACTAATAATTTGCTGATTGTTAACAAATGGTGTTCAAAAAATTCACTTAGTTGCAGTCTTTGATGCTCCTGCAATTAGTTAAAAATCATCAATGATCAAAAAGCAGGGATGGGTATGTTTTTATGGTATGTATGAGATACTTGTAGATATTCTAAAAACCTTTTGCTACCTGCCTGAATATTTTTTTTCTGAACACAGACACTCCCGGCCACAAGTGCTGTTTAGACGGTAGAAGTGGGATGAGCTGCAGATTGACTGAATTCACTGCAATGCTGCAAATAGCTGCTGCCCACAGAATAAGTGGGCAAAAATATGTTAAAGCAAGGAGAGAAAATGTAGTTTTGAAAACTGAATGGTGTAAACAATACTTGTCTGGCCCATTCACGTATGCCTGCGTGGATTCAGAAGTGAGGATGAGCTTGTCGGGCACTGGCTGGGGAACACACAAGGCCTGGTTAAGGTTTGGAAATAACCATAGTCAGAACAGGTGGTCTTCCCTGCCTGTGGGCTCACACAGTCTCCACTGTCTACCATGGTGTATCAGGCTGCAAGCTGCTCTATTTTGGCTTTTTCTGGCATTCGCAAGAAGCACTCTCAGGAGGGAATAGTTTAGCTATCCTTGTATTTTACCTATACTTCTTCTCTTCTTGGAAGCAACCTGACCCTTGGGTTATAGTTCTCTGCTAACACAAGAAATTACTCTACTTAAAGGAAACTTCAAAATGATAACTAGTGTGATGGGTATTGATGAAGCAGTAATACTCTTTTTTGCTTCACAAAATGCAGGCATTAATTCAGCCAAAAACTGTGCTGGTAAAATATTTAGCTGAAGTTTTATTCAGAGGTTTTTATGACTGACAAAATGTGTATTTCATATAGTCAGGATGTTTCTGTCACAAAGCCTGAATGTTTTACTGTCAATATTCAATCTTTCAGAAAAATTAGCTCCATAAAAGCAGTCATAAAACAATAGTAAAAGGAATTTGTCTTTACATGAAAATATATATCTCGAAACAAATAGTTTTAAGCAAGGGAGAGAAGATTTACAAAAGCATTGGTTCACTCACCAGAGGATTTCTTCTTTTTAATTACATCTGTCAGACTCAGTCTAAGAACATGAGAATTCAATTTGCTTAAATATGAATTTTATTGGTATGAAAAAGGATTAAGAAAAAATAAAGACTTTTCATTCTGTCTAAAATGAGGGGTTTTTTTAACTGATAAGCTTGATGACTAATGAACTGAACGACTGCATTTTGTTTCTTGGGTTTTTTTTACATACTAACAACTGTTGTCACTTTGAGCCACTGCAAAATGATGCATGGCAGGTGTTCATTAAGAAGCTGATTAGTGTCAAAAACAATTTGCAGAACTTTTTTTCTAAAAAAATATATCTCCATTTAAGGTACTATCCTGTGATGTTAAGACACATTGTAAAAGAGATAGTTACGGCAGTATAGCACATTGCAAACTGTTTTCCTTCTCAGAGTTGGTGAGTGAAACAGTACAATGCTACGCAGCAGCTCCTGGGGAAGTAAAACTACCACAGTTTTTCAGATAGTACTAGTGTATTACATACTAACCACCTATGATGCCTTATATTTCTAGCAAAAGTAGGATATGTAAAATAAAAAAATAATTATTGGCCTTGGTTAAGGCCATCTTATAAGAAGTTACATGTTGATGAAGAAAGCTTAATTGAGTCTGTATCCAAGTGAAATGGAGGCCTCTGTCACAGAAGGATTCAGATATTCCAGCCACCCATATGAGTACCAAGTTAAGTCTGTTGGAAGCATCTGGCCATCCAGCTGATAAACAACAATATTGACAGCTATTCTGCAGAAATGTACCATCTCTAGCAACAGGAATTTGCAGTTTGCACTATGCCATGTTCAATTCATATTCAATTATCTGTATTAGGGTTGCTGTCATCAAGCAAAAATCTCTAAGTGTTCATGAATCAGCAGTTGCTTGTGGTACTCGCACTGGGAGTATAGATGCAATGTGCATTCATCCGTAAAGTTAGGACTCAACATAATCTGTAGCTGGAGTCAGGGAATCACGTTTCCAAAATAAGTATACTTTTTGTACTTCTGCATACCCAAGGAAAAATCTCTAAAACACATGGCAGAAATATTTTATCTTAAAAAAAAAAAAAAAAAAAAAAAAAAGAAACAAACCCCAAAATAACAGTTTCTCAAACAACAAATATTGTTTTCTCTTTTTGACATATTTTGCATTCTGAAGGGAGCTAACTTGAAAATATATTTCCCTTTTCTTCACACATGCACATACTTATTTTCACCATTGCTTCCAAAATTTTGTTTTCAAATTCTGGTTCTGTGCAAGGTTCATGATCCCTTTTGTATCCTGTATTTCCAGCCCAGTGAATTTTAAATTCTCTGTTCACAGTAGTAGAACAGCAATGGGATGATTCTAACGTGCCCCTTTCCTATTTTCCTTTCTTCCTTCTTACTAACAAAATAATAGTTTATGAGCACGATATATTTCTGAGAAGTCGGAGCTATTGATTTGAATTCCCTCAGTAAAAGGTGAAATGTGAATGTAAAAGAGCTCAGGGCTGTAAATGTTGAAAAAACAAAGAATGCTCTCTCATATCCCCAAGTGAAAAATTCATTCCTGTTCTAGACTGTGGTGCACAATAAAGTAAAATTTGAAGCTCTGAAAAAAATCACTACCATCTGTTTGTAAGGTAGCACTGAATATGATTCCTGCTGCTGTGTTGCTATTTGTTCATAAACTGGAGCCAGCCCTGCAGTGATGTCTAACTTGTGATTTCTGTGTCCTGTTGGATTCTCTGCTGCAGTAGGAACAGACAATGCTGGAAACTGTCAATTGCAAATGTATGTGTCACGACTGAAAACTTGAAAGGAGGATTTCTTATGAAAACAGGATTGTTTGCTTTTTTTTGTGCTGGTGAGTGGAAACAGTTGACTTCATGACCCCTTTACGATGGTTGACAATTGACTAGGAAAACCTGCCAAGTCCTTGTGAAAACAATATCTTTCTAGGCATCCTTTTAAATGTACTGTCACCAACCACAAATACAGGCAGAGCAAACTGACAGAATTACTGGGTGTGCCCACAAACTCACTGTACCCTGTGTCACCTCCAAGGATCAGCCGGCAAACCCAGAGCAGCTTCACTCCCCCATTGCAAGAACTACTGTTGTAACATTGTAGCAAAAATGTAACAACTCTCAGTGCCCGACCTTGTTTGAAAGTGAAAACTGATTTCAGTCATTCAGACGCTCTAATAACCCTATGCCCTCACTAGCATGGAGGCACATGCGTCCTGGAGGTCTGTCCAGATTTCAATCAGCAGGATGTGCACCCCAGTGTTGTGGTCAGATTCCTCATGAGACACAGAGGGCACCGGACTCCAGCTAACGTGACCTCATCGTGTCTTTTGCGCTTTTCTTTGTTTGGGGATGCTGAGCTTGCTGTTTTCAATGTGCCTTTCCTATACGCTTTAGAAGCTGACAACAGTCATTCTCTTCATCCTGTCCCTCCTCTGTGGGACACTAGGACTTGTTCATTACTCTTTTGTCTCCCGATCTGGGTGTCCAAAGATGCTGCATCTAATTGTACAGGAATCCTGATAACGTTGATCTAGATGCAGTTTACACATGCCATTCTTACAGCTCTTCTTGAGGAACTTCTTTTTGTCCTTTACCCGCTGCATGTTCCAATTTATTCTCCATCCCTGCAAACCTTCATATTTCTATTACAGTTTTCTACATCACTACCCTTAGTGGTCCACTACACTGCAGTCAGAGAATGATTCTCTCACTACTGCGAAACTAAGGAAAGGAAGGAAAGGAGGAGAAAAGCTTGTAGAATCCCGTTTGGAGCATTCAAATGTATCCAGTGAAGAATTTGATCCAAACAAACTCAAAAGTTAAGTTGTAGCACCCATTAATAACGTCTACCTGCATATTCAAAATTCTCATTGTCCAAATTTTCTTCTTACAAATACTGTGGTTGAATTCACACCCACTACAGCTTACTGGCAATTAAAGTACTAGCTGAGTACTTGGGAAATAAGATTTTGATAGACATCCTATGTGTCCTTGGTCAAATTGCTTATGACCCATCTTTTTTGTATATTTAGACACCAAGCAGCAACTAACACACATTGCTTTACCCTAAGAAATATTCCCCAAAATTTTGGCCTTAATTTTGCTCTTCCAAACTTTTCAATACATGAAATGAGAATACAAGAAAGTGTTTCTCTATTGAAGGTACTTTGAAGACAAATTCAGGCAAGAGGGAAGTATTAATGTACTGTAAGTGATTAAGAAATATCAGTGATTTGCTTAAATCTGACATATACTTAGGTAGACTTGTCGAACTTGACCTACTGGAAATATTTCCTTTATCTGTTTATAATTTAACGTATGATCTTTGCTGTTCTCATTCTGTCTTTATAGTTCTTTATAAGATATAATGGTTCGGTGTAATACAGTTCAAAGGCCATCATGATGATCAGCTAATTAAGATTTGCATTTTACTTTTGTTGCTTTAGCATGTTAACTAGATTCAGTTAAATATGCTGGAAATTTTCTTAATGCATTCAAAATAACCTATTTTATCATTAATAACTTCAATAAAGTAAATTCTATTCTTGCAAGATAATTTATAATCATCCAATTTGTGTCTTTTACAGAACACAGTTGTAAACAACTAATGTTGTTAATTTACTTTTTGTGAAATTAGTGTAACAATTCTTCCTTTCATGCCATGACTTGCATAAGCAGCTCCAAACCATGGTCACTGAACAAACTGCACTCCGTATCTCCTAACTTCCTGAGCTGTGCAGCTTGGTAATGAGTGTATGCCGGGAAAAGAGAAGTACAATATATTCTCAGGCAAAAATCTATAGAAAACATAAATAATAAACCTCATTTTTTCCATCAATCCAAACCAGTGAACTTCTAAAGCAATGTATGAGGGCCTGAGTCTAAATTAGCAGTAAAATGATGACAGGTAAAATGTATGTTCATTGCTCAGTGGATAGGAACAGCTATTGGCAAACGATATCAAGGGCCAAAGCATTTATTGAGGTTTTTTTGTCAGTCCTAGCCAAAGAAGATCTCCCAAAGATATTTGTCTAATATAATTAAGATCAGTAAAAACAGGGTAAAATCCTGGTCAAGAATAGGAGAAAGGCAGGCACATATCTTTTCTTCCATATTGTTAGATTGTTTTGATTTTTCATCCAGAAACTATAAATTTTTAGGTTTAATGTGAGGTTCATAAGCAATATTCTGTGGAGATATATTCCCTTCTGGCTTCCTGACCCCATAATTTGGCCATCATTTCTGAACATACATGCACGTGTGCACACACCCCATGAAGTTTTTCCTCAAAGGACTGAGTGGGGCTCAGGAGGCCTTGAAAGACTTTCCAGTTTGAACTCTCAGAAAGAGGAGGACCTAGAAAATGAGAGCTTACATTTCTGGGGTGTATGCTAACCATTCTGTCCATGCTAACTGTAGCTGACATGCATATCAGTTGTACAATTTTTTATATAGTTACTTCATATAAAGGCAAGTACCATCAAGTTTTGCAACAAAACTAATGAGGTCTTACCATGTTTTTCAAAGGAAAAAAAAAGGCAATCTTCACTCAGGTGACAGCTGTAAAGATACAGTTATGCTTCTTGTTTCTTGTTGGCTATGCTTAGGGGATTCCCCAGCCAGCATCTCTATCTGGAGCTCCTTTCACTTTCTTTTGAGGAACCTGGCACCTAACTCTTTAATTAGTTTGGTGATCTCACACCGAATGCAAAGATACTGCCATCCATAGCTTAGAGCTACCTCAAAGGGGAGTAAAGACCCCTCAGACTCCAGTGTCTAAAATGCTTAACACCTGTGAATTTCATTGGCAGTTTGGCACTTAAATGCTTTTAAAACTGCTTTATTTTTACTAGGTTAAAAAAAGTCTGGCTGAATTTTGTTTTCTCTCTATAACCCTTCATTATAGTATTTTAGTTTTACATCCAGTGTCAATTTTATACCACTAGTGAAAGTTTTAAGACTTTCTATAGTGTAGGTTATATACCTTTTAATACAGCCAACAGACTACAGCACTTAAAACCTTAAAGGTGGTGACTTTCAGTTTTATAATCTGTCAGGTTACACAGTGCATACTGCCACCTCTGCTTGCATGCTACCATGTTACTTTAAGATAATGGGCATATGTTAAATTAATCACTGTCATTGTAAACACATTTAAAATAGTTCCAAGCTTAATGTCTATATGTGGGAATAGTTATTTGAGGCATCAGCCAAAGTTTTGCTGTTGTTTTTTAAATAGCTTCACAAATTGAAGGAAACATTTCAAAAATGCGGCCATAATGTTTCGCTGTTCTTGCTTCAGGCACATAAATGTTATTTCCTCTGCAATGTCATATATTGACCATCTGAAACTTGATAAATCAGAAGATAGATTGCAGTGGAGCTCTATGTATTTAAGTATCAAGCTGATCCATAACTTTCACACCAACCAAAAGCCATTTCTTGTCAGTGCTGTCCAGAATATATCCTGACAGTTCAGTGGGAGTTTCAGTGCCATTTATTTTCAAATCAATACTCAATTACTAAGAGGAAGATTCACTCCCTTGCCCATTTTCAAGATGAAATTATGGACTAGAGCAATAACACTTAGTCAAGGCAAGCCACTGTCCATTAACTCATGATGCTACCAAAAACCCATCCAGACACTTTATTAAAGCTCAGTCTTTTTTCAGCTTTTAATTAATCATTGTGAAAAAGGCCTTTCACATTGTGACTGATGGCCAGAGAAAACAATTTTCTCCTAACTGCCTTTTAATTTCAACTCTGGGAGTGCTCATTGACTGAATCTCACAACAACCCATCAATGCTAGTTTTTAATGTGTTTTCTCCTTTGTTATTGAGAAGAATGGAGTGGCAATGAGGCTTTGTGCTCCTCTTCATAACTCAAGTAATTGATTCAGTAAATGCCGCACATTTGCTAGTGGATAAAAAGTGCTGTCAATGTAGATAGTAGGTACCATATAAATTACTCCATTAACAGGAAATAAAGCTATTTACAATTTTTAAAGTGTAAAGTGTAAGTGGCTTTAAAAAAAAAGAAACGAGTACTACTTCTTACATGTCTGTACAGGCTTTTTTGTGCTGTAAATGCTAGTAATAGGATACAAAGGATCAGAAAAAGATTAGCAGACTAAGGCTGCAATGCTGCAGCAGCATGCCTGTGTGAGTACCCTATTGCAAACTGTTCTTCTTGAAGAAACTCAAAAGTAACTCTTGTAGAAAAACACAAAGTACTCTTCAACAGTGGTCATCTCATAGCATAAATCCTGTTTTATGTTTCTGTTCTTTTGGACACTGGAGGATGAGAGGTGAAAGAAACTTTACTAAGAAAAGAAAAAAATTGAGTTACAAGCAAAGAGATGTATTGTGCGTGCAGAAGTTAAGTATTCACTGAAACTACTTTGTATCTTCCAGAAATAGAATTTTCCCTTATGGTTGACAACGAAATCCAGGAAGTGCATACCTGCTAAAGCAGTGCTCTCATCAAAGAACGATGGATAGAGTATAATGCCACAAGTAGATATACTAACTGTATATGCTATTGCTGTCCTAAAACAGTAAAAGATACTTTAAGAAAATTCTATCTTTACATGTTTATGTAGGATTTTTTATCTAAGCATATGTATTTGTACTCACTTGCAAATAAAAATTCACACTCACTCGGTTTTAAAAATGGCTTCTGAACCACCGTAAGTTCACATGTAATAATATAATAAAATATACTACTTTCATATGATAATTAATATAATAATAATGTAATAGATAACTGCAGCAGCAGATGTGACTGTTCTGAGACCCTAATTTAAAGATTAGGTAGCTTCTTAACTTTGAACTTTCTTAAACTTTTCTGAAGGTATTCCATCAGCAATACTGCTGTGAAGCTAAGTCTACTGATTAAAGACCAATTGCATTGCAAAATATGAAATGTACTGAAATAAAGTGTTTTCTCGAAACAGTCCAGATTGATGAACCTTGACATAGACAATGGTCTTTACGTGAGAAAACGTAAACATATGACAACATTTTAACAGTCTTGGTCTGATCTAGAAAGGAATATTTGTGAGCCTTCTCCAACACATAAGACCTGTACCGTTTCTGGCACTGTGAAAGTAAGTGGAAAAGTTAGCCATTTTATCAGTGCACAGTAGAAAAATAACTGGAAATACAGAAAAGATTCACAGAACCTAACATAAAGACAGTCTATTAAATGCCAGATTGAATTCTTGTATACCATAAGATGTTTTATTTTGCACGTTTACTCTTTCACTGAGACCAGTAACTGCTGTTTGTCTTTGTATGCAAGACACTGAGAACCTGCCACCTTCTTTGAAGTTTGTATCAAAGGCTAATTACACTCAGTGTCTTATGCTAGTTCCAATTTTTCTGAATACACTGAACTATTTGATGCTTCCTTTTTAAACACCCACTATCACCATCACACTTTTTGCTCACCATTACACTGTTTATTCACCACAATCCTTACATCTTTTTGTGAATTATTCTTTTGAAAAAACAGATTCAGCAGGTATGGCCTGTCTGTTTTCAAAACCAGTCAGAATTCTTAAATTTATCCCTTCACTTTTTTAAAGCCCTGCCATCCATGGATTCTCTTCTGATTTTTTAAATCAATTTTAATTATCTCATAATTTTTAATTTGTATTGATTGTTAATGATTTCCTGCTTTTTTACTGTTCATATATCCTCTTTTGCCTCTGATTTAGCCCTCGATTTTACCACAGAAACAAATAAGGTTTTAATCAAAGTTATGTTCTTTCCGGATTATGAGTCTTTTCTTGGCCATCCATAACTCTCAATTTGGACCTTATTTTTTTCTTTAGCTAAGTGTTTCTTCCAAGGAATTCTCGTTCATAAGTCCCAATTTGCCTAGATTTGGGAAAACTAACTCTTTTAAAATGTTAATATATACTACTGTATGCACATTTTATTTTGTTTGTCAATATTGAACATATTCCAGATGTAATCACTGGTCCTAATTAATCAGCAATTCCAGATTACTGTACCTTTTTTGTAAAGAAGAACAATAGAATTAGCTATTAGTCAAGCAGTGATTTTTGCTGGAAAAAAATATATATTTAGTAGAAACTCATAATGATATTTTATTACCGGATGCTCTGAATTCTAGCACTATTTCTCCCAACTGCTTGGTCATCAAAATATCATGGATTTTGTTTCAAAGACCCCTTTTCTTTTTACAGTTTAATTCTGTTGTTTATAATGGACCTTCATCTGAGCATTGTTTCTCAGACCTACACAGCCTGAAAGTATTAGATAAATGAACCATTTTTTCCCCTCCATGTAGGAAGGTCACATGCCAGACTTGTCTGATTGATCATTACAGTTCCCTTCTTTAGTCCTTGAATATAATCTTCTGGCCACATAATTCTCTTCTTATTTATCAAAGCAAGGAAAAACATTCCCATGGTCTTATGTTATATGTGGAAGTATTCAGTATATTATGTGTAGTCACATTTAATGTTCGTTCTCCCAGTATGACATAAAACAATTGAATGAGATCTTCCCAGATGTGGTTAATCCTATGAAGCCACATAACGCAGATCTAGAATGAGCCTATCATCAAGGAAGGGTCAATTTTGTGACAGATGAGAGTGGGAGTCTCACACAGCTCCTGTGTGCAAGCAGTGATGGATTCTGCTTTTGGTGAGATCACTAGTACCCACTGTGCGTCAATGCCCTTAGAAATGTCTGTGAGGAATTCATCTAAAGCTGTATTCACACAATTATGCCTGGGTTACCATGGCAATTCTCTAGAGCATCTCTGAAAAGGATAACATCACTGGAGTGAACTTGGACACCTTATCCTGAATTGTGAAGTTTAGAGGTCAGAAGTTCACCACCAGGCAGCGTATTTAAAAAGCTTTCTCTGAACAGGAAAATCAACATTGTGTTCAGTACCAAGGAATGTTAGAGGCTAAAGTATTTTGTCTATCTCAGTTAACAAGAACCTTCACTGTTTGCTCTCTCCCCTGCTTTACAGTTACCTACTTGAAAGTAAAGGAAGTGCTCCAAAAGTGCTATTTTAGAGTCAAATTCTTTGAATAATGTAGACAAAACAGAGCCCCTACATTATATGACTGTTGGTATATCATCCAACATTATTAGCTGTCAAAGTGATGATTACATGTTGCCTTCACTGTGTCTTCTACAATGCTTATTTAAGTATCACACAATCAGTGCTTCGTGCCATTTCACAGAATCACAGAATAGTTGGGGTTGGAGGGGATCTCTGGAGGTCACCCAGTCTAACCCCCTGCTCAAAGCAGGGTCACCTAGAGAAGGTTGCACAGGGCCATGTCTAATTGGTTTTTGAATGTCTCCAAGGATGCAGACTCCAAAACCTCTCTGGGTAACCTGCTCCAAGCTTTGACCATGCTTAAAGCAAGAAGTTTTTTCTTATGTTTAGATGAAATTGTTGTCCACCAGGAACGCCAAGTCTTTTTCTGTAGAGTTGCTTTCCAGCCAGTCAGCCCACAGCCTTTCCTGGTGCACGGGGTTATTCTTCCCCTAGTGAAGGACCTTTGTATTTCCCTTTGCTGAACTTCATGAGATGCCTGTCAGCCCTTTTCTACAACTTGTCAATGTCACTCTGAATGGCAGTGCAATGATCTGGTGTATCAGCCATTCTTCCCACTTTGATATTGTCTGCAAACTTGTTTCCATCATCCAAGTCATTAATGAAGATGTTAAACAGTGTTGGGCCCCTAGTATTGACCTTGGAGTATTCCACCAGTGCCTGGCATCTAGCTGGACTTCATGCCACTGATCACCCTCTTGGCCCAGCAGTTCAGCCAGATTTCAATCCATTCCACTGGCCACTTACGAAGTCTGCTCTTCCTTAGTTTGCCAATAAAGACATTATTGGAGACAGTGTTGAAAGACCTGCTAGTCAAGATAAACAACATCCACTGCTCTCCCCTTACCCACCAAGCCAGTCATTTTATCATACAAGCCTATAAAGTTAGTCAGGTGCGATTTCCCCTTTGTGAAACTATTCTGACTTCTCCAAATCACCCTCTTGTCCTTAATACATTTGGGAATCGTATCCAAGATTATTCACTCCACCACCTTCCCCAGTATTAAGGTAGGCTGACCAGCCCATAGTTTCCTTGATCTTCCTTCTTGCCTTTCTTGAAGGCAGGTGTGACATTTGTTTTCTTCCAGTCTTCAGGAACCTTCCTCAGTTGCCATGACCTTTCAAAGACAATTGAAAATGGCCTTGCAGTGACATCGGCTAGCTCCTTCACTACTTTCTGTAAATGGTTTAGACTGATGTTGATGAAGACCATCGCTCTTGCAAAATGAGGATGGCATATTACTGATACTGTCTAGTCTTCACTATGTATAAATATATTTTAAATTACCCCATAGTTTCTACTGTGTTAGTCTTAAAATAGCAGCATGAAAAAAGCTATTCTATGAAAACTGCAGAAGAGTGTGATATAATATATATTCAATGATTATACTGAATCATACAGCATGCTAATTTGAGTGTGTAATAATTATTTGGGCTTGGAAAAAGTTTTTTAAGTTCTTTCACATCAGAAAACATCAGAAAATGGAATTCAATTCCAGTAAATTTTTTTGCAGAAGGTTAGATGTAACAAGATCTCATTTATGTCTTTTCAAGAAAACAGAAACTACATGTGTTTGGGGGGGGGGGGTTTGTCAGAAACTTTTGAGCATTGCTCAGAGTTCACTTGAGTGTCACATTGCCTTGGAGACACCTGTCAGAGTTCCACAGGCCAGGGTGCATACCCCACTTTTTTTGGCATTTGGCCTGGTGATAAGGCAGAGATTATTAGAGAAGTTTGAGATTATTTAGATCTTCACTACCTGAGCTCCTGTCAGTGCAGTATGTGTTCTCATATCATGCACTACCACCAGCCAGCCAACTCTGCTTCCAGCAAACCAGTTAGTGCTCTCTACTGTTGGTCAGGGATGGAAGACTTAAGACAGAACTTGTATCAGTCAGTATAGTCACTATTTTATGGAGAGATTCTACATGAAGACTAATTTTAGCACATTGGAATTCAGAATACTGAAGTTATTTAGATATTTTTTTCAATTAGAGAATAAAAACCTACCCCAGGTCACTCTTATGTGGCAATTCTGAAGCATGTTTTTGAACAACTTTTGTATACAGATTTTCCATAAAAGACAGCTGATTTCGGAGTAGTGCACACTGCGTAGTCATGTTTAAAGCATCATCCTTTTTTGAAGCTTATTTAAACAATGATTTTGAGATACAGCTAAAACAATAGCACAGTTGATTGATTATTGATGACTACATACTGTAGACAAATAACTTTCAGATAGCTATGTTTGAGAGTATGTGGCATGGCAAGTTCCTCTAACTAACGCAATAGAGGGACACAGATATAGTATAGGACATACATCTTAAGGTCAAATGTAGATGTAGAAGAAACTGATTTTAGGGCACCAGGGACTGGTAAATGAGTAAAAAAGGAGACAAAATTATTGTCAGACATTCATTTCCCTTTGAATCAGTATCTATTCCATCTTGTCCATGTCTTTTGAAGGAATCATGTAGTCTAAATCTGCTGTAAGGCTAGATTAGCTTTATATCTGTCATTACTGACAAATGTTTGTCTCACCTGTTCTTAAAGGTCTCCAAGGAGGCAGACTCCTTAAACTCCTTCGGCAATCTATTCCAATCATTAACTATCCATTTCGTAAGATAGCTTTTCTGTGTGTCTAAGTCTGAATTTGGTTTGCTACAGTTTAAGTAACAGCAATACTTCTTGCTTTCTCTAGTGCAGACATAAAAAATAAATTAGTTTCAGTATTTTACATTTGCATATTTGAAGAGTATTATCAGAGATGGGATTCAGCACACTGACACATAGTCATCTACGTGTGGATTCCCATATGTGATATATGTGTCAGTTCCCATTATAGTTATTCATAAAATAAAGGATGATTCCCTAGAGAATACAGAATGTGGCATTGCCAGATATGACAGGTCCTAACATGCCCTCCAGGAGCAGCAGCTGGAGGCCAAGCAGGACGCGTGGAAACTTCTACAATAGTCATTGATTCCTAGGTTTGGGTGACTGGCTTATGCCCTTAACCAATACAACCAACAGTACAGTAAACACAGAGCTGCACTGGTAAAGAGTAATGTTAAAGCCTGTAAGTAAATAAGAACTTCAGCGTAGTGTTCTCTTAACATTTTAAAACCATCCAAACAGCAGATTTGTGTGTCACGCAGAAAATTGTAGGATGAGCAATGAAGAACAGCTGATTCTCTAAACTTAGCAAAGAGATCTTTGTGAGCTGTGAGGTAATCTTTCATTCCCCACATCTATTTTTCATTCCTCTGGCTCTAAATCTGTCACAGAGAGAGATTCAATTTATCAATTAATATTAAGTAACTATATCATGTTCTTGCTGGACAAAATAAATCTGAATTTTGCTAACATATCTAAAGCCATATTTAAAAAAATAAAGCTAATTAGATCTTTAATAGCCTAGTATAGTTTGAGAAAATTGTTGCTCATGCATAATCACATAATCACGGAATGGTTGAGGTTTGAAGGGACCGGTGGAGGTCATCTGGTCCAACCCTCCTGCTTTTGAATATATCCAACGAGGGACATATGTCACTGTACTGCCATTTTAAACAAAATGGTGGCCAATAAATTGGTATATTTTTGTTGTGAAATCCTAGATAAAGTAGAAATATTTAAAAAGCAGTGGTTTTATGAATTGCCTTAGTCAACTATTTGATAGTTTTGAATATCTGTGCCAAAATTTGGTTACATGTATGTCCTAAAAAACCATGATTTTGGAATAAATTGACATTTAGTGTAATGAGACTATCTTTTCCAATTCTTAGCAATTTTTGGTATATAATATGTTGTTTTTTAATAATGATATATTATTTTTAAGCTTCTGTAGTGCCACATTGACATAAAACCCACAAGATATTTTATAATAGAGTAGAATAAAAGTTTGCCTTTATAGCAGATGTGTGATAACATTTTAAATTCATGGAAATTACTTACGGACTTTTGAAAATTCTCCCTTCCCATGGATCTTTGCCATGAATGCCATGAATACATGTTGTTCTACGTTGCTGTCACTGTGAATTTGCCATCTTCATTTCACTTTCTAAGAATTTGTCTGCTTTCAAGGCTCTGTTGTCTATTAAAATCTGACGATAAAGTAGTATTTTTGCATGTGCTCTTGCTAAGGAGCACGTATCCAAAGAGCAATGAGAAAAGTAACAAAGGTTATGGGTTGATTAAATTACTTAACAGGAAATATTCTCTCAACTCTAAGTCTCTTGTTACTTAAGTAATACAACATTTACGAGCTAGATAGTGCTACTTTAAAGAGACTTGGTTAGAATCCCACAGCAGATTAACAACAAAGTGAGAAGGAGTCTGCTTTGAATAAACAAGCAAGACCACTTACTAAGATAATTGGTGCATCGAGCCTGTACCCAGCATGCACAGCACAAGATGTTTACTTACCTGGGGCTATTCCCCCATAGACCCTTACAGAATTGTGTTCAGGTGCTAATTTTAAACACTGGAATGTAAAGACAAGCTAATGAGAAGGATTTTGGTTGCGTATGTTTAGCTGGCAGGAATACAGGATAGCAGAGGTCACTGGTAACCAGCTGAACTCTGCTGCTGAAAGGACAGAAATAAGATAAACAGTGCTGATGCTACAGACTTAACTTGTTGGAAATAATGGCGTAGTTAATGTCAGGATATTATTTTAAATATCAAGCAGACTTTGCAATCTCTGTGGGGCATAGAGGTCAGGAAATGCAGAAAAATATATTCCATGCTCTTACAATTTTAGCATAAGATCTTGTAAAAATAATTCTTCTGCAGAAAAACACCTTAAGCAGAGTGAAAAAGGAAGCTAGATCTGCATGGTGACATCTTGTCCAAGAGTGAGCTACTTTTTTTGTACTTTTAAGAAGCTTACTCTATTTACAAAGATTATACTAATTTAGGAAATATTACCAGTGCTGAAAATGTAAAAACATTCTTGAATAGTATAAATTGCCAAGTAAAGTGAAACACAAGTGTTTCCTTTTCCCCCTTAGCTTTGAGTTTATTCAATTTGCACTAAAATATTACCCCTTAAAATCATGTCTACATGTGAGGTTTTGATTCTGGTGGGACGAAATTTTCAAATGAAGGGAATCAATAAACTTCTGACTGACACAGCAGGTAAACTGAGACAGCTTTGGATAAGGAGCTCTGTAGCAGAAGACATGACCACAGCTTATTAATACAGGAAGAATAAGAAAAATGGAGCTTGTTTCTTCATTTCCGCTCTTGCAGAGAAAGGAGGAAATGCAGGGATACTTTCAACTTGGAGAGGATTATTTCAGCTTCTTGGTGTCCCCGTAACACTGGAGGCAGAAATGAATGCTCATGTGGGGCAGATTGCCAGCTCTCAGGTTAACCCACAGTAAAGGGAAGAGTTTGAATTAGTCAGTGTATGCTAGAAATTGAATCACTGTCACCAGAGATGCACTGAGGGTAGATTTTAAACCAAAAAATCTCCTTATGAAAAAGAAATTAAGGCAGAAAACAAAATGCAACAATGGTATAGTTTCAAAACCACAAGCAAAAAATTTTCAAAGTAATCTTATTTCTGAGACAGACAATCGCTCAAAAGTTTATGTCCAATGAACTTTTTTACGACCATGATGTCAGCATGTAGAAATAACCAAGCTTTCATCATCGTCCACAAATTAATCTCAAATTATTCAAAATTCAGGCTTGTGAAACCATAATAGAATTTTACTTCAGTAATAACATCAAAGCAAATATGAACCAATGTTGCAAATCTTATTTTTAAAGCAAGTGCTTTCTGTTAATCTGTATTACAAGAGAGAAAGACAGCTAGAAAGCAAGAAAGAAGGAAGGAGAGGGGAAACAAAAGAAAGAAAAAAATCACAGGAAAGCAGAGGCTGTCCACGATCCCAAAGAATATAAAAGCATTTTCAAAATCCACAGTCCTGCCCTTTTGGCCTTGCCAGAAGATGTATAACAGTACTGAAAACAGCAGCCTCCACTTATTTCATCATCTTCACAGAATTACCAATATCCCCTTCCACCTCAGCAAGTGCTTACCAAAGGGGCTTATTTCTGTCGAGTCTGATGGGAGTGGAGAAATTTGCTGCAGCTGGGTTTCAGGTATTTTATTTAATTACTAGGTAAATGTCCTGTGTTTCTCCTGCATTCTGCGCTAGAGTGAGAGTGAGGTGTCTGCTGTCACTAGTGCTGTTTTGCCTGTGATTGACCAGGAGTCTGTTTTGCTGACTGTCACACACCGAAGAAACACAAACTTGGTGCATGCTCCAGAAAGCTGACTGAGGAAGGAAATCATGGCTCGGTGTGAGCCAGCCCTGCTTCTGATGTGGCAGTAGGAGGGCATGGGGAAGTACAGTGGATAAAAAGAAGGACCAGCACTTCTAAGGTACAATATCTCTCTAGAAACTCTGTGGTACCTCTCTTTGCAGGGATAGGATGGCGCAGTGGTAATAAGATGCCTGAAAAGGCTTTTCACTCTTTAAGTCGTCTTTACAATGAGCTACAACTGGGAGATCTTTTCCAAAGTTTCAGTTTTGACTGAAATTTTGAAACACAGTGTTTCATGTTTCCAACAATGAACAGTCAACAATCAATGCAGGACCCTTTTTTTTCTATTCACTCATGAGTTTGTACAACAGGTTCTCACGCTTCACTCACGCTGCCATTTACAGCCATTTCTCCTCACTTATAGGCCATGCACCATTGATACAGAGCCTGTTTATAATGAGATATTTTGGGGCAGGGAGCCAAATGTTTTCATATGAAGTATTTACCATCCAGAGGATCAGGGTGATGAAGCATTCTCTGGAATGCTCAGAGGACACTACGGTTGTTAATTTAGGAGCCATGCTCATAACCAAGAACTTTAATCTGCCACAGGTCATTTGGAAAACTCAGTCTTGAAGTGATTTAAAAAAACCAAAAAAAAGTAGGGGCAAGACTGTGCTCATTTTAATTCTAATAATAATTACAGGGAGGGATCTTGTTTAATAGCAGCATCTGTCAGCCATGTCTAGAGAGAACAAATCCACGTAGGGAGGGAATAAATGACTTTTGCAGGAGCATTTGGGGAAAGACATTGATAGCGTAGTCCCCAAAACGCAAAGTAGTTGTGCAAATGTTATGTTCAATAGAATTAGAATTCTTTTTAAGGAAGAAGCTTTTGTAAAAGCAAAAAGTATCAAAATCCCGAGCAAAGAAATAAGATATTCAAAGAAAACAGCAGTGAAACTCAGGTACTTGGCCAAAAGGTGCTATAAATGTAACTGAAAAATGCTAACGATGTTTTGGTCAAAAAAGTCTCAAGGATTTAGACTGACCAGCCCCTCCTCAAAACTGTCATTTTTTCCACAGTTTGTGGACAGAAATATTTTTAAATACACAATGAATTTTTAAATATATTTTCAAAACAACTTTGTTTTTTTATTTTGCAATTACTTTTTTTTTAGGAAAAAATGGAATTTTAAAAAATAAAAGCATTTGCAGAAATTCCCAAAACCCCTTCATTTGAAATAATTTTAAATGCTTTTGAAATTTTTCAAAGAAATATTTGCAGCTCCACTTAAAAAAGTACTGGGTTTCTTTGGGTGTGCTAAAACTTAGCCTTGTGCAGCTTTTTGAAGATCAAGGTGGTAATATAAATTATTTTGCTTGTCCTTTTTTTATTATTCTTGATTGACTTTTATTTATGTCTCTCTATTCTTCTCACAAAGACATACTTATCTGTAACATCAAATAAACAAATTTTCTCACTTGGTGACTTTCCTATACAATGTGAAACTCATCCAAGTCTTGCCATTCATGCCAGCACACAGTTACATATATATGTATCTTTTGCTTGTAAATGCATCAGGACTTAGAAATATCTGCATTAATTTCATCTGGATTCACATAAAATACATTTTAGAATTATTTATGCTTGCTGAAAATATCTCATAAAGGTGGAAAGAGACAAAAATGCTTTCAAAATAATGAATACTGACAAAAGTGGCATTTATTACAAAACAAAATTTTGTCCTGGTAGAAGAAGGTATGGTACACACTGACATGATTAAACCATCTCCAAATTGCTGATGTCATTGTTTTCTACTGAAAACCCTCCCCGAAGAGAGAGGAGAGGTGCAATTGTGGCAGTGCTTAATGAAGCATTTCCCCCACTTTTGGACCAGTGGACTGCTGACAATCCTCCAAATCTCTGGTGGACCATCCTGCACTTCTCATCAGCCTGGCTTCAAGCTGACTGCCAGAAGAGCATCCCAGAGCCACTGGTTTGAAAGGCTTGCCTAGTAGGACTGAGGCATAGCTTCAATTCCCTTGCAGCCCGAGGGGGCTCAAACTGCCATTCCTGAGATTCCTCATTACTGGATTGCAGACTCAAACCCTTTTTCTGCTTTTTACAGCACCAGGAACCTTTCGTTCTTTAATACCTAAGGGCCTGGAGGCAATTAGATGTACAGTTACTTTCTCAGCCGTGTGTACAGCCTGCTGGTTAAAACAATTCCTGGGGAGACATGGACTTGAAGCCATGTAAACTGTCACAGAAAACAAATCTGAATCTCTCCCTCTGTATTTATTGGATTAGATCACTGGGGGGGCAAAAAAAAAAAAAAAAAAGCAGGATAATTTCACCATTTTCTTCTTGGAAAAAGCAGTGTTATCTTGGTCTCTGATATGACTGTATGGAGGACCTCTGAGCATGAACAGTTGAAGACAACTCCATGTTATCCTTCATGCAGATGCCTAACAAGAACAGGAGTCCATATATCATATAATCATAGTATCATAGAAGAGTTTGAGTTGGAAGGGACCTTTAAAGGTTATCTAGTCCAACCTCCCCTGCATTGCACAGGGACATCTTCAACTAGATCAGGTTGCTCAGGGCTCCATCCAGCCTGACCTTGAATGTTTCCAGGGATGGAGCATCTACCAGCTCTCTGGGCAACCTGTGCCAGTGTTTCACCACCCTCATTGTAAAAAATTTCTTCCTTATATCTACCCTAAATCTACCCTCTTTTACTTTAAAACCATTACCCCTTGTTCTGTTGCAACAGACCCTACTAAAAAGTCTGTCCCCATCTTTCTTATAAGCCCCCTTTAAGTCCTGAAAGTCTGCAATAAGGTCTCATGGGAGCCTTCTCCAGGCTGAGCAACCCAAACTCTCTCAGACTGTCCTCATAGGAGAGGTGCTCCAGCCCTCTGATCATTTTTGTGGCCCTCCTCTGGACCCACTCCAATGGGTCCCTGTCTTTCCTGTGCTGAGGACTCCAGAGCTGGACACAGTACTCCAGGTGGGGTCTCACCAGAGCAGGGTAGACGGGCAGAATCACCTCCCTCAACCTGCTGGCCACGCTTCTTTTGATGCAGCCCAGGATACAGTTGTCCTTCTGGCTGTGAGCGCACGTTGTCAGCTCATGTGCAGCTTTTCATCCACCAGTACTGCCAAGTCCTTCTTGGCAGGGCTTCTCTCAATCCTGTCATACACCAGCCTGTATTGATACAGGGGGTTGCCCTGACCCAGGTGCAGGACCCTGCACTTGGCCTTCTTGAACCTCATGAGCTTCACACAGGCCCACTTTTCAAGCTTGTCAAGGTCACTCTGGATGGCATCCAGTCCCTCAGGCATGTCAACAACACTGCTCAGCTTGGTGTCATCTACAAACCTTTTGAGGGTGCACTCAATCCTACTACATATGTTATTGATGAAGATATTGAACATTACTTGTTCCACTATGGACTCCTGAGGGACACCACTTGTCACCGATCTCCATCTGGACATTGAGCCATTGACCACTACCCTCTGGATACAGCCATCCAACCAATTCCTCATCCATCCAACAGTCCACCCATCAAATCCACGTGTCTCCAATTTAGAGAGCAGGATCTTGTGGGGGACCATGTCAAAGGCTTTACAGAACTCCATATAGATGTCATCCATAGCTCTTCCCTTGTCCACTGATGTAGTCACTCCATCAGAGAAGGCCACTGGCTGGGCCAGGCAGGACTTGCCCTTGGTGAAGCCATGCTGGCTGTCTTGAATCACCTCCCTGTCCATCATGTGCCTTAGCATAGCTTCTAGGAGGATCTGTTCCATGATCTTCCCAGGCACAGAGGGGAGGCTGACAGGTCAGTAGTTCCCAGGGTCCTCCTTTCTACCCTTTTAAAAATGGCTGCAATGTTTTCCTTTTTCCAATCACCAGGGACTTCAGCTGAGTGGCGTGACTTTTCAGATATCATGGAGAGTGGCTTGGTAACTACCTCAGCCAATTCCCTCAGGACTCTGGGATGCATCTTGTCAGGTTGCATAGAATTCTGGAAGTTCAGGTTCCTCAGGTGGTCACGAACCTGATCTTCTCTTACAGTGGGAGGGACTTTGCTCCTCCAGTCCCCATCTTGCAGTCCATCCACTCGAGAGGTGTGGGAAGAGAGGTTGCCAGTGAAGACTGAGGCAAAAAATGCCGTTGAGTACCTCAGCCTTCTGCTTGTCCATTGTTCCTAGTTTTCCTGTCTTGCTCATCAGGGGGTTACGCATTCTTTGACCTTTTTCTGGCTGACATAGCAGTAGAAGCTCTTATTATTATTCTTGGCATTCCTTGACTAGTTCAGCTCCAGCTGCACCTTGGCCTTCCTGACCCTATCCCTACACAACCAGGCAGCATCCCTATACTCTTCCCAGAATTCCTGTCCCTGCTTCCACTGCCTGTGCATTTCCTTCTTGCCCTCTAGTTTGACCAGCAGGTGTTGACTCAGCCATGCCGGTCTCTTGCCTTCCTCCCCTGTTTTCTTGTATCTGGGGATTAAAAGCTCTTGCACTGTGCACATCCTTAAAGATC
Organism: Burhinus oedicnemus; assembly: GCA_008921705.1. Lineage (NCBI taxonomy): Eukaryota > Metazoa > Chordata > Aves > Charadriiformes > Burhinidae > Burhinus > Burhinus oedicnemus. Next base: position 1,987,651 of record VFFE01009228.1, read on the forward strand.
TGCCAGCTCTGTTCTGCTCCCTTGTCCCTGAGGGCAGTTTCCCAGGGGGTCCTATTGACTAACTCCTTGAAGAGCTGGAAGTTTGCTATCCTAAAATTCAAGGTCCTGACTTTACTCTTCACCTGACCCATATCCCTCAGGACTGCAAACTCCACCAGTGCATGATCACTGCAGCCCAGGCTGCCTCCAATCTTGACGTCACCAATTAGATTCCTTGTGTTGGTGACCCACAGGTCCAGTATTGCATCCCCTCTGGTGGGGCTGTCTATTACCTGGCTTAAGAAGTTATCTTCGATGCACTCCAGAAGTCTCCTGGATTGCCTACAGCTTGCCATACTACTTTTCCAGCAGATGTCAGGGTGGTTGAAGTCCCCCATCAGGACGAGAGCCTGTGAGTGCAATGCCTCCTGTAGCTGGAGTAAGGAGGCTTCGTCAATAGACTCCCCTTGATTGCACGGCCTGTAGTAGACACCAACCACAAGTATCCCTTTGTTGCCTCAGTCTCTAATTCTTACCCAGAAGCTTTCAACCTGCTCATGGTTATTCTTTAGAGACAACTTTTCACACTCTATCCATTTCTTGATGTAGAGGACAACACCTCTGCCCCTCATTCCTCACCTGTCCTTTCTGAACAGCCTGTAGCCATCGATAGCTGCACTCCAATCATGGGATTTGTCCCACTAAGTTTCAGTAATGGCAACTAGGTCATGGCTTTCTAGCAGCATGGTGGCTTCCAGCTCCTCCTGTTTGTTGCCCATGCTGTGTGCATTGGAGTAGAGGCACTTCAGCTGGGCTGTTGGACGTGTCACCTTTCCAGAGGAACACACCTCAATTCCTTTGAGGTATTTCACTGGTGTTTCCCTGTTGGCTCCTGTTACCTCAGGATTCCCTGGCTCATCTCCACAAGACTTCAAGTGTGCTGCAGTGTAGCCAGCACGTCTCAGAGCAACAGGCTGAGGGCCCTTGCTAGCACCCAGTCTCTCTAACCTTGGTGTGTCATCCCACAGCTTGTCACGGGCAAGCCTGGTATTATCCCCCTCCCCCTTCAAGCCTAGTTTAAAGCTGTGTCAATGAGCCCCACTAGCCTGTGAGCAAAGTCCCTCTTTCCCCTTTGGGAAAGGTGAATCCCATCTGACACCAGCAAACCTGGTGCTGTGTAGCCCATCCCATTATCAAAAAATCCAAAGTTGTGTCTGACACTAGCCACGGAGCCATAATAGACTGGGCTCGTCTGTTTTTTCCAATGTTGCAACTGGAAGGAGAGAGGAAAAGATAACCTGTGCGCCAGATTCCTTTACCAGCTGTCCCAAGGCCCTGAATTCTCTTTTGATTGCCCTGGGACTACACATTGTGGCTTCATCGCAACCCACATGGAAGAGCAATAATGGGTAATTGTCTGAGGGCTGTACCAGGCTAGGAAGTTTCCTAGTGATGTCCTTAACCCAGGCCCCAGGAAGGCAGCAGACTTCTCTAAGAGGAAGGTCTGTCTGGCATATTTGACCCTCTGTTCCCCTCAGAAGGGAGTTGCCTACAACTATAACCTGTCTTTTCTTCCTTGTGGACGTTGTCATGATACAGGGGTTAGGCCTTTCTCACCTTGGGAACACCTCTGGTGTAGATGGACTGTCGCCTACATCATCCATTGACAAAACTTCCGCATCCAGAGCCTCATACCTGTTGTACAGAGGCACCTGGGAAGGTGAGGTGGGCAAGGAGGGGAGCTACTGTACTTCATGTTTCCTACTCTAGACAGGTCCTATTTAATTTGGGTTTGTCTTGGATTTCCAAATGAAGGGCCACATCTTCCTATGCACTTCACGAAGAACTCAAACTTGGGCCTGGATGCTGCTGTGAGGGTTAATAACCTAAAATGAAAATGCCATGATGAAGTCCTTAACTGATGTGACGCTTGATACGAAGTCAAAGAGATAAACACATGGTTAAGGAGTATTTTAAACTAAATCTTCAGTGACTGTACATTTATTTTTTCCCCTTCTTTTACCTAAAAATCATGGGTTCAGAGAGATAATATTAGCAAGTTAAAAAAGAAAGCAGTTACATTTAAAATAAATTTAATTATTTTGTGGTTGACTTTCTGATAAATGCAGAGGATAAGTTATAGGTAACAGGATGCTAAAAAAAATAAATGCTGAGATTGAAAATCCACAAATCATAATGCATGAGCTGGCATACAAGGAGACATGATTATTCTAAGTAAAGAATTTATGACATGAGACTGATGTCCAATTAAATAAAAAAAAATGATGTACAGTTTAAAATTGCTCTGCTTAACACTTACCACCCCCTGCATAGTGTATTGTTTAAATATGCTGGGACAGAATATTCGATTAAATATTTATTAGTAAATTCAATCATGGCAAATGATTTCCCCCTCATTCCATGTATAATAGTGTAGCAATCAAGCTTTTTTTGTTTCACAATAATCACTGCATCAACAATCTCTAATTATATATAAAGCTGCTGAAAAATTAGAAAAGTGAAGAGAGAGACACCTCCTTTAAGAACTAGTTCCCCTTCATTTCTTCTGAACAATTAAAATACCCATATACATTAAAAAGATGGAACATTCTGAGAAACGGGTCTCCAGTAGCAAGTGTTTGAAAATGCATTATATTTGTTTGTTTTACTTTGTGGGTGGAAGTAGATTTATTATTTTTTGTTTATGAATAAACTGTGAGCATGCTAAGACAGTTTTTAATGTTGTTTATTCTTCCTCAAAAGTGAGATTGACTACATGGTTTAGGAAGAACATCAGATATATCTGTATTTTTTGTTCAGTAGAATAAATTTTTCTAAGATTTTGCTTAACTTCAGAAAGCCACAGATTCATTTGGAGGACCAGTTTGCTTAACAGCAATAGAAGGGTTTAGCTCACACCTAGCTAGTATCTGAAAACCACAGAGAGAAACAAAAGTTGGTATTTACAATTCCATTACCAAGCTGGATCAGTTTCTCATCTTGAGCCAGCAAAAAGCCAGGTATACTTTGGCTCCCAGATGCTTTCAGGCTTGATAACTGCTGTTCAGATGCCAACACAGGGCTAAACTTGAAATTATCTATAAGCTTGATTATATAACCGTAACCTAATAATAATAAATAATAATAACAACAACAACAATAACAATATAATTAGGGCTCAACAACAACAATATAATTAGTACTCCAAGGACAACTAGAATTCAAGGAGAAATTTTTACCGTGTAATGTATATAATCCTTTTCTTAGTAAAAAAGGTCTGTGAAAAGAGCTCCCTTAAAAAATGTTGATTCTGGTTGAGTAAACTGTAAAACGTGACACATATCCCTTGTATGGTGATTTACTTGCTTTTCTGCTACTTGCTTTTCAATTTCCTCCTTGATTTACTTCTTCCAGTTACGTCTGGTGAAAATCCATATTTTAAGTTCCTGAAGGCAAGGAGTGTCTTTTTAGCATCTATCACCCAGGGGTCTGGATTGGTATTAGTAGGTGCAATAGTAATTCAAATAAATAATGTTTTTCAGGATTTAATCTCTGGAGTTGCTCAGCATAACCTTGTTCTATCACAAAAGCTGAAGCACAGAAGATGGGGGTTTTCTCATTTCCTTATGTAAGAGTTAGTATTCAAGGACAGGATTTGTGAAACATTTCAGATATCTCCATTGTTTCGGACTTAGACATGAAAGGCAGATGAAAAAGCAAAATATTACAAGGTTGGGGTGTTTTTTTCCCAGCAGTAGAAGAAAAATGACACCTGTTAAAGTGACTCCAGTTCTTACAGTCCATCTTTCATTGGCCATGTAATTTGTCCAGCTCCATTTTCATGATGCTATAACTTCATGCAAAGCAAATTTAAGAATCTTGGTATAGTAACAATGACAAAACTCTGGCAGAAAAGGAAACAAAGCTCTGGGAACTCACAGCCAGCATGCGACAATTTCAAATATTTTAATGTAATTATAGCATAAGATGTCAATGTTTCTGGAAGCTACAGAAAAACTCTTTGTAAACAGAATGTGTTCACCTCATTTGACAGGGTAACTAAGTCAGTGTCGGGTACTCAACTAGGAGCTAAGCATATGTTTGCGCAGGCAATTAGAAGTAAAAGATATTCAAGGAAGAAAACTGGATTGATTTTGTCTAAAAAATAAAATGGAATACCTTGTTGAAAGATAATTCTCTGCTTTCAAATGAGGGAACCTCAACTCTGTCTTTGGATCTGAGTGATGCTCCAAATCTCTATTAATTTCCACTTTAGGTTCTTAAAGCAACAATTGTGATCTCAAAGCATCACTCTGTGCTTACCCTGAATAGTAACAGCAGAACAAGATGTCTGTAGTACTGTAAAAGATGCTCTGTACAGAAGTACTCAGTACTACCTTTGAGGGTTTTTTTACCTGACAAACCTAGCTCATGGCTTTAATTTATTTCTTAATATATTTTATTAACCTTTCAATAAGAAATATTCAGGTTTGAAATACTGATGATGCTTTTCATTAGGTATTAATTTCTGATGAAGTAAGGATGAGGAAAAATAGATTAATACAACACCTTCCGTTATTTTTAACCTGAGCCTGTTGTGCCTCATTAGGATATGTGCTCAACGAAATATGCAATAGTAGGAAAATCCAGAGAAAATTATTAAAAACATAACTCATCTTTAAAAAATAATTATGATAATCATGATGTTAAATAACAACTATGCATCTCTACCTTAGTATTTATAGAGCTCAAACTCATGAAAGGATGAAACAAAGATGTCAGTAAACCAGCAAAATTTCTAGATAATAAACCAGCAAAACTTGTAGGTAATAAGTACATTTCCAGCACTCACTAACAGTAACACTATTTCCTCTCACTACAAGAGACAAAGAATTTACATTAATTATATGAGAATGCATCTATGTCCCTTTAGGAGCTGTCTTCACTTCAAGAACCGTAACAACCAAAGGAGCTCTGTCTGGGCTAAATTCATTCTTCAAGTTTGAGTTGCAGTGTGCTTCCTCATTGATTTAAGGAAAAATAAACACAGCAAGATAACATTTTTAACAGAATTCTTTGCTGTTGTATCTGAGGTGACAAACAACAAATTGCATAAAATCCCCCAAAGCTAAACACAGTTATAGCACAAAGCTGTGGGGTTATTTAATAAATAAACAATGAGAATACAAATAAAGAGAGGATGAAAAGAACATTTTCTTTTCAGGAGAAAGCAAGAGTTACCCTTTGTCCTAACCTAAAATACCACTCAGCTTACCTGAAGGCCACCTGAAAGTGGCCTTCTAGGGCACTGTGAGAGAGGTTCACTAGTTTAAGTCCAGGCAGTTTCTGTCAGTGAGTCCATCTGTGCCCGCTAACATCAATACTGTGTTACTGGGAAATGAACAATCAGTTTATCACCCAGATCAAAGGACTGATTAAGTTTCTGTGCAGAACCATTCCATCCCCAAAGCTTGGACACAAGGTATATGAGTTCCATTTTTGAGTGGGAAAAAGAAAATTTGTGCCACGTTATATCAGGCTCCCTCATGTACAGAAAAGGAGAAAATCTTCACAGAGTTGGCGGAACACTGTTATCATTTTATTATTTCTTAGCTCACAAGAGATGGAACAATAATGGTAGACAGCTAGAAGGAGTGGGTTAGGTATCTTTCCAACTAGAATACAGTCATTTTTCCAGGTAGTGCAAATAAAACCTCTTCAACAGATGTAGGTCCACAAGAAGGACAGGTAGGTTAAGGTGTGGGGTGATCAAACTGAATCTTGAGAGAAAGCAGGAGGCACAAAGAACAATCTAAGAGAAACATTTGTGTCAGGTATCTTCAAAACACAACAAAATAAAGTCAAGAATTCATTTTGTCACCCTGTTTGTCAGAAAACTGAATTTTCTTCTCATTAAAACTTTCTTCTAATTTTACTACTCAATTGTCTGGTTTTACCACTTGAAATACTGGAGAAACATTTGAAATACTGGAGAATATATTTTGCATCAAAATTTATGTCTTTAAACTTTTAAACCAAGACTAAATTATTTTAATGAAACAAGTGAAAGAGCGAAGAATGTACATCGGCACTAAATAAGCAAATGAACAGTAAATCACAAATCTGTAATGTGGGACTCTGACAAAGCTGTTGTTCTTAGCAGAACTTGCCACTTTTAGTTCTACAATGGCATCTCCCTAAATACGAGCCTTATTCTACTGTGTATGGAAATCAGCTGTGCAAGGTGTGTGAAAGTCTGCTGTGTTCATCTAGTATGAAGTTCTTTGGCACATGTCGTGATTTAGGCTGGGCTGGCCACTAGACGAACAAGAGATGCTCTCTTTTAACCTCTCTCCCTTCCCAGAAGAGAAGGGAGAGAGAACAAGGGAGACACTTATGGGCTGAGAAGAAACAGAAACACGTTAATAAAATATGAAACTAAAACTATTAACAATAAAAAGAAAAGATAATAATATTATTTTTTAAAAAGGAAATATATACAAAATACACAAATATATAAAAAACCAGTATCAAGCTCCCAGGATGCTGATCACATCACCAGCAGGCATTGCAAAGTCCCAGACTGAATTCAGTGATGGATGGGAACTGGATTCTGAACCTGGATTCAGGATTGCATGGATCAGGATCAAAGGAAGACGGACAGACAGCCATTGAAGAAAGAAGACTGACCCTTTGATCCCTCTGAGCATGATGTGGATGGGATGGAATACCCTGTTGATCAGTTTTGGGTCACCTGTCCCGTCCACTCCTCCCGCAGGTGTGACCCCTCTACACTTTTCTGCTTCCGACCCTGCAATGTGGCACACAATGAAGTTAGCTGACCTTGGTTGTTAGAGCAATAAGGATAAGCAAAAGCATCTCTGCATACCATTCCTTGGTATTAACTATAAACATCAGGCATTACCACTGCTAGAAGCAGACAGTGTCTGAAAAACATACCATTAATTTCAGAGAGTACAGTTAGTTAGAAGAGACTTAACTGAAAAGTACAATTACTGAAAAGAAAAATGCTTTTGTTCTACCTCAAACCAGGATAGCATGATTTTGGCATGTGACAACCAGCATTGTCCTACCAGTTGCCTCCCAATCCACCAGTTTGTCGGCATGTCTCAAGAGACCAGAATATCCCAGGAGACAGTCTTCACAGCAACGCCAGTGCTGTGGAGGGCTCAGGCTGGATAGCAGGCTAGACATGAGCACTTCCACTCCACCCCAGTATCTGGGAATTGACCTAGATATGTTTAATTTGCAAGTATACGTTTCCACTATACTAGCACACTGCTTCTAACACAGTTGCATTACAGGTTACCTCTACTGCTACAAATAATATCTTTAAATCTCTTCAGCTCAACTACATGATGGAAAATGATAACAAATACCCACTTCCACTCACATCTATGTGTTCCCACTCCAATCAACTGGCTTGGGCAACTGTGACTTCAAATGAACATTTTTTTCTAATTTTCCCAATTGATCAAAGGATTCATGATGTTTAAATGAGCTGAAGAAAATCTTTGGGACAATATGAATTCAAGTCATAAAATATCGTGCTGGTCAGCCGTGTGAATATCCTAATCTCTAAAATGTCTCAAGGAGGACTCCAACATCCCACCTCAAAAATTAGCAGTTATTTTTGCAAATCTTGTTCATAATGAACAATCAAGACATTGTTTTCAATTGGTGTCCACTTCAATGTCTCAGATAATTTTCCATCTTTTAAGACTAAGCAGAGGTTTTCTGGTTTTTTAATACATTTAAAATACGGTTGTAGAACAAAGATAAAGAATAACAGCAAAATAAAATTTTACTGGGAACTGGAGATGCCTCCCACAAGTGATTAAGTGCCTTTATTCAGTTCAAGGGTGAAGTAAAAAACATTAAAACTCTGGGAGGTCAGCACTGCAGTTTTGTTCACACAGACTTATTGAGCCTCAGGCAACACACTGTTGTTATAGGCACTTTCAACCCTGCTCAGTTTGTGTTTTATTTAGTTAATTTAACAGATGTGCATAGCTTGCAATCATGATTTTGTATTTATTGCATTCTTTAATAGTCTGGAGAGAAGATGAATGATGGTCGGTCATTCCCTCCTTAGGCAAGTTAGATAAAAATTTGACTGTGTGAAAAAATGGTATTTCTTTTACTAGCAAAACTGAAATTACAAATGTTCCTTCTCTCCATTCCCCTTATGTCCATCTCAAAACTATGTAAAGTCCAGGAAAAGATTGGCTGTTTTAAATCATATTTCAGATTTTAAACCATTTTCACATTTAGCAAGAAAGGAAAATCAAGACCATGTTTTTTCTCCACACAAGTAAGGGTTGTTAAATCTTATTACTGTTCAAATACTGTTAAAGCACAGAGAAGGGTTTCCTGCAGAAATGAATCACTACATGTTTTTCCTTCAGACAAGGCCAAGCCTTGTCAGTATTTGTTAGTTGTCCTCATTGGGATACTGTGTATTTTTAGAATCATCCTAGTAAAAACCAGTACATATCTCCAAGGGGTATTTTTGTCAGGATATTCTGATTATTGGAACCTGACTATTCCAGTGGTCTTCTGTCCTCTGGATGCAAAAGATCTACATTCTAGCTGTCTGTTTTAAAACCAACAGGACCATTATCCCCCATCTGAAAACCTTTGACACATGAAATATATTTGTGAAGCTTCAAAACATCAAAGTAAGTGCAAAGTGAGCATAAAAAAAGCCATCTCAGAAAATTTCTCTTTTACATATACCAGGGACACCAAATATTCAAAAAGCAAGAAAGCAAAATAAATCAACATCATGATATAAAATGATGGCTTATGTAATTTAAAAGAAATGTAGGAGCAATGCAATATCTCTGTCCATAAAGCCATCAGTGGGTAAATACTGTGTTAAAGGAATGTGCTTCCTTAGAAATGCATTTCTGCTGGTCTAAATGTCCATATTTGTAACTCATTTCATCCTTAAATTTTTCATTAAAACACATGCTGTCAATTAGACATATAAACATAGCCAGGAGAGCATCTTAACTAAATCAATAACTGATAAGTAATAACTAAAACAAATCAAAATTGTGTAAATAGAGGGAAAATAACAAAGAGCACAGCATTTCCTCCCTGATCTACGTTCTCCATCTCTTTACCATTTGTTTAACTGGCCAGGAATTTGAGGTGGGAGGGGCATTGCTGTCAAGGCTGGACATGGCAGCACCCTTCCCTCCTGGCAGAAAGCTGGTATGTTCCCACTACATCCTGTTCCCAGCAGCTTTGCCTCACCATGCTCCCTGTGACAATGCTCAGTGTCTCCCATTTTCCATCTCATGGAGTCTTATGACTTCCAGCCTTCATGTGGTTGTTGCTCATCAGTTTTTAAATTCTTGCTTTTGTGTTAATATCCAAGGTCTCTTCTCCTCCCTCTTTCGTGCTGTTTTCATGGCTTAGAGGAAAGCCACTAGGTGACCAATGTAACGACTATTGAAAGGAGGGGCACATGGAGATAAGGCAATGTCAGGGTCCTGGGTGAGGCACGGAGGCTCTACAACCTCTCCTGCCCCTCCTAGGGGCACAGCTGCTTGAGCTCCAGGCCAACTCTGCTACAGTGCAAACTTGGGTGAGGCTTTTCTGAAACAAGCGTGTGAGAAGGGGCTGTGAGAAACTTCATCTGGGGTCTCCCCGTCTTGGATACATTTAAGTACCATTTGGAGAGAGAGACAATGGTTTGTGACTGAACCACAGATGACTGCAGATGGATGAAGTTTTCATGATGCTAAACAGGGAAGAGCTTTATGTGAATGCCAGTTCCATCTTCAAAGTTTTTTGTAATTCCACCAAAAACAATTGGTAACTTTTCATCCAGCAGCATTGCAAATCTAGAATAAATCTCAATAGATTATCTGATTTGTCCTTCCATATCAAGGCAGGATCAAGTATTCTCAGACTATCACTGGCAGAAGCTTGACTAACTTTAGACATCTGCTGTTGACGTTCCATGACTCTTTTCAATAATCTGTTCCAGTGCTTTATTGTTTTTATAATTAGAATTTATTTTTGCCAAAATTTTACTTAAAAATTTCTGAAGTGCATGCTATGCACATTAATTCTTGCTTTATTGTTCAATGACATAGCAGGTACATAACATGCCAATATTCTCTCTATAAAGAGCTATTTGTGGACTGTAAGTACACAAAAATCATCCCCACCTTCTCGTTAAAAGACTTTTAAAAAATTCCTTTAACCTTTTTCACAAAGTGTGTTTAACAGCCTCAGCATTCTCACTGATATTTTGTGAATGATTGCTGATTTGTGTTTAACCTTAAAACAACATTTCTAAAACCAGACAGAATGCTCAACATGAGCCCTCAGAAATGCCAGCTAGAACAGAACCATTAGTTAAGTTTTCTCCAACTAGTTTTTTGTCTTGCAAACAGAATAGCCCAGAGTAGAACTTGACTTCTTTTTTTTCAAAGGACAGATATCTAGACCATAAACCAAAAGCATATGCAAAAGCATATTTGAAGTTAGATGAGGTTTATCTGGATCAAGTCAGGTTTTGAATAAATTCAAGGACTGAGATTCCACAACCTCATTGAGCAACCTGTTCATTTTTTACCATGTTTATTGTGAAAAAAAATTCCATCACGTTAAATCAGAATTTTCTTTATTGCAGCATGTGTCCTTTAATTGTGTGTCTCTCAGAACAATCTGGTTGTATCTAAATACAATCTTTAGTCCATTATCTAAGTCATTAATGAAAATAATCAGTAGAATATAGTTCATCCCAGATCCATCTGAGAAATCACTTGAAATATTCTTCTAGTCTGACGTTGCATTGCTGGTAAACACATGGTTAGGTTTTTTAATCAGTTGCACATGAACTCAATATATTTGTAGTTTGGTCCTAAGCATACAATATAGGACAATATCAAAGAATTTGCTAAGATATACCTCATCTATTTTATTTAACCATGAGATCAGTTCAGGTCTGACTTTAGCTACACTTACAGATTCATGTTGTTCTGGTATTCCTGAAGGTTTAAAAAGGTAAATTGGCTTATCATATATCAGAAAGTTCTGATGCCCCCAACCCTCTTTTATTATATTTATCTTTCTGAAGTCCACTTGGACATCCCCCACTTTTTATGCATGCCTTTGTAAATTTGGCAGAGTATTCGTTGCCGCGACTGGGTCAGCTAAATTATCCCAGCAGCACTGCTAGAAATGCATCTCCTTCTTCTCCAGCTGACATATGAATTGCTAAAACTGTTCAAAACTGTCAGTGATGCTTCTTTTACTGGCTTTTGCACTATGTAATCCAAGGAATTGAAGCAGGTATTCTGCATGGAACCTTCAACTAGGAAATTACGCTGTTAGCAGCACATCTCTGAATAGTTCAGAGAGATGGAAAGACATGTTGGGAAGAATAGGAGAAAAATGTTTCACCCTCCTAATTTAGTTTCTCAGTTTTCTGATTGGGGAAGTGCTTCAGTGCAAGATCTGACATTAATCAAGCTAGCATACCTATCTGTGCATTGCTTATACAATCATTACCATGGTATATTGCATCAGCTGCCTTGAAGGTATGAAACAGATGCAAATGTACAAAATATATGCACATCTATTTGCCATTCTTAAAGTATGCATTTGGGCTAGATCCAGTAAGGCGCACAGCACTATTAATTCTTGCTGACACCAGATGTGAGGCTAAATACTTTCAGCAGTTAGGTTGCATGAGCCTAATTCTCCACTACTTTTGACCTTATAATTACTAATAATCATGTAAAGGACAGTCAGTCATCACAAGTTGAAGTAGTGGCTTCTGTCTGAGTTAGATTGCCATGAGAATGAGTGGCAGCATGAATGGCTGGCGGTGAAGAATCAGTTGCACAACGGGTATGTTCTGTGGGCATTATTTACATTTCCCAGTTCACTGTCACATGATTAAATAGCCTGAAAAAAAATCAATTTAGATACTATTATATAACTAAGCAGTGCAAATGGCAAATTCTGGTCTGAATTCAGTCAACAAGTATATTTTACTTGGATTTTGCCCTGATTCCAGACAATTGATGTATCCTACATTCTTGCTGGGTATCCTGTATTTCCGACCCAAGGGAAACTGAGCTCAAGCTTTTGTTCCTGTTGAGCAGCTCCTGGCAAGTGGATCTCAGTAAGTCTGAAGTGGGTGTTCTTACTAAGGCTGTTTATAAGTCTTTAATAAATAATAAAACCACCCATGTTTATGAGACCTATCACATTCCTACTTTTGGCCTGTCACATTCTGTATTTCGCTTCCTGTTTCTCTCCCTACAGCAGAGGCAATATCCAAGTAACTGTAGCTGTATCTACTCTAAAACCAAGATTACAGTTTGAAGTCTATCTTTTCCTAGGAAGCAGTTTCTCACCTTTGGAAATCCCAAAGACGCTTTAATGAACCTCCATTTATTTACTCCTATCTATGCAAATCTGTTCTTAGGTTTATGCCTTAAAACAAAGGTAATCCATCCTTCCTAATTACTGAAATGAGAAACATCAAATGCAGAGGTCATATGCCCCACCGAAGACAGATTTTTTCTTATTTAAAACAACTGGTAGAAATTTAGCTTGATGACTGATAATATATTTTCAGGATAACACTTTATCAAAGCATGACAGCAGCTGTGAAATCTCAGAGTTTCTCCTCTCTCCTCTATGACACCTTGATAAGGCAATTACAGCATAATTACCTTAACAAGTGGCATTACAGGAAATTATTGTCATTCTCCTGTTAAAATAACACATAATCATCAGCAAGTGTATTCTAGAATCCCCAATCAGCATCTGATTAACTGGAGCTAACTCAGAAAAGAGAGCGTAATAGGTGGGCAATAATTGACAAGTTACCAGAAAAGGGTAAAATATATATTTATATACATATATATAGCTATATAGACTTTATTGAGGGTTAAGATGGCTGTTTACCTGATCATTTCCAAAACAGCCCTCTTCAAAACTTTTGTTATTATCTTGCATGTAGAAAGAAAACCCTACAGAAAGCTATTTAAAAATACTTGGGTAAACAGCCAGCTTAATTTAAAAATACATGTCTTATTTGTATTTAAGTGGCCATACTTGTGAACCTGCCTTACATTTCTGTGCTTTTCCTCTAGTTTTCTGCTTTATCATGTAGATTCCTTCAAGGTAGAGAGCACCTTGAAATTTATATTATTATGTTCTATGACACCACTTCCAGTTTCATTTAATCTTCACAAAAACAGGTTATAGAACCTACTTTTCCATCCTCAGTTGGCTTCTTGGGTACAACTCTACTATAGTAGTGGGCTACACTAAAAAATGGGGGGTTTACCCATCACATCCTAAGCTCTACTTACCAAGCTGACGCAAAATAACATTAGCAGGATGTGTTCTAATTCTACTAGTTGCAAACCTCCATTACTTTTCAATGTACAGAAAATATATTCTTCTAGATGACATATTTTCATGATTTAGTAGGAAATTAAACAAAACCCCCACACAAACCCCAAAAGCAAACCTCACACCATGATGATCAATGTAATGTTGTAAATGTTCTCTAGGAGTCAACTAAAGGGCTCAGACTCTGAAGATGTGTGCGTGTAATCCATAATTAATTTACCTTAACTATAGCTATTTACCTTAACTATAATGAAGAACAAAACAGGGGAGCATAGCACAGATCACTGCACCATGAATTTATTTAAATAGTTACATGGCTCTCATGTTTAAGTATGCATCTGTTATACACACTCACACATATGCAAAGATGAGGTAGATATCTGCCTTCACAGGTACCCAAAGGCCTTGTTAAGAATCTCCTCCCTCCAGCACTGCATACCTACTGCTGGGCTTAGTGAGTTCATAAAGCTGGCATGACCCAGCCTGCAGTACTCATTGTGAAAACAAGCCTACAAGGTTGGATTTTGCACAAAAAATCTGCCAGAGGAAGAGAGATTGTACTTTTTTCACCCACTATCCTAGTAGTCGAGCATTCATCCAGGATAAGTAAAAGTAATCATAGATAAAACACCGAACAACAGAACTATTGGGAAAACTCTTAGACTCTGCTCTTGAAACTTGTCCATTTTGACTTTAGATATCTGATTACTCATTGGGTTGAAGCCTTGTAAATCTACCAACATCTCCTGGTAATCATTATGTGTTACAGGCTCAACTTTGGCAAACTGAGTGTTTTTCTATTTGATAAATAGGTTTCCCTATTACTGTGCTTGTTTATATAACTCTTATTCACTTACTGTTTTACACAAGTCTGAAAATTGGGAGAGGGAACTGCGTTTCAGAGGGGGTCCTGACAAAGACAGGCACTGCAGTGTTTTAGAGTTAGAGGTTAGGATTTGTCTCACATTTACCTGTCAGTGAAATGACATATCATTTAAGTCAGTCATCAAGACTTGTGAGGTCAGTGGAGGCAGATAGACACCTCTCTGAGACACCTACCTTGGGGTAAGATGGACTTTTAAATGGCTAAACTTAGGCAAGGACAGATGCATCCTGTCATAAATCACTTTTTTGCCCCGTCACTGGCTTACACTATAGGCAAAAATGTCGTCTCTCAAGAGAGAAAGTGAAATCCAGGAGATGGGTCATTGTCTTACACCTCAGGAAACAAAAGGTTTATTCGTGGTGCCACTGAGCTCCAATATGTAACTGTGAGAAATGACTTATACTTCCCATGATACTGCCTGAGTAGTTCTGTGAGTATGGACCAAAGTGTTTTCAAATGCACCAAGCAAAACCATACTCGAGTGAATGGTTGTTTCATGTGAAACACGAAACGTGAAATGTTTCTTTCTTTTTTTTTTTCTTTTTAATGAATCTGAAATATAATTTACTGTCACAGGTATTACTCTATAAGAAAGTTTCAAATTTTAAATTTGAAAATACATCTTTAAAAAGTCAGTAGCAGGTAGAATTATTTTAAGTGCTCCTCAACAGTAGGACCTAAATAATCTTTCTCATTTCAGTAGTGCTTTAACTGTCAGTTTGGGAAAGGAATAGGACTTACATTTTTAAGTTGTATTAAAAGAGCGCTCTCCAAACCAGTGAGTGAAGTTTTCTTGTAAATGTGAATGTAGGGGCTGGCAATGCTTCTGAATTTGCTCTTGTAAGAGATATTTTTAATGGGGATTGCTTGTTACTTTGCTCTTGTCAAAATAAACATCAAAGTGTAAAAGGACAAACTGTCATGTTTAGAATAAAGAATATAACTATCCATGCATATGCGGTAAACCGTGTGAACAAAAGTGCAGCTGGTGAGAGAAATGATGCAAAATTGATGGTGCCTTTGGAAGTTCCAAGTGAAAAATCTATTAAATATGATCCAAGGTCATAGCTTTCTATGTACAGAGGAAATGATACCAATACAAAAAAGAACTTTGGCTGCTGTAAAGCACCCTGTATTTAGAATGAATGTGTCTTTAAATAAAAGCTGTTATGACTAATTGCTAGTTAAAAGCCTTTCCTATCTTCATTTTCAGTAACTTTCTGTTATATTTCTTAGTCAAACATAAAAAATAATTTTCACAGAGACTGAATCTTTCGATTTCTTCCAAAATTGCCAACCCATCCATTTTCTCCTAGAAAAAGATTATTAAAGAGTCCTAAGAATTCCAAGAATGAAGACTATAAATTCTTCTATCCTATAAAATCCTCAGTTAATGAGAGAATTTTACAAAAGCCAGCTTCTTTTTATGCCTACCTAACATGTCTCCCCAACTTTGGAAAAGCCCATATTGTGTAAGGCCCTTCAGACCTGAAAAATCTAGATTAAGTGAGGTCAATATTTTAGGATAATCTTTTGTTTTAACATGCAAAAGATTAACAAACAAATTGTAAGGAAAAAGTATACAGGCAAATGTGAGGAGGAAAAGCAAGGCTGAGTAGAGGAGAGCTCTCTGTATATGTGGAATGGGAAGGGGAATGCCTCCACATAGTTAAGTAAATCTGGAGGCTCATCTGAAAATTAAGGCTTATTTCTTTTCCCTAGAGGTTCTTCCACTGAAGGATCAATCAAATGAAAAAAGTGGAGGTATGCTGTTGAAAAAAAAAAAAATCTGTTTAACTTTATGGAAAATAGATTTGAAAATAAGGAATTTAAGAAAAACCTTTTCCAAACTTAATTCGTTGACTCCTTTTAAAAACAAATTTACTGTGAATGAGTCATGGATGTTCAAGTCAAGTAAATCTATTTTCTGTGGTGAGCAATCCACCATATACACCTACTGAAAAGCTATTTTCATTCCATGGGTACCTTCCATCAGCACTGTAATTATGGCTAACTCCAACCACATATCCAGATTTCTTTACCCGCATGATTCCATGATCCTTGTTTCAGAGGTAAATAGCTCTGGTATTGTTGGTATTATTTTCAAAGAATAAAATAAAATACTCATCAGAAAGAACAACCAGAAATCATGCAGAAGGCTGTAATATACATTTTGATATGAAATCCCTCTAATGGAAAAATCCTATTGAGATCAATAAGGTTGAAGCCAATTTAAGTAGGATTAATTAAACTTTCAGGAAGTTTTGCAATCAGAAACTTCAAGCTGCTTTGTAGTATAAATTTATGACTAAATGAGATTATTTTATTTTTAGTATTTAAGAATACCTTTGCTGGGGTGAAACTGTTACATAAGTGTATCAAATAAAAGTTCTGCTTTTAGATCAAGGCAGTCAAAATGGTGAGAGCATATAAGAGTCTATCTGGTATGAATTAGTATGGATTCGAAGATGAACTAGATTTTTTTACATGGCTAAATTTATAGGCATACAGTATAACATTGTAATACAAAATAAGATAAAGGATAAAGACTGCTAAAAGCTGATATGTCTTTAACCAAGACTTAGTCTTTGCATAATGACTAAATGCCAATACTGAAAAATCCAGAAGTCTTTCTACATGCTAAATTGTGTTTTAATGTCAAGGCGAATTGTCAGTTAAATGAGTAGCATCAGTTCTTATTTTTTTATTCTGTAGTATAAAACATGCAATGATGCATATGCTAAATTTAAGAATGTTGTTTAAAAATCCCTCTGTAAAATCACCTGGTTTTTCCTTGTTATTATGAGGGAAAACATTGTTTCCCCATGAAATGTTTTAATGAGCAGCAAAATTTCTTTAACATATGATTTAACAGAATTGGATCTATGCTTTTAATGTTGTCTCCATAACATATGAAATGAAAAGTCTTTTGAAAAGACTTATGAATCATAAAAGAACTGTATTAGGCTATTGTGATCTGTGATGAGCCAGTATTTTCCATATAATAATGTACTCCTCTGATAACAACATAGGAACCAATAAAACTATCATTGCGTGGGTGGGCTGACTGCAATAGGTCATGATGAAGTTTGTATTAGAAAATGTCCTCACATACGTGTTCATTTCATTTGATTTCATTTGTACACGTCTATTATATTTCAAAGAAAATTAATTATACAGTACTGAAAAGCAGGGCTAACAAAATGCTATAGAAAGAAACAACTATCTCACAGTCTGTTATGTATTAACAGCACTACACTACAGTTTAGACTCTACTTTCATGTCAGTATAACTTAAAATTATTCTAGATTTTCACTTGTGTAACTGAGAGGTTTTTGTAAAATATGTATAGAAGAAACATATTTGCTTCCTAATCAATTTTTCAATTATATTATGCAGATGTCTATCAGCTACTATGTTAAAAATATTAAATTAGTTATAATTTTAAATTAGCAACTAGGCCATTTCTAGAACTCAGAATTCATAAGGTTGTTTCTAATATGTTTCAGTGTGCATGCACTTCTGTAGACCTTTTCTCATTCTGTTTCAAATATAATTTTGATATTGTGTATATTCAAATATCATTCTGATATGGTTGATATTGTATATTGTTCGCACAGAAAAGGAAGGTGAAATTTTTGTATGTTTTTATTCAGCATGAATTTTATTTTCACTGGCACAAAGGGATTTTTACATCCATTTCTCTGACAATGTAAACAATCTTACAGCCTGCATTAGTAACATTACACTGTATGCTATTTCAAATAGAAGGGCCTTTGAAAAAGGGTCTTGTTATTCTGCTGCAATTCTGTAATGGTAGAACAAAAATACGTTGTGTGTTTCAACATATCTGATGCTACTGAAGACAAATTGTCAAAAAAAAATCATCCTCAAGTTCTTGTCTTAGCACTCCCAAACATGCTCTTTCAAATAAGAGGCAAAATACCTGGCTGGACAGCTGTGTAAGCTACGAATGCCTCAAAACATCTTAGTCACTAAAAAAATTCATTGACCTAATAGTCATAATCAAATAATTAAATATTTAGAAATGGGAGCCTCCCTCCTGTTCTCCTTTTCCATCTCTCTCATCCCAAAACAAATAAAAAAATGAAATCAGGAAAAATTCTAGCTGGAAGTGAGCAGGGTGTTTTGTAGTGTTCAGTGCTGCTTACATCAAGATAAACTGGAAAGGCAGGAAGGATAATGAAAGAAGGCATCTCTGCAGAGCTAAAACATGATGAACAAGATAAAGGTAACCTCACTGTACAAGTTGTTGAATTCTTAATAAGGGTGTTTTTGTATCCTGTGGTTGATCTCTGGATAGATGTATGTTATCCGTACCATTCAGTAACATAAGTAGTATTTCCTTTCTCACAAAATTGTTGAAAAGCCTCAAACACTTTAAACTTGGCATCAAGGTGAATTATATACCAGGTGAATTGCTCTAATCTAGCCAGTTCTTTCTTGCTCCTTTGAGATATATTTTACATTTTCAAAATATATATGTATCAAGCTATGGGTTCATCCTGCTAGCAGCTTCCATCCACCACCCAGTAAACACTCTGATGTATAGTTCTAGTTGAAACTTCACAAAACGACTCATAAGTTAAAAATAGAGTTTACAGTGAGGGATTTTCACTGAATCAAAGAAAAATACTCACCACATTGACAGACTGTATTTACATCCTTTCTAGACTGATGGCCTTATTTTAAGGACTCTTTTTTTCTTTTTACCTTAACTCCAGGTGAGCTAAGCTGTTGGTTTTTAAAACTGCTTTGTGCCAATGACAGCAGAAGTCCACGGTTCCTGGGATCTTTCATTCAACCTACATTGCAACTCTATTCTTAAATGCCTTTCACTTTCAGCTTAATATGACCATTAACTGAACTCCTCCTTTCAGATCTTTGCAGCATTAGACGAATATGAGGATAGCCATAAAGTCTTTCCTCAGAGTTATGCTGAATCTCTAACTGAATTGTAGTTAAAAATAGCTACAATCATTTATTTTATTCATTTTATTCTACATCAATGTATCTCTTAAAGAAAATCACACTTGTGCTTGAATAATATGTAAAGAAAAAAAATAGTCTTCCTGTTGAACATCTTATCCACAAATATTATCCTTTTAAACTAATAGAAATATGGTCTATGACTGAAGGTTCATAACCCTTCTTTTTCACTCATAACCAAGTTGCCTTTTATGCGCTTGATCCAGTGCTAGTGGATGACAGTAGCAAAACTGTTTGATATTATTTTTCCAAGATCTGAGCTCAGACCTCTAGAACAAATTTTCTTCTTATATATGAAGCAAGTGAAAGAGGAAAAGAAAAGGCAGTTTTGAGGACCAGATTACATTTCAGGAGGCTTTTCTTTCTGTTATCAACCAAACCAAAAATGCAAAGTAATTTTATGTCTCAATTCACCAGTTTTTAAAATGGGTTGCTAATATGGACTCCCACCTTTAGAGTTAGATTTTGTAAAGCTAGATTTAGACCTTCAACAATAACTTAACTATGTATGTGCTTTATAAATTACTGAAATCTTAATGGAGATTCTGATCAGTAAAAAATATGGCACAGCATTACAGCGAAGACCCTACCTCAAGTAAGACCCAAGAGCTTCAGCTAAGACTGTGATACATAACGTCTACCACTGTGACAGGTAGTACAAGACTGAGATTGGAATTGCTTTTGGGATGTGTTGATTTCTCCCTGTATATGGAAAGCTAGAGAAACCAGCTTCCCTGCCTATTTTCAAGTAAAAAGAGTCTAGCCCTAATATCATGGAGTTTATGGCATTTATTTTTAACTTCAGAAAAAAGTATGAGCACTCTCTAAAAGTCAGCATCCTTAGTCAAAGCACCCTGTTAACTGAAATTATAAACAGGTGATGATAATTAACAATTATCATCTGTAAAGAATTGGCTGGGGTATTCACATTACAGATCCCAATTCCCCTTGATTGCAAGCTGCTAGGAAATTATAAGTATTTTTTTAATTCTTTTTAGCAACAAAATTTTATCATTGATAGGATGGTGAAGGATCCTCAAATATTAACTAAGCAAGCCCAGATTTTTACAATTACCATGAAATAGACAGACTTTCAAGAATGCATAGAATCTATTTTTTGGTTGCAATCTCTTTCCCTTTTCAGTAGAAGCTGAACACCGCTGAAAAATTGTCTATTTTGTTATAAGAATTAAATAGTTGTTAGTTTACAAAATGGAGGTTGCTGCTGAGTTACCTTTTTTTATTTAGTTTGGTCTGAGTTTATAAACAATTCCTATTTGTATCTTCACTTTGGATAGGCATCAAACTTTGTATTTGGTGTGTTCTGCACATATGCATAGGTAAATAAAAGGAGGAATCTTGATTCATAAAACAATAAATGCTTCAAAATCTTTTGAGCATAGAAGGGTAATTGACCTCTACTTAAAACCAGATACATGCAGAAAATGTTTACATTTTATATGGAAACAACCCTGAAGGAGTAACCAGTGCAAATGTAATGGATATTGCCAAAACAGTAATAGACAAGACCTACAGTAGGAAATAAATAAATTGATATCCCGCAAAACCTGTTACCTTTTTCCTGTTCTTGGAACGGCAGGTGCAACTAGTGGCACAAGCTGTCATGATAAAAGTGCCATTCTTGACCGAGAAGAACATGTGCAGAGATTACTGTCATCTCCCTTTTAGACACACTAAGGAACAGTGGTGGCCCAATTAAGATCTTGATCTTCAGGAGAGGGGAAATTCAGTTCACAGACTTAGTCCTGTGACCTTGAGAAAACACCCAAGTTGGAGACCTTTAGAAGTGTTTAAGGATCAACTTAAGTATGGCCAGTTTCCGCTAGGAACTCTATATTCAGTTTGCCTGTCTATAAAACGGGTGTCCTTTTGTCTATTGACTTACACGTTCTTTGGAGAAATTCTCCTTTACTTTGTGGCTAAAAGGCATTTGGTATAATATGTTTACAGTGTCAGTCAGGGCATTAAATACTACAGCTGTACAAACTGTCTTGCAAACTATAAAACATACAGCAAATTACTCTTTTAAGCAAACTTCTTAACAGTAATAAATGTCGTACAGCTCAAATTGACCAATCATCCATGTGCAAAGTGAAATCTTACTGATTAGTTTGCAATTAGTTGAAAAGACAGACCTTTAAAAATGACAACTCTTGTTATCATAGATGAAATTAAGAACTATCTGTACTGTAAAATTCTTCAATAATCAAAATACAGTGAACATATATATCAGAGATGTGAGACTGTTACTGCTCCCTGCAAGGTTGTTTGTGGGTAGTGGAAGTTGAAGGGACTTCAAAATAATGCCCCATGTCGAATGCCAAAAAGTACTTTTGTGAGCTAACTCTGACCAGCAGCTCAGCCTCACACAACAGGATGGGGAAAACAATCGGAAGGACAAAGGTGAGACAGCTTGCAGGTTGAGATAAAGACAGTTTAATAGGTAAGGCAAAAGCTGTCCATGCTAGCAAAGCAAAATAAAGAATTCATTCACCGCTTCCCATAGGCAGGCAGGTGTTCAGCTGTCTCCAGGAAAGCAGGGCTCCATCACATGTAATGCTTACTTCAGAAAACAAACAGCATAACTCCAAACGTCCCCCCTTGCTCCTTCTTCCCCCAGCTTTTATTGCTGAGCATGGAGTCATATGGTATGGGATATCCCTTTGGTCAGTTGGGGTCAGCTGTCCTGGCTGTGTCACCTCCCAACTTCTTGTGCACCCCCGGCCTCCTCGCTGGTGGGGCAGCATCAGAAGCAGAGAAGGCCTTGATGCTGCGTAAGCACTGCTCAGCAGTAGCTAAAAATCGGTGTGTTATCAGCATTGTTTAGGTCACAAATCCAAAGCATAGAACCATACAAGCTGCTATGAAGAAAATTAACTTTATCCCAGCCAGACCCAGTACATGTACTTAACCTTTTTGTTCAAAAAGACTGAAACATTAGTTTCTTTCTTGAAGTCTGGTATGCACCTGTGGTTTCATTAAAGAAAAGAAATATGAAATTAATAATTTATGCATAATATAGTGTATTTTTCCAAGTTTCCATTTATATTCTTTCATTGAAATGACTCTAGAATGACAATGGGGCAATTCTTCCTTAATTTGTGTTTTATTTGCCCAGATGACTGATTTCTGGAACAAAACAGAGACTTGGACTATTTGCAGACAGTTTGTACGTAAGCTGTCTGAAAACCTGGACAACTTTGCTTACATAAAGCAGATTTTCTTTTCATACCTTCTTACAGCATCTTCAGCTTCCATTAAGATACACTGTAAAGAAATGAGATGGAGGAATTGCAGGAAAAGTCAATGGTCTGTAGTCAAACGACAACCCATTAATTCACAATTTAGGGAGAAGAAAAGTCTTCTTGGCATTGCAGGAACTAAAGTTTTTTGGACAGTTGCATCTTTTTCTCAAAACTATGTGAAGTTATATCTTAAGGTAATTTTTTTTTTAACTGATTCATTTTTGGACACCAGAGAAGAACAGATAATGAAAGAGATGAATGAGAATTAGGAGAGTTAGGAACCAAAAATACAGAGAGCATATGAAGATGATATGGCTCTAGACAAAAGGAGACGTGGACATTCAGCACATAAAGGTTGACATTATTGGCAAGTTGTGCAGTAGACAGTTGTATAAAATTTACATGCTCACCAGCGATACAACTGTTTTTATTCAATAGAGGTATCTGCAGTGTGGCTTGTACACATCAGCTACTCACAGTAGACTCCTTAAATAGTTACTACTGTCAATTTAGTGGCATTCAATTTGCAGATTGGGACCCCTCACTTTAGATGCTGACATGTAGGTGTCTGTATGTGGCTGGATATGCCATTCAGTAGATAGTACCTAGTGTTGTTCAGTAGAGCAGATATAATTGTCTGCCTCAGAGTCAGAATGGCTCGTTAGACACCATCGATTCCATTGATTGCATTGACTAGGTGTCCAGTGACTGTAATGGGAGCTTGGAGCTTTTGCTTACTTATAGAGAGACCTAAATTCATGTGCATTAAGTGAAAAGAGTCCCATGTATGAAATCTAGGATACAACTCATTTCATCCTAAAGAAAACATCAAAACAGGTCTAGCAAAACAATGTTCTGAAGTGCCTGATTTTCTGTTTTGACTATAAAGTGAGTCTAGGTGATGGTTAGCTCAGATTACCAGAGCTATGAGACAAATTCTTCCCTGACTGATTAGCCTGAACTTTAAATACAGATTTTGAAATCAATTCTTGTTTTTTCAATTTTTCATACCCACCTCACTGTATTTTGAGTGGGGGCTGTTCAAGTTCTGATTCATGTACTCCACAAGAGGTTGAAATTGTCCAGATAAAGTCTACTTTTGGTCTCCAGGGTAACAGCAGTTTCCTAAAATGGCTATGTGACATTCTTAACGAGTATATCAAACCATTGGTCATGTTTCATTTTATGTACAGTATGCCTCTAAGCAGAACACACAAAAAAAGCAATCTGAAATAATTTTAGTCTCCTGTGAGGCAGATCTGTGATTTTATAATACAAAATTATCTTCTTAAGTTTGTAGACTGTTGTGTTTAGCCTGAAGTATCTGTTGAAAAAGAAAGATACACTATATGTAATGCTTTTATAATTGAGAAAATTTTCAGTGTATAAAAAATTGCAGAACACCGCTTCCCTCACAATTCAGTCCCATATTTTTTGCCCAATATTTCTAATGGTCTGGATAATATTTTAACTAATATACTGTGATTTTCACACTTTGCTTTTGTGCATTAAAGTAGTCTAAGATACCTCTGAAATGTATTTTACAATCTTTTATGTCCTGCAAAAGATTGTTTCTTCTGCAGGAATCCTCTGATTAGATCCTTAGATTAGGTTAAGAGCAAGAACCAAAGTATTCCTCTTGCTGGTCACTGCAGCAAGGTACTTCCCATAATGTGCACACATGATTATCTTTGCAGGCCACGGTTGTGGTATCATAGAAAATATAGTCTAGATGGAAGACAGTCTGTTGATAAAATGAAATGGTGTAGCTGTAGCTTCACATGAAACTAGTGGCTTCAGAGAACAGCAGTAGGTGGTTATGTTTAAGTTGACCACCATTTAGTTCAATCTATTCTGAAAGGAAATATATTGTTTGTGTTCTCCTGTGGAAGTTGTTTAATGGTGGGGGTGGGTGGATACACACACATACTCAAACACTTGCACACACTCACTACATCTAACAATTGAAATGTAACCCAGCCCTCATACAGTCGTAATGAATAATGATGTAGCTTACAGAACTTGTGGATCAGCTGTAGTTTAATGTCAATATTATTAAGGCCATTGTGTTTTTAATCGCTTATGCTTTCTAAAACATGAATTTAAACACGCTATTACTTCACTTTTCTACTGCTAAGTGTTCTTACTATTGCAGTATTAGTTCAATTATACACATGGGATACTTATAATAAGAAGTTGGTTTGCTCTTTTTTTAAATTATTTTTAATTGTACTACAGGAGAACTTCAAGGATAATATGGGAAATCATATGTGAATATATCTCTAAAGTATGTAAATCATATCCAGTCATAGCTAGGGAAAGACATCCATTCAGTCCCTTGTTGATCTCAAAGTTGGTTATGGTAGTTACACTTCAATACCAGACTTTATACAGGAAAAAGAACTCTTTCCGGGTTGGGATGTCACATTCACCGCTTACAAAAGGACAGATAACAGATTATTACAGAGGAGCAGGACTCACATCAGAAACAGATAGATGTCCCATTGTTACGACATGTAGGGATAAGAACAGAAAGAAGATCCACAAATGGAGAATAGGTTTGCTATCATATTCCTACTCAAGTAAGTTAAACAAGCAAGACATGAGAAAAGACATTCTGACAGTTTAACAAAACTACTTACAGAGTTTAAGCCAACTGACCTTTATATAAGGAGAAAATTCACATGTTTTTCCTGAATAACTTTTTGCAGAAAGAACAATAGTTACAATTCATGGATTACATTCTTCCCAGCCTCCACATCAGTGAAAATATGCTACATTTAACTCTTTACAGTAATTATGAGCTAAGTAGTAAACTACAATTTTCATTAAGCTATACTGCAATAAGGTATCAAATTAAAATCCTATACAACATAACTGTAATGCTTGTTTACATACGGGGAAAGCATCATGTTTATTTAATCGCTGATCTCACAGGAAAAAAAAGTTTGCCTGAGAAACTCAATTCATGTTGTATTATTGTCTTATTTTAAATTATTCAAAGGCTGCAACACATTTTTAATACAGTTCATTAATTTTCAAAGTCTGCAGGTTAGAAGAGAGCAAATTTCTATAATCATGCATGTAACCTTATTAGAATTTTTTACTTTTGCTGATTTCAGCACGCTTGAAGCCACACAACACAGCCCTGAGCAAAATATGTACGATCTAGCAGAAAAAGGACAAATGATTATTTTTTCCAACTCTGAATTTTCTGTTTCTGTAGCTGGAGCTCAAATGATTAATGTTAACACATTTTTTTTGTCTTGTAGCTTTAACATAAAGTCAGAATTAACAACTTATGTGGAACTCAGGACTCATCTAAGGAATTTTCTGGTTTTAAATATGAAGCATTTAATTCAGAGAACACTGAATTCACTATTTCACAGGTAAAGATATGATACTTATGAGGATTTTCTTTTAAACGAAGTATCAATACTACATTTCAAAATACATGGGATAATTTAGTCATTCTATCACAAGTTCTTTAAGCATGTCTGCCACTTCCATAACTGCTTTAATGAGCTTAGATAGCCTGGCACATATTCCGGATTTGATGTGTTTTTAAGGTAAGTATGCCACTGTGGTTTCTGAAAAAAAATGGGAAGCTCTAAAACTAAAAATCCCAAACTGGCTGCATTCTTCTCAGTATGGATATGGTGAGGGACCGGGGCTGAGACAGAAGGTGCTTTATTCCCTGCAACATGTGGGAGCAAGTCACACTGAGCTTTCTGCATTTGCATGGATAGGAAGAGCTAGGGATCAACTTGGAGATCTCCCTGTGAGTACATTTGGAGGGCAACCAGCTGTCCCACAGCGGAAGAGACCCTCAGGCAGCCTGACAGGGCTCCCGAGTCTCAGCCTGGGGATTGAGGATGCTGTTATGAAAACCTTCGTTGACTGTTCTCACCTACCTGAGCTAGCTTTTGTAGGCTTTGATAAACTTCAGTGGGGTCATTACTGCCTTCCTAAAGGGCCTAAAAATACAGTAAATGTAAGGGGTATGGCTGCTGGCTCTTTCTGACCCGGTTCAAGCTCTTATTCTGTGCCTCTCGGTCAGCTGCTGTAGGGGCTGGATATCTTCACAGCACTGTGATCCTGTGAATGCCTAACCAAACAAGCTGGTCTGGTATGATGGTTTCACAACAACTTCTGCAGGCTCTGTGCTTTCAACGGTCTCTGCAGATATTTACCAAAATGTATTTATGCTCACCCAATTAGATAGCTGCATACCAAGGTTAGTAAAGTGTGTGATAGCTGAACGCTACAGAAATCTGTGAGGAAAATAAAGGGCAAATATTTAGCAGTTGTCATGCAATATTTGAGAAGTAAAGAGGGAGCGCATGAGACTGCAGCAAGGCTAGCAATGCTTCTCTTGGCGAAGGTCTCCAGATGCTGACAACTCACCATAGCATCCACCACACTGCCACCATCAGGATGAGCTCACTTGTCTTGGCGATCAAAAGAGCCAGGTAAGGATGATCATAACACCAGGAAAAGGAATAGAACCTAAAACATGTGTGTATTACAATGTTAACTGCATTATTATTTTTTCTTTTTCTGTAACAATTAGATCCAGACTAATAGTGATCAGGCTTTTATGATATTGTTTATAATAAATAAATTCTGGAATTTAGATATAGGTATGCTTCCTCTTTGGCCATAAACAGGATTTTGAGCCTAACACTGTCATGTCAAATATCCTTTTTTTCATCTAATTGCACATAAATCATTACTATAATTCCTAGAATGCAATACCCATAGACTATTTTTTTACCAATTACCTTGGTTTCTATATCATATAATAAGAATAAGTATTTCTGATAGGATGCTTTCCGGGCCCTCACCATGGAAACATTTCTAGAGGTAACATTGCTGCAGGAACGTTGATGGTCATTTGAAGAAATATATGAGATAGATACACAAAAATAACTGTAAGTATGCCATTCCACTTCAGGTTGGTGTACTAAATGTTGATGAACGCTATCAAAATTCATACTTCTGCACTTTAATATCATAAATAAGACAAAGAAAAGGGCAAAATAGTTATCAATTGTTTGTGAATAACTTTTGGAGAACAAATCAGAAATTCCACTGAGAAGCTTCTTAACCTTTGATGCTGATGTTACACTGGATAATACGATGCCGATTGCAAAAGAAATACCATCGTGCACTGTGCTTGAGACACTGAGTTCACAGCAGGACTAGGGCAATGACACTGGATCCTCATTAATGTGTTGCAATTGCAATAGGCTATTGATAACTGAAATTCCTTTAGTTACTTGTCAGTGTGCCCAGCTTGAAGGAGAGGAGCTCAGATCTGAGGCTGCAGAGGAAAATCTTTTCCTGCTTGAACAAGGTTCTTCGTAGAAAGCTTTTAGCATTTTCACTTTTTATACAGATTTGTTTTGTTTTGTTTTGCTTGTGGCTAAAAGTGATGCTCAGTTGGGATTACTTCTTATTCAGCTTGTTAAAAACTACGGTGAACATTCAGAAAGGGTATCCAAACTCTCAATTAAGAGAAAAACATTTCCCCAGGCTGTTTTTGGGTTTGAGATTTTTTTTCCAGTCTCACATAACAGATCCATAGTCTTCTTCCTTGCAAGACAAAGGGGATATAATTTAACTTTTTATTTTGTGGATGGAATTTTTTATGTACTCTACAATTCATGTCAGTCTTGTTCATTTCTCTGATGAGTATGTAAAGCATGTAGGATTTAAATCTTAGAAATGGTTTCATTTTTCTTTTAGTTATACCTTTTCAATAAAAACAGAAATGAATTTTGTTGATGAAGGGATCTTTCTTTAATGCACAATACATGAAAGAGTATCATGTGAAGCTTTTGATGGTCACCACAAAAGCTTTTTTATTAACTGTTTTTCAGCACCCATGATTAGAATTGCTGTACTTTAAAGGACGGTATCCCCTTTTTTGGGGAATTATGCTTTCGATATGTGATCCTATGGCTAGCAATATATAGCCTAAGACTTCCGTGTCCGTAGGAAGTAGAGCTCCTGTTGCTACACTGATCTGCTCATGCAGTATCATTTATCTGTTTAGTTTGGAAGACTTGGAGCAAAAAGAAGGGAAGATATTGGGTACTGAGCATATGTGAGTTAATGAGGTTATTTGATCACTCAGCTGAGGCTGGCAAGGCTACCATACCTTTAGATAAAATCCAAAATTTATTGTCTATCACAACTTTCCAACTCAGGTTTATTGTTGTGACCTATTTGTTCCCTGAGGTACACAGTAGTTCAGTTCAAGCTATGGGAGATGGTTTGACTTTTATTTATCCTAGATAATTCTATATTAAAACAAAACAAAACAGACAAGGAATAAGGTAAATTGAATAACTGAATATGCTGGAGGTCCATAATAATTCTCTAGCAGTAACTTTCATGTCTGATTTATTCAGTTTATGACTCAAAGTGAGATTTTCTCAGGGCCAGAATCTAGAATCTAGAAATCAGCAGGTGCTCTTTGGTCTTTGATACATCCTCACAAACCACCACCAGGAATAATGAGTCTCAGATCAGAAAGCAACACGCAATTTTGTCAGGAAGACATCTTGAAGAAGAAATCGTAACTTTTCTTACCAAAGATCAGATGTCAAAAGGTGCTGCCAGAGGAAAAATTCTGCCTTAATTACCAAGTTAATCATCAAATATACTTTGCAGTATTAGTAGTACTTGACATTTACACAGTGCATTTAATTTCTGGTTGTCCAATTATATTTACAATATGAATTAACATGGTCTCAACTTCTACTGTTAGTGATCCATTTTATAGAATGGTATAAGGTGCAGACTATTGCTACACATTAAAAAACAGACAAAATCTAATTCCTGATTTTCTAATCGCAGCTGTCATTTTTCTAAATAATGGAAGAGAACATCAGTAGCATGTGACTTGACTTTTCAATCACCTATAGCTCCAGCTAGGGCCATTTTAAAAAGCTAACTTTTATTCATCACTTTTTTCCTAATGGCATAACAATAGTAAAAACACTGTGTGATTATTACCCTGGATTCATCTTAAATCTGTTCAACTAAAGTGACTGCTGGAGACTTATTTCTGAATTGTTGCAGTCTGACTGAGGATCTTTCCTGGTAAGTAATAGTTCTACTTTTTTTTTTTTTTTCTGAGTTGGTTCTTTATTATTCTTATGAATGCAGAAGAAAAAAACCCAATGAAAACCAGCCCCACATGGATGAAAAACTACCCACCAAAACCTTCTATTAGAGCATATCATTTTTATAACTCAAAAACACTCTACAAGGGTATCAGAGTGTTTGTCATCTAAACAGTTGTGCTTGTTTTAATCTACCCAGGGTAGTGAAGTAAAGCAATCTGCTGAAGCACATGTTTCTTTAGAAGGAAATTTGCAAGGTAATAACATATGGTTTTCTTTGACTCAGTAGATCAGTCTTTCAGTGTAGAGAATAGGAACATCCTAGAGCATTATACTCCTGTTTCCTCGAGGGTTGCGTTATGTGTGTTCAGAACTAGAGTTAAGTCACAGTATGTGCTTCATTCATTAGCCATGAAAAGAGGAATGAATGTGGCATTGATCTCTGCAGCACCTACTCTAAAATCCCCTGGGATCTCCGGAGGACCACTACTTGTTTTCTGCTCAGTGAATAATCTTGAAACCAACTGCTTGACCACCACTGTCTTAAACAGCCACTTAAGAGCTGGCTTGTAAGGCAAGGTGTGAAAAGAAAATTTTTTTCCAAGTTTAACACATAATTTAGGATCTACTTCTAATGTGATATAAGCAAGCAGAAGTTAAATGCAGCTGCAGTAGTTTACAGCATAGCTCAGTTTTGCCTTTTCAAATATATTTTTCATTTAACTCTGTTGCACAGCTGATTTGGCTCAGGGCACCTCAGTTTGCCAGTTTGCAGTGTGGCTCACCTTTGGAGCAGTGTGCAAGAAATTCAGAGACACATCACTAATTCATATTAGGGTGGGAGAAAAATTATGGAACCAAAATACGGCTCCATAGGAGTTGTCTACAAGGTATCTCATTGTCAAGGTATTTTCAAAAGACCAGGCTGGAGATGAAGGAATATCAAGCTCCCATGGTGTGTCCAGTCCCACTGGTTGTGCAGTAGCATCCTGGGAACTGTTGAAGGCATTCAACATCAGTGTGGGAGGGCCACTTTCAAATCTCTCCTCATGGTTATACAGTAAAACCAAGTGAAGATTTGCCTACGTTTTGGTTGTACACCCCATCACAGTGTAGAAGGTAAAAATTTCTTTTCTCAGAAACAAAAATCTGCACCTGGAAGTTTTGACAAAATGAGGATACTTGCACATGTGGCTGAGAGGGATAAAGCTCTGTTAGGTATTTCATAATCTTACAGGTTTTAGAAGTACAGCTAGAAGGCTGAACAGGTAAGATGACCTTCATGGTCCCTAAAAATTTGCTTTTCAGGAAACTGTTCACTTCAGCCACAAAGGGAAAGAGCACACTGGATGAAATCACCAGCTGCTGTATTTCCTTCACCAGTTTAGAACAGGATAGGATAGGATAGGATAGGATAGGATAGGATAGGATAGGATAGGATAGGATAGGATAGGATAGGATAGGATAGGATAGGATAGGATAGGATAACTTTGATGGAAGTTTTCCGTCCACCCACAGTGCAGTTACTCGAATACTACTGAAGGACTTTACCCAGGGAAATGAAAGTTGGAAGTAATTTCAGGTTGACTGGGGAGGTAATATTGTGTTTGGGAACCAGAAAAGACCAGATCAAAGGAGCTTCAGTAGGTTTGGATGAACAATTTATCCAAAATCTTTTGTTACCAGCAGTAAAAGTACTCAATGTAAGTAAAATATGAACAGGCAAACTACAGACAAGGCAAAGCCAGAAACTGCTTTTTTATAGTAGATATTTCTGTTGTGATATTTAAGTTTAGAGCTACAGTTTTAAATGCATTTCTTACTACCTAATAAAATAAAATACAATGGAAATTGATCTTTTTTTCTTAATTACAGAAACACTGAACACTCAACAATGTAATTCACTGAGTGAAGCTCAAGATTTCCTCTTGTAATGAAAAATTTTGACACTGTGGAAGGGAGAATTTTATGCTGCTTGATTTGTTCTTAATCTATTAGGGAAGCCATGGTGTAATTCCCTTTCAGGATAGCACCAGGAAGTCCTAGAACTATTACTAAGGATGTTGTAAATGTGACCAACACATTATCATGCAAGTTTTCCTTACAGTTTTTGTTAGTAGGGCTAAAACACAGGGATGGCTGTTGGACATTTGGGTTCAGGCTATGATTGTGAGATACATTTCTGAAGCAAGCCCCTTAGATCTACACAGAGGTTTATAACCCCATTCATCTTGTCATCTTGACACAACCCAACTTTTATTTTTTCTTCTGTACCTTAGCTGTCTTTCATCGATTCTTCCCACATGCACAGGGAAATATATCACTGATATTTTTGGGAGTTTCAAATATGGTGTTATGATAAGGTTATGGAGGAATCTAGACAGATGACACAAATAGGTGATTTCTCTTGTCAGATGGAAAAAATATTTGCGTTAATTATAAGCCCAAAGTTTTCTCCCAACATGTATGATATACAGAATATATATTTTAATTTAGATATGTTATGCAGCTGTCTCTGCCCTGGATTTGAACCAGAAGTCAATATGTGGAGTGACTTTGTAACAGATCTTTATACTTTAGAGGATAACTGAGGAAAATAGAAGGTCTGAGTCAAGTCAGGGCTAAAATGACCAACATAAGAGGCAGAGAACTGGCAGTGTTGGACAAAGAGGCAAAGTTTAGAGAAAAGCATTGTTTCCCCTTTTAATTTTGAGACAGAAAAGAGATGTTTCGTTGTAATGTGACAGCAAATTTTGCCAGCATCCTACTTGCTTCTCTTGTATAAAAAATTAAATCAGATTTTTCCTTATTACCTTCACTCCCAAATTTTCTAACAAAGTTGGTGACATTTTGGAAAATGCATACTGTGTTACTAAAACTGTTTTACAAGGGGGTGTGTAGTTTATCTATCATATACTTATTGCATACATAATATGTAGGTTATATTCAGTGCCGTACCGCTGATTGTACAGAAGTCACTGGTGTTTGAGAAAAAGCAATCCTCACAACTTGTTTACCCAAATCGTGATGAGATCTTGGATGTAGTAGCTCCTTCATTACGATACATGAGACCCTGAATGTTGCCTGTGTCTATGAGTTGTATGTGTCCCATGACAAGAATTTTTATTTCCTATAATTCATAAAAAAGGAAAGTGTACATACAGGATAGGAAGTGGATAAATTGTGAGACCAGAGAATATACAAAATCTTTTTTTTTCCTACTGATAAGGTGGCATAGAGATAGCATGAAGCAGTCTCTACTTGTTTTTGACAAGTGCTTAGCTCAATTCCTACACCCCTAAAAACACAGCAGATAGACTGGACTTCAGGCAAATCCCCGAGGTGTTAGCACTGATCACATTACCTAGAGAATGTATTGGTGGCAAATTCCTTGGAGGCAAAAGAAAAAGAAGACAGACCAAAGCAAACGAAAACCCAGGAAATTGGTTTGTCTCTTCCTTCTCCTCCTCACTCCCTAGCTCCACATCTGTGCGTTCATGAGCAAACATGGCATAAATTATTTACAAAAAGAAGAAAGAGGAAAGTTGCTTTGAAATGTTTAGCAAAGTTTGAAGCTATTGATACAGGAAATCATTGGTTTATTGAACAAATAAAAATATTAAAATACAATAAACAGGTTCTCAGTCCTGGAAATATTTATGCATATATTGAATTCCAAAGGACTGACTAGTCATGAGCTTAAAGTTAAGCACATCCTTAAGTTTTTCCAGTCTTGAACTTTGAGTCATTCTGTTGGCTGTTATTTCAAATACCTCCCAATATTTGATGTTAACATAAAGTGGTGTGAACTTTTTAAAAAAGCTGAAAATAATTTGAATAAATGAATGAATATTTCCTTAGAAAAATAAACAAGTGATAGATAAGTGTAAAGAGCTTAAAGGGCAAGTTACTTATTTTAAAGGAAATTATGACAATTAAAATGCAATTTGCTTTTTTTATCAAACTTTAAGGCATTTAATACCCACATATTAAATCTCTTTGCTAATGACTTACCAGTTTTAAATACTTTACAGTAATGACTTATATAATTTGAAGTGGTTATTTTCCATACTTCATTACTTTCCCCCAAATGATCATTGATTTGATAATTAGTTGATATTTTAAAGCCTGAAGACGTGATGTCCTTGAAAATGTTTTAAGTGTCTTGTTCAGGGCAAAAATAAATTATCATCTTTGAAATGCCATTCACTAGTAATTTTAGTGGGCTTTTTTTTAGTCTATTACAGATTGAGAGAACCTTTCATTTTATATTAATTAGTAGTTTGTGGCAAGATACTCAGAAATCAACATATTGCACCAAAATTTTATGCGGTAAGATATCTTCCTGTACTCAGCGAGTAGCTATTATGTATCTTTGAACAAAATCCATTTTCACTTGGTGTAAAAGGACTTCCAATTTTCACTGTGTCACTTCTGTTCTACATAACAAATTAACACACTGTATAACTTTTGTCCCCTTCCCAGCAGGCAGGATGCATTAGTACAAGATTTCTCAACCTTTTACTGAGTTTTTTAAGGTACTTTCATAAATATTTTGACCAGACTTTAGGAATTCATCTGACCTCTTTGGAGAGGTACTTCTTGAAGGACAAAATCTACCATACTTTCCTTTGAAATACTCCTACTGTCATTAATGGAATTGAAGGCACATTTTACCAACATTTTGACTTGTGTGTATGAACCTATATACTTGAGGACTAAACTGAGAGTAAAATCTTGTTCAGCACCAATAAAAGTGGCAAAAGGCCCTTGATGTGCTCATATTTTTAACAAAAGTCTAAAAAAATTAAGCCAAGACGAGTAGTAGTGAATAATTTTATTTTTAATTAAATCTGTGAATGTAGATTCCATTTGTGGCTGGAAGGCAATGATTAACTACAATGTTATAAAACTAGACAGTCTAGGAGTCAATTCACAGGGGAAAGAGTGGCAGGTTATGCAGGTTGCCTTTGTCACTGAAGAGTAGGCAATACCCTCCATTGCATGGGTAGGTGAAAAGTGGTATTCAGCCAGCACTGCTGCTGTGTCACCTGGACTGGATGCGCTCTAGAGCCATTTATAAGAGGATAAATTGCTGATATATCAAACTGATGGAATTCTTTGTCACTGAAAGTTTGTGTGAGAAAATTCACAGTCATCATCAGATATCAAACTCATAATGATGTTGCCCAGTTTTCCTTTTTTTTGTAATATGTAAATTTGTATTTGTCTGTTTTGAAAAGTAATTGAATCTCGTGAATACCTCTAGCAAAACCTTTAGAAAAACAAAATACTTGAGTAAAAACCAATTAATTTTCTCATTTCTGTGGTCTCTTCTAAATAAAAAAACCCAAGAATCTTTCTAGAAATTTTCTACTTTCTAATAATTTAAAATAAAATGAGGATACTACATCTTTAAGATTTTGATGTATCATGATGAATAGTTTTGCTAGATTAGAGACAATTATCAATATTCTAAAAGAAAACAAGCAGACAAAATAAGAGGCAACACATGCTGACTTTAGCAAAGACAAGGATAAAAAGATACGAACATTTGCAAGTTAATTAAGCACATTCTTAGCTTTAATTATATGCCTAAGTCCCAATAAAATCAATGACAGTTATAGTCATGCTTAAAATTAAGTGTTTGCTTAAGGAATTTGTTGATTGAGCTAATAGAAGGTACATAAGCCCATTTTCTGTTACTATGGATTAGCACAAATTCACTAATCTCAAGTCTACATTCTCAGTCACCTGTCAGTTAAAGAAAAGTGCCTTTTAATGGCAGTCTGGCAAGCTTGATCCATTGTTTCTCATTTATACTGTGTGCAGAATTAACTTTCACGATTTAAACATCTTCATTGTAGTTTTACGTGTTTGAGGTTTTTTCTTAGACAACAATTTTTTTAAAATTGCCTCAAAAGGGGCTAAGAACAAAATTAACTCATTGGTCTTATTTTTTATTTTAAGGCCAGGAAAGATTTGATCAGTTAGTCAAGTTTTCACTGTCTATTACTCAAAAGTAAAATCCTTTTCTCCACTAGAAGTGTTCCAAAATTATTGTGTAAATGGTATAAAAATGTGGTCTGTGGTTCTTCAATTGTAGATAAAGTTTTTTTTATTTTAAACTATTTATTTAGATTTTTTATTACAATAACAGAGGGTTTCATTATTTCGGTTGCAAGTCACTGTAAATGACGTGAAAAGGGAATTCAAGTATAGTCACTTAGCTGTTAAAGGGCACTCCGACATATTAAAGAGTCTCCTTAGAAAATCCCTCTGACTCAGTTTGCCCTTCACTATTTCATTAATGAGTAATCACCAGAGTAAGATAAATATGATTTATATCAACTTGATGTATTAGTGAGAGATTACCAAAGTTAGCTTACTGAGCAGCTAACTGCCCTCACCACTAAAACGGGTGCTCTGCCTCCAGGTTTCTACGTCCATCCATTGAATCTCTGCTATAATAAAGCACCATTTACACCTGAATTCTTCCACTATGCTACCAGCAAATCAATGAAATAATCTCTTAACTTTCTTTTTTATAAGATAAATTCTTTCTATGATAGGGTAGGGATAGGGAACCTTTTAATCGTTTGGTTTTTCAGTTACTCATTGCTATTTTTTGCATGTGTATATGAGAACCAGATACAGCCTTCTGATAATCAGCTCAGTAATATACAGACAACTGTAATAGTAGTTCCCACTTGACTTTTCCTCCTTTATGTCCCAAGTTAAAATGCTAGGAAGTTTGGGGGCTAGGACTGGAGAGAAGAAACAATGAAGATTAAGGAATGTAGGAAAAATGAGAAGAGGAAGCGGGAAAGGACAACACTAGGAAGAATGACCTGTATAGGAGAACACTGGGT
This sequence comes from Burhinus oedicnemus, assembly GCA_008921705.1. Classification (NCBI taxonomy): domain Eukaryota; kingdom Metazoa; phylum Chordata; class Aves; order Charadriiformes; family Burhinidae; genus Burhinus; species Burhinus oedicnemus. The sequence goes on from VFFE01009228.1 coordinate 2,024,219, forward strand.
TAGAGTGGACAGGAAAGAAAGTTCACTAGAGAAAGGCCATTTGCTTGTGAATGTTTGTATGATACTTCTACACTATTGCAGTACAGTATGGAACACCAGTGATAACATCCCTGATTAATAATTAGGGCCTACCATAGTGGCTTATGATATTTCTTATAGGCAGATTGCACCAAATATAGTGAATCTGTACTCACTGAGAGGTGGCCAAGCCTTTTCTCATCATGAAGTCACTTCAGAAGACCGGCATTAATGCAGATTCTCAAATGAGTTGGAGTTGAACTTTATGTCCCTGGTAAGAAAAAAAAAAAAGCTTTTGTGGATCTGTGATTGTGACTTCACCAGGAACAGGATACGGCCTTTGTTGTTTTCTAGAACTAGATGTCAATGGCAATCACAGTGCAAGTTCTTTTTTACAGAAATCTGGAAAACCAAACTTTATTTGCTCATTGAATTGAGTCAGAAATTACTTTTGCATGGTTTTTTATATTCCCTGAATCTCAGGCTTATTGCTGTCCTCTTTAACAAACTGGTATTTAAACATTGCTTTCTTAGTGACTGCTTATAAAAGAATTATGCTTATCAGGTCTGTAAATGTCATTCTATGGATGTTGTCACCCTAGTAAACCGTGAAAGTCTCAGAGCTCCAACAATCTTATCTCACCTCTGAAAAGTGCAGGGCCAACTATTTGGATTCAAGCAAATGCAGTTGTTTAACTACGAAAACAAATATATTACAGTCGAATATTGAGCTGATGTTTGAATGCAGACTGTAGCTGCTAAATAAATAAAATTATTAAATATAGCTTTAACAAGAAAGTAAAAAATATTTTCTGTTCACTTAGGCTTCTTTACGTCATTGAAACAGCTCTTAGGCACCAAAATTCTGCAGCACAAAGCTGCTGCCAGAAGGCCATCTACCGCAGGGTGACAGGCTGCCTGCGAGGCGGAGATGAAGGATGCCTCTCCCTGCAGTAGCTGGTTTATGGGATAGGGTGCAGGAAAAGATTAAAATCAAGAAAAGCTTAAAATCAGCTGTGATGCCTGGATACACTTGCAGTTTAGCTTCCCTAATCCATTCCTAGAAAGTGAACCCATGAGCCATGAGAGACGAATCACTGTAACATTTAAATATTCCCATCTGTGAATTGCCACATTATGGGGAAGGAACTAGGCAAAGATCAAGCTGATCTGGAGTGGAGCACATCTCTCAGAGAGATAATTGCTGATACAAACTCACAGCCTTAGTTACGACACCGAGGAGGCATTTTGGGAACTCCCCTGTAAGGGAGCTAAATAGAAACTGTCAAGTGTGCATTAAAATGATGGGCTTTTGTGCTTGAAATGCTTTGTTTCTCCTGTTGCAGTTCAAAGCCTGGCCTTAAGACTTGCTTAATAAATATTTTATTTCTTTATCATCAAGTGTTAATCAGGGTTAATTTGGGAAGGTAAAGATGTTCTGCTTTTACACATACAGCAAATCCAAAGTCCCTGGAGGGACTAAGTGCTTGCCAAGTCCTCATAGACATTGGGAGACAGTTCTGAAGGGCAAAGGGGTCCAGGAAGGCTGGACATTCTTCAAGAAGGAGGTCTTAGAGCCGCAGGAGCAGGCTGTCCCCATGTGTCGTAAGATGAACCGGCGGGGAAGACAACTGGCCTGGCTGAACAGGGAGCTCTTGCTGGGACTCAGGAAAAAAAGGACAGTTTACCACTTTTGGAAGAAGGGGCAGGCAACTCAAAAAGAGTGTAGGGATCTAGTTAGGTCATGCAGAAAAAACATCAGAAAGGCAAAAGAACAGCTAGAACTTAACTTGGCCACTGTCGTAACAGATAACAAAAAACATTTTTACAAATAGATTAACAACAAAAAGAGAGCCAGGGAGAATCTCCACCCCTTATTGGATGCAGAGGGGAAGATTGTCAACAAGGATGAGGAGAAGGCTGAGGTACTTAATGCCTTCTTTGCCTCAGTCTTTAATAGTAAGACCACTTATCCTCAGGGTATTCAGCCCCCTGAGCTGGAAGACAGGGATGAAGAACAGAATAATCCCCCCATAATCCAAGAGGAAGCAGTTAGTGACCTGCTGGACAGCCACAAGTCTATGGGCCCAGATGGGATCCACCCGAGAGTGCCGAGGGAGCTGGCAGAGGAGCTTGCCAAGCCACTCTCCATCATTTATCAGCGGTCTTGGTCAACAGGGGAGGTCCCAGATGACTGGAGGCTTGCCAATGTGACACCCATCTACAAGAAGGACGGGAAGGAGGATCCAGGCAATTATAGGCCTGTCAGCCTGACCTCAGTGCCAGGAAAGATCATGGAATGGATCATGCTGAGTGCACTCATGTGGCATGTGAAGGACAACCAGGGGATATCAGGCCCAGCCAGCATGGGTTCATGAAAGGCAGGTCCTGTTTGACCAACCTTATCTCCTTTTACGACCAGGTGACCTGCCTGGTGGATGAAGGAAAGGCTATGGATGTTGTCTACTTGGACTTTCGTAAGGCCTTTGACACAGTCTCCCACGGCATTCTGCTAGAGAAACTGGCAGCCCGTGGCTTAGACAGGTGTACTCTTTGCTGGATTAAAAACAGGCTGGATGGCCGAGCCCAGAGAGTTGTGGTGAATGGTGTTAAACCCACCTGGCAGCAGGTCTCAAGCAGTGCTCCTCAGGGGTCAGTTTTGGGGCCAGCCTTGTTTAATATCTTTATTGATGATCTGGACGAGGGGATTGAGTGCACCCTCAGTAAGTTTGCAGATGACACCAAATTAAGCGGGAGTGTTGATCTGCTTGAGGGTAGGAAGGCTCTGCAGAGAGATCTGGACAGACTGGATGGATGGGCTGAAGCCAACTGCATGAGGTTTAACAAGGCCAAGTGTCGGGTCCTGCACTTGGCTCACAACAACCCCATGCAGCGCTACAGGCTTGGGGAGGAGTGGCTGGAAAGCTGCCTGGCAGAAAAGGATCTTGGGGTCCTGGTGGACAGCCGGCTGAACATGAGCCAGCAGTGTGCTCAGGTAGCCAAGAAGGCCAATGGCATCTTGGCCTGTATCAAGAATAGTGTGGCCAGCAGAAGCAGGGAAGTGACCATGCCTCTGTACTCAGTGCTGGTGAGGCTGCAGCTTGAGTACTGTGTTCAGTTTTGGGTGCCACAGTAGAGGAGGGACATTGAGGTGCTGGAGCATGTCCAGAGAAGGGCAACGAAGCTGGTGAGGGGTCTGGAGAACATGTCTTATGAGGAGAGGCTGAAGGAATTAGGATTGTTTAGTTTGGAGAAGAGAAGGCTGAGGGGAGACCTTATTGCTCTCTACAACTACCTGAAAGGAGGTTGTAGTGAGATGGGAGAGCTGATCTCTTCTCCCAAGTAACTGGCGATAGGACAAGAGGAAATAGGTTCAAGTTGCTCCAGGGGAGGTTTAGGCTAGACATTAGGAAAAAAATTTTCACTGAAAGAGTTATCAACCACAGGCTGCCCAGGGAGGTGGTTGAGTCACCATCCCTAGATGTGTTTAAAAGTCATGTAGATGTGGTGCTTAGAGACATGGTTTAGTGGCAGACCTGGTAGAGCAGGGTCAATGGTTGGACTAGATGATCTTAAAGGTCTTTTCCAACCTAAACAATCCTATGATTCTATGATTCTATGACACGGTGAGCAGTGCAGAGGAGATGTGGAGGACACACAAACAATGATATTCCCAATAGGCCGTGGACAGCCAAAGGCAGCCAAGGACTTTCTCCGATTCTGGCACCCTGAAGGGTTAAAAATATGGCTCAGAACATTTCTTGGAGATGGAACAGGGTCATCCCTGCCATGTAACTGTGAAAAAGACAAAATGACAGTTTTGAAATTAGGTCCCCTAATGTGTGTGTGTGTGTACTTTCACTATAGTGCCCAGGCTGATGGTTTTTACTGCTTTACCGTTCTGTCCAGCTCTGTCACCATCCCTCGTTATCTTCTATATCTCCTTCCTACTGTCTCCCCAATATTTGCAACTAGCAGACTGCTACACATGCATAAGCTGCAATTGTATGTTCCTGTAAATTGCAGTCTTTCAAGGTCTTACTAGGCTGTCTTAGAATTATAGAATCATAGAACCATGGTTGGAAGGTTGGAAGGGATCTTTAAGATCATCAAGTCCAACCATTAACCTAACACTGCCAAAACCACCACTAAACCATGTCCCTAAGCACCATGTCTATCCGTCTTTTAAATATCTCCAAGGATGATGATTCAACCGCTTCCCTGGGCAGCCTGTTCCAATGTTTGGTAAGGCTTTCTGTGAAGAAATTTTAGCTAATATCCATCCTAAACCTCCTGTGAGACTCTGAACTGAGACTTTGCCTCAAACCCTGCTTCTGCGCAGGAGACCACAGGGAACTGTCGGTTGAAGGTGTGAGGAATGGGGGGTTGGTTTTCGGTGCCACGTAGGTGGGACTGTGCTGACCTCCTCGCTGTTGCTGGGGGATTTTATGTGGCAACTATGGAGTGCGCCTGTGCAGACTGAAGGGTTAAGTAGTGTAAGCTAGGGGGGGAAAGACCCCTGTGTGACCCCCAAGCATTTATCACACACGTGCCAACTTAACCACACCCCAGAACGGCCCCACCACGCTTCAAATGCAAACGATGGTTACCCTGGGCCAAAAGCATAAAAGGCAGCCAAACAGACTAAGGGGGGAGCTCCTGTCACCAACGATACCCTAGGTAAAGCGGACCAACGAGATGTTGCTGGATCCACGGGTGGTGACTATCTGCTTGCACTCTTTCTCTCCCTTTTCTTCCTTCCTTCCTTCCTTCCTTTCTTTCTTTCTTTCTTTGTTTCTTTGCTTCTTTCTTTCTCTCTATCTTGAGCACTCAAGTTGTTGTTAAATAAATAGTTTCAGTGAGTTTTCGACATTTGGCCTCATTTGTGCCTTAATTCCAACTAGGCGACCAAAACTTTAAATTAATGTCCTCAACCTAGTCATGACACCTCCCCTGGTGCAACTTGAGGCCATTTGCTCTTGTCTTATCGCTTGTTACTTAGGAGAAGAGATTGACCTCCACCTCGCTACAACCTCCTCTCAGGTAGTTGTAGAGAGCAGTAAGGTCTCCCCTCAGCCTCCTTTTCTCCAGCTTAAACAACCCCAGTTCCCTCAGCCACTCCTCATAAGACTTGTGCTCCAGACCACTCAGCAACTGCATTGCCCTTCTCTGGACACACTCCACAATCTCAATGTCTTTCTTGCAGCGAGAGGCCCAAAACTGAACACAGTATTTGAGGTGGGGCCTTGCCAGTGCTGAGTACAGGGGGACAATCACTTCCCTAGTCCTGCTGGCCACATTATTTCTGATACAAGCCAGGATGCTGTTGGCCGCCTTGGCCACCTGGGCACACTGCCGGCTCATATTCAGCCAGCTGTCCACTAACACCCCAGGTCCTTTTCTGCCAGGCAGCTTTCCATCCACTCTCCCCCAAGCCTGTAGTGCGGCATGGGGTTGTTGTGATCCAAGTGCAGGACCTGGCACTTGGCCTTGTTGAACTTCATACCATTAGCCTCGGACCATTGATCCAGCCTGTCGAGATCCCCCTGTAGGTCCATCGTACCCTCAAGCAGATCAAGACTCCCGCCCAACTTGGTGTCATCTGCAAACTTACTGAGGGTGCACTTGATTCCCTTGTCCAGGCTGTTGATAAAGATGTTAAAGAGAACAGGCCCCAACACTGAGCCCTGGGGAACACCACTTGTGATGGCCGCCAAATGGATTTAACTCCATTCAGCACAACTGTTTGGGCCCGGCAATCCAGCCAGTTTTTTACCCAGCAAAGAAAATGTCTAAACATGGTCTATTTGTCTAATCTAGTCTAGTACGTCTAGCGTATGTCTAGAAAAATAGGTCCTAGAGACTTACACATTTATTAATAGTGTTTTCCTTTTTTAAATAGTATCATTATCACATTACCAAAGAGTTGCTAAAGAGAAGAAAAATCAGTAAAAGGTGTGGTTAAATTCTAAATTGATATTTATTTGTGTATCAGTACAAATACTGGCACACAGGTAATCAGAAACAGGAATCAGACAGTCCTATTCGTGAGGTCCAGTACTAATTCCTAGAAGAAATCCATTCCTCATTGAAGCAAAAATCCCTGTGAGATTAAAATAAATGAAGAAATAAATACTTCTGTATGTCTACCTCATGTCAATGGCTCCATGTGGTGATGTCCGCCTACCAAGTAAAAATTTGTTCAATTCTTCACAATACTAGCACTTACTAATCAATATTTTCTCCTTCTACTCTAACAGTACTTAGGAGTACATGATACCAATTCCTTCTCACCAAGTTTTGATATAATAATTAGGCATACTTGTGTACCTCATCTAATAGCCAGGCTAAACTGTGTGGATTTACAGGTAGAGAAAATGAGTAAAAAAAAAATTTGTTCCCATTAAGGAGCAGGATAAAGACTGGCAATGTTATTCAGAAAACAGTTGTGACTTATGAAGGATCTTTCACTTCTATACCACTAAGAAAGCAGTGACACATTAAATTTACAGTTTGCAAGAGTTAAAGGAAAAGGGACCATTCTTAAAATTGTATTGTGTTACTGGTAAATAATAACATGCAGAATTATACCTCATATCACCTCATATTTGAGATCATCACAATCAACTGTCAGCAACATTTTACTCCACCAACATAGGTGAATTAAGAATAGAGGCAGATGTTTGGCCCATTTTACAGTTGGAGAAACTGAGGCAAAGAGAGTTATTGGTTTCTTTTTAAATAATTACCTGAAAGAATAACCAGTGAAGTGACAGAAATGAGAGTAGATTTTATGTTTCTTTCCCATGCTTTCATTTCAGATCCTCTCCTACTTGAAAAAGAACCCAAGCAGTGACCCAAGCCTGTCCTTCACCTCCATCCACAGCTCCTCTTCACACCATCCCAGAGTCCTGACCTGCCTCTGTAGTACAGCTTCCCCATCTGCCATTTCCCTTCACTCAACATGCTTTAAACCACACGCCTGCATTCCTAGCTTTGAATAATCTTGCCACAGGTACAGAATGGAAGAAAATGAAAAGGGTGCATGAACTCATTCATTTTTAGATCATTGGAAATTCTTTATATTAATCTTCTCATCTTCTCCTCCCACATTCTCACACATATTCACCCTGGGGAGACATACTCCCAGCAAGAAGCTATAAATATTCCATTTACTTATGACATAGTTTAAAATTAATTTCTGGAAGCAATCAAAAAATAGAAAAATCAGATTATTTAACTTCTTTTAGCACTGATAAGAAGACATTATCCATTAAGAGACACTTTTCCACAATAAAAAATACTATTTTAATAGCACATTATTTAATGCCCGATTACAATAGGACTCTGATAGAATATGAACAATAATAAATTAGTCCATTATTTTTCAAAGTTATTAGACAAAGAATAAAAATTGTTTCAGAACATTGGTAAAAATATACAGTTTTATCAGAAAATTAATCTTTATTGAAGATTTGGGCGACTCAACCCTACTTATCATGTGATTGAAGCTCAAAAATCTGAGTGGGATAGAAAGATGGAAACTGTCTTCATATTTATTAGAAATTCTGGTTTAAGAACAATGGAAAATAAAAGGCTCATTTTATCCAGAAGAGACAAAGGATGGAAGAAACAGCGCATTGTTCCATTCCAACTGTTTCTTTCTTTCTTGACATGGAGGAATCATGTTGTAAAAATGTGGTGGACTGCACAACAATTTATGCTCTATCAGCTGAGCATGTCAATAAAAGTAATAATTATTTCCAACTGCACTTATGTGGGAGTTTTTTGTGATTTTGCCATATTTGCAAATATTTGCCATACCTCTTTATTTGAAGCATTGAACAGCCATGGTGTAACAATGACATATCAATCCAGGTGAAGACATAAAAAGCAGAGGGATTCACGTGTAGCTGCTAAACCCTAATTCAGACTTTTATTCAGTAAAGATTCTGGTCTCTATGTGTATGTGATTGTGAGGAACATGTTTACATTCAACTAATAATTTCTGACTCTTCCTTATCACTGGTCTCAGTAGTTTGTTGTTGGGGTCTTACTAAAAGGATGGGAAGAGGTATATGAAATCTCCTGCTCCTAACAGACAGCTCAATGCTGATTATATCATTAAGATTTTATCTGTGCAAATAAAAATGCAGATTATGAGCCTTAGCATATTTTCCTACCACTGCAAAGCTAAAATGGTGCATGACTTTATGCCCAATATTGAGATAAATGCAAGGCAGAAAATTAATAAAAGTGTTGACCTTCCTAAACTAATATTCTAATTTCCAGGTTAAGGCCAGCATAAGGCGAATGCAGAGAAGATATTTCAGAATAGCCATTTTGCCATTTCTTTCATCTTTATGAGTAAAAAGTATGCATTTTGTGCTGAAAATAGAAACTTTCAGAAATTTTAATCATGAAATTATTTTTGTTAAAATATTAGTTGACAGAGATGAAAACCTTTCTGAGAAGCAGGTCAATTTTAAGAGCTTTTCTAAGCTCAGAAAACATTTTACTATTTTTCCCTTTTGCTTATATGTCCATTGTACTCTGAACCTAAGAAATGACAACGTCTTGTTGAGAAGTCAGTTTTTCAGCTTATGTAACTATTTCATCACTGTTACCAGATGTAATGGATAATATTTCAGGAATGACTAGTGATTATGAACAAACCTGCTTTGGATAAACCAGTCTGAGGTAGCTCAAGGAGAAAGACATGTCAGAATCAACATTTTTTTGGAAATGAGGTTTATTTGGATAAGCTGAAGCTGAAGGCACTCACCACTTCCGAACTTTCCCAAGTGGATCTTACCCTCCTACTTCTACATATAGACCCATGAGTGCTGACAAAGAAAATGCATCTAAAATGGAGAAGACACAGCTCTTGACAATAATCAGTTAAGTAGGAATTTCTTGTATTAACATCATGCATAAATATCAACTTCTTTTGCTTAAAGTCCTTTTAAGACCAAATACAACTAAATGGTAAAGACTTTTATCCCAAATTATAAGTGTTCTTTTGATCATTTGAAACGATCACTTGCTACTCTTAAATGACTTTGCAAAGTCTTGTCCTTTAATGAGAACTCCATTATTCTCTTCCATAACTTCTGAGTTGATTGAGCATAGTAGGTCTCTGAAAGATATTAATTTAAAAACAAAAGATAAGATGTAATGACCTGTGGAAACACTTTGAGAAAGTAGAAATAACATTGAAAAGCACTTAGTAAGTTCTTTATTTTAATGGAATTTCCCGGTCTTTCACTTTGTTATAAATCAAAGAAAAACTAAGTTTTAAGTATACATTTATATTAATCCACATTCAAGACTGATAGCCACAAATGACAGGTACTGTTCTCATGTTCCACTTGCTTTTAAGGAAATTTCAGTCTTAAAAAAAATGGATGTTAAAACTGAGTATCAGTTTAGACATAAAAAATAACCAACAAAGCCCTCATTGGACGGATAATCTTTTTAATCAGTGAAGAAAAGTTACACCAGAAAGATAAAAGTGAAAATGTTCTTAAGCAGTTTCACCTGCTGTCTTTTACCACGTGTAATGAATGAGGACTCCTCTTACCATGTATCATGAATAAGGACTCACTTTCATCAGCAGAGGCTTCTGAGAGACATTTGGGCTGGACCCTGTGTTTGAGAAAAGTGTTTCCAGACTTCTCCAAACGTTTCACTAAGAGGTGATGAAAACCTCCCATTCTTCAGTTTTCTGTGTCACAAAGAGTATCATGGATATTTACAGCAGCTATAAGAAGTTAAATTTGAGAGTTCAGTCCTTAGTTTCACATTATCAGTATGATATCAACAGTCAGATCTTTCAAAATATCATAAAAACAGCAGGAACATTGTGAAGTGAAAATTTTCAGAACACATTAATGCAAGTTATGAACAAAAAAGCCTTTGTTTCTAACAGGGGCCTCTTCTGGTTGTACATCATAAAATCCTCCAAGGAGGAGGATCATACATATTCCATATTCCTATCATGCATACTCTGTATTCCTTTTCACCTACATGCTTGGCTTGGCTGCCTTTCCAGTGCTTTCCCAGGACCTCTTCAACCCTTGCAACCATAAGAAAGGCTACGCTGTGATTATGACAAAAAGCAGAGCTGAGCCCATGCGTCAAGGACAGCTAATGTGGACTGATGCCACATGAGATGCAACTTTGAAAGTATTAGCAGGGAGTGCATAGAAACACAGAACGATTATGCAAACCTTGTGTCTGTAGGAAGCCAGTTTAATAATAAAAAACCTACAAAAAAAGCGTCTTCAGAGCAATACCTAAAGGTGTGAGAAAAAATGTGAATAAACCATCCAGTGACTGAAGATGAACTTGCCCATGTTTCAAAAAGGAGAAACAGACTAAATGCGGTCCTTGAAATTCATTGGAAAAAAAAATTCTTCAACTTCCCAATCCTTCTGTTAAGCTTGTTTGAAATTTGCCATGTATTATAGTGGAACAGAGTCAATGTTTTAAGGTGGGAAGACAGACAAAGTGATCATTTAGAGCTTACTTCCAAAAGGAAACCATGCTAAACAGAAAGGTGATGATTCTGAGGAAGGGAAAAGAATTAGTTGGTAATTTGCTAAGAATGAGAGCAAGGCTAAGCTTGAAAAATAGGAATTAAATTCCTACTGGTCACTCAAATATATCAAAAACAAAGAGAGGAAATTGAATAATGGATATAAAACGTGTAACAGTAGTCCTAACAGTAGTCAGAGTAAAGGAAGCTTACAGGTTAAAAGGCTTAAAAGACTATTTTGCAGAGAAAACACACAAGTCATAAAATTCAAGTAAAAAGGAAAAGATCCAACTCTAAACATGATTACAGTTTTCTACAATAGACAAAGATGCCATTGCTTGTATAATATGCTGTAATTAATCCTTTCGGGCTCCCCTGTCATGATGGTACAACGTAACTACAGGTTGTCTATCACCTAATGACTTCTGCAGGTGAGCAATTATTGCAATAATTAATACCTAGAAAAATTACCAGGACAACCCTGTATTGCTATATATAAAGAAAACTTGCTATTTATTATATGAACTTTACATTGTCACTCAAACGCCATATTTTTATTACTTCTTTTCCATATCAAAATTATTGGCATAGTATCACATCCTGCTAAAAAAGAGCACCGTTTATCCCAAGCTTCTTCAAATAAACAAATATTTAAGTGTAAATGATATCAGAAAGATCATTTGAGCCTTGCCAAAATAGAAAATGTAATACTTTACACAAAACTGCAATAACCAGATTAGCTTGGAGCAACAACTGATGGTGGGAGAACATACATAAATTGCATCTCTGAGGAGTAAGAGAAAAATATTTGTTATTATGTTTGTTTATTTTTATCCTCTACATTTTGCCTCCCACCAACTCATTCAATTACACTGGGAATTTTGCAACCTCTCTTTTGATCCTGTCACGGGTTTTGTATTTCATAAGAGACAAGAGACAGCAAAACAATTATTCTTGTCTAACATTCAAGGGTTACTGTTTTAATTGAAAATGAGCTAATAGTTTGAGGCACCCATCCTTTCCTCATCTTCCCAAACTGTGGCTTGCATTGGCATACCAGCCTCACCACACACATTCAGACTTCTCTGAATAAATTACAGTTTTGCCTTCCCTAAAATAAAGTCATGCCACCAACAAGGACTTGAGTCCTTGAAAACTTACATCTCCGGTCAGCATTTGACTTCCAGCCATAATGTGGGAAGCTAGGACCATATTGGCTTTTGTTCCTTCCCTAGGTCCAACACAAGGAGTTTGTATGAAACAGAAGACAACTGTTTCTTACACCTAATTTCATAATGTGATGGCATTCCTCTCCCCTTTGCCTTTTTAGTCTATCTCAGCCCACATCTGAAAATGGAACCAGAGCCTAAGGCAGCCTTTGATAATAGCTGTTGTCTGACTTGTCCCAGATCGCAGGGCAATGAGACGAAAAGATTATCAGTGTCAAGGAGCTGGAGGTACCCAACATGAAGAGCCAAACACTTGAATACTTAAGAATGCAGGAGGACGAGATTGCAGCATGTATCTTACCTGTATGAACAATATCTTGGGAATAGTAATGGAAATAGAAAAATCATAAATGAGTCAGTGGTCTTAGCTGAGACACCAATGTACTAGTGCAGCAGTAGGCAAAATGCAGATGCTCCAAAAATGAGGTCCTTATAAATATCTAAAATGCTCAGATAACACAGTTACCTGTATATAGCAACTGAACATTTGTGCTTCAGCAGCAGCAGGGTAGTGCTACCGCACACAGAGTGTGATTTATAAAACATTTTGTTTTTAAGAATTATGTTGGCAGCATTTATCATGTTCTCCATGAGACATGTCCATATACTCCTGTATTTTTGGAGGTTACTATTGTATGAATTTCCAAGCACTCAGAAACGATTCAAACTCTTCCCTACTTGTGTATAGATTGGTTTTTTTCTCTACCCAGAGATTTTCATAACTGTCCCTTACAGCTGACCCTCAAGTGATAGTACAAAGGAAGCATATGGACCAGCAGCTATGTGTACACCCGTGTAAACTAAAATGAGATCTCGCTTGAAGCTATTTAAGAAATCACGTGTAAGGCACATGAAATGAACACACAAGTCTAACAGTCAGTTCTCTCTACCATGCCCTGCACGGTCAAGCTGTGCTTTGAATAGTTCTCCTACGAGGACAAGTCTTTACAGCTGGAAGAAAAAACAGCTTTCTGCCCATATGAAATTGCCCCTGTTACCCGATGATTTTAAAGGGATTTAATTAAAAGACCCAGCAAGTTTCACTGCTCTTACTCTACTTTTTTTTTTTTTTGTTCAGGGAGATGGCAGGCTTTTTGCAGGTTAGGATGTCCAGGAGGAATCCTGTGTGAAATGAAACCTCCTTCTCCCACTTTCCCAAAGTGCGCTTTTCTAAGGGCTATTTACTGCAACACAGATGAGAAAAAAACAAGCACTTACCTGAAAAGCTGCTGTTTGCAACAAAGTGTGTTTCTAAGCTAAATCATACCAAGCGTATCTTTAAACAGGAGAACTGTGTTTGTGAAAACAGTCCTCTGTGTCTCCCTTACCAATAGAATATATTTATATAGCAGTTTATTAATAATGAGCACCAGCCTTTTATGCTTACTCTTCTCACCCAGTGTAGCTCTGCTGAAGTATTGTTATTTTACACTATAGTAGAATTCCTTTCTCTCTGAGTTTTAATCATACAACAAATTAGATTGAATTTGCATTTACACAGCAAATTTTATGATGTAAGTTTCCTGATACACTTCAGCTTGATACTGCAGTGAATTGCATTATCCCTAATGGGTCATCAGTTCTGAGATTTAGTATTTGATCTTGTTTTATTATCTTCCCTAGCTATATTCCATACCTAATTTTTTCCTGAAATGAACATTATTGATTTACTCATTAAATACTGTCTGTTCGGTGTGAATTTTTCATCCAAGCAGTATGATGAATCCTTTTTAAAATAATGATTATATGCTGCACAATACTTGAAATACTGGCTTCCTGAGACAGTTTTCAATGGATTGCAACTAAATACATTGTATACAAAAAAAGTCTTGTACCCTTTCTGCAAAATGACATCCATTGATTAGATCTCGGCAAAAATGGAACAATCAATAAATTATTATATTTCTTAAAATTAAGCTCATTTCAGGGTGAAGGATTATTTTCTTGGTTTTGTTTGAAGGTGGTGTTTTGTTTCTGTATTGCTTCAGCTTTAAGGGCAACCTAATATCACAGAAAATGGGTTAGGAAACTTCGAAATATTTCAAATGAGCGTTGTGTCATACAAAAAAAGAAATCAGATTGAAGACAGCAATAATTGTCTGATTTTTTTAATAAAATGAGACTCCAGTAATCCAACTTACTACCACACGATCTCCCTATTTTCCAATTGTTTAAATTTTCAAACCCAGTGACTGGGTCTGAAGAGGCAGAGAGTTTTGTCACTAAGATCCTTTCTGACATTTTTCCTAAATGCCCAGTCCAAAGAAGTTGGCTCAAAAGCGGTTTATTCTGCTACAAAAATGTACACATTTTTGTCAAAACTGTCCAAAATTGAAGAAAATATCACATTCAAATTCACTACGACAGCCACAAAAACAGATTTCCATAAACTATAGAAGTACTTCGTATTGTGTTGTTTGATTCAGGTCAATATATTTGATTTTGTTGAACCATACAAAAATATCTTCAGAGCATTTCAACCTTAAACATGTTGGGATTTTATGCCATTCATCTGAGGAATGGTGGTTTGGATGCTTTTTTTTCCCTATTCTCTTACAGCGTTTTTGACCATCAGAAAAAGTAACATTTGGCTTTACAAAAGGAACTAAATGGAAATGAAGCTATATGAAAGGTAAAAAAACCAATTTCCATGTGAAGGTGGTTAGACTGTGGAACAGGCTGCCCAGTGAGGCTGCACTATCTCCATTCCTGATGGTTTTCAAGACCAGGCTGGATAAAGCCCTGAGCAACCTGCTTTGAGTAGTGGGCTAGACTGGAGACCACCTGAGATCCCTTCCAGTCTGAATTATTCTATGATGTGATGATTTCATGAAACTAACAAAAATAAATAAAAATGGACAAGAGAGGCAGCAGGAAGTGCTTCCATATAATTGTCAGTTGTGCTAAAACATGTTATAAAAGGCCTTAGGGAAATCGTGACTTTTAGCCCAGCAGCCAGTTCACAAGATATGAGAATGCAGACCCGGGTTCTCTCCTATGCAATGTTTATTTTCTGTGCAGTGACCTTATGATGTAAAATAAATTAGCTTAATAAAACTAGTATCTATTTACTTGCACACAAAGAGCATTTGATGATTTTTGTTTTCTCTGTTCTCTTGGATACAACACAGTTTTCATAATTTGGGCTTGCTTTTCTTCATCAAAGCGGACTTCAACTTAACTTTTATTTGAACATTGAATTGACCTAGGTGGCTGAGAGATGGAACTAGAGATGGATAAAATAAGGAAGAAATCACAATGTCAAGGAATTAGGAGCTCTTAGATGAACCCATATATTGCAAACAAAGTTAATTAAAAAGTTTTCCAAGGAGCAAATTAATACAAAATTATCTATTGTGAGACACAGAACATGAAATATTTGGCTCTTTTTAGTGTCGAGTGAGGTAATAGAATAAGTAGATTTGTATGACAATCCCATCATGCAACATTCAATATATAACTAACAAGTTAACAGGGCTGCTTCAGTCTATATGTGTTTCGTGGCATTTCCCATTATAAAGCATCAAAGTATGAGTAACACTCAATTTCACCCAGTGCATAACGTTTTTTAACATATTTGTTAGTAAGGAGGTAGTTATTATTCTTCTCAAAGCCAGTTACAGCTGGTAAATGTAAAACTGTTAAATTCAGCATGGTCTGAGCTTCCAGAACTTCATTACATTAAGAATTCAAAACACTGGAGCATCAGTAGGAAATGTTACCTTTTCAGTAGTATTTAATGACACTTCATGTGGCCAATCAGCTTGTTATTAACTTGCCACAGGGTTATGGAGGTGTACGGTACTCACTTCTGGGTACTGCTGTCATGAAATAAAGGAAGGAAGTGAAATCGGTAGTTACTGCTTGCAATCTGGTCCTGTGATATTAATTGCCAAATATATGTGCATGACATGGTATTCATTTGTTTCTCAGTGAGAGTTATCTTATCAGCTGCTACCCAATAGCTGATTACTGGAGACAGCCTCCAGGCATTCTTCGATCTTGCATTGTTTGTGTCGCTGATGGTAAACGGAAGAGACACTCTTCCCTTACGCGGGCTGCATTTTAAAACATGCTTATACATTTCTATCCTCATTTGTTTCCTTGGTGTTACTTCATGGACCGGTGGAGCCAGTGAAACAAATGCTTGCTTGGCACAGCAGAAAGCAAGTTGCACGGAGTATTCAAGTTAAAAATCATCAGTTTGGTGTTAAAAATTGTGACATTTTAAAACTATTAACTAGAATATACACATGTGCCAACTAGTGCTTTAGTCTCTAGAGTACTGTAATATCCTCCTTTATTTTCTTTTTTTTTTCCCTGAATAATGAGATTCAGAAACAAACTTTCTTTTAAATTCACCTCGCTGAATGTGCCAAGATAAGTCTTTTATGAAAAAAGTATCACTAAATGTTTTGAAATCCACCAAAACCCAATATGTACAAGCTGGGAACACCAGTGTGCATTTTACCATTTTATGTCTAGGATTCTTACTAGGAAAAAATGAGCCATGCCACTCTCCATCCTCATTTTCTCTTTAGCCTGAAACTCTTAATAGATAGCAAGACACAGTAAGAAAGCTGAAGGGTGCTGACTGGTGTCTCCTTTCAGTTTCTGGGGAAGAAAGCATGGAAATCCTCTGTTGCTGCCCAGCGCTGAGCACAATCAGGTGTGAGAGGGCACTCTCCTCCGCTTAGACTTTGTTAGACGCTGCAGACAGAGAGGACCGGGGTCTCTCTTCATTCTTGACCTCTGGCTGGCCAAAAAAATGGAAACTGATGATGCTTTTCACTGGTAGCTGTCCAGAACTGAGAAGATGAAGGCATTTATGAAGATGCAATGTGACTGCAGGAGAATATATATACACACACACATACACACACACACATATATATATATGTTGCCACTGCAAGTAGAGAATATATATGTGTTGTCACTGCAATAAAATAATAGACCAAAGCAAAGCCTGTATTAAGGACCAGGAGACAGGTTTAAGCAGGTGGCTGCAGATCAGTCCCCTACAAACCTATCACAGACTGAAGAAAAGTCCTGCTTTTATGTAGGGCAATGGAGTTAAGTCTGGAAATAGACAAAATTTTTTGTTCCTATGAAAGGACTAGACAGAACATTACAGTGGAAACTTATTTTTCATTAAATACAATGTGCTTCTTGAGGAAATCTTGAAAGTATCTGACACATATCTGGAATCAAGGAAATGCCATGATATGTTAATAACTGATTCATGATACTCAAAAATTTAGAGTTTATGATTGTAATTGTTCTTTTGCATATGAACATCGCAGTAGTTTTGGCATGGCAAATTCTGGATCAAAGTTCATTTTCCTGCTGAACAAGCAACAAAATTACACAGTCCTACTCCTTATATTGAGCTCCATTTCAGAACATCACAGAGTGAGACACTACTCCAGGCCTTTAGCTCCCTGATGGTGAGAAAAGTTTCAGAAGTTCAGCTTAAATTTATTCATAGACAGTTCAGGCTCATTTGTCCTCATTTCTTTTAATTCAAAGAGCTCTTTGTGCTGTGTAGTGCTCACTTCTTTGATAAACCAACTAATACCCAGCTCTAACCTTAGTATATTTTTTATTTTGCTAAATTCAAAAAGCTATTTCAGTGTCATCTCTATTCTGATCATCCTCGTAATTCTTCTTCAACTTGTTCAGGTTAGAACTCATCCTTCCTGAGTGCGAGCAGTGACAGTTGCACCCAACATCAATGTGAGGTCTCACTGGTGCCTTGAACAATGACTTCGATACCCCTGTGTTGCTATGCAATGATCCACCAATCAACTCACTTTCTCTTTCTATATTGTTTCTAAAAGATAACCTACCAGCTTACAGCGATATTCCCTATTAGTCCTTAAGTGCATGACTTTGCTCTCTGTCTTACTGAATTTCATTTTCTTCCTGCCCTGGCTCACACTTACTTTTTTCTCCTCCAGGTGCCTTATCAAGGAACTTTGACTTCATTCAGTTTATATCTAAGTGTAATTAGTCCTTCTCTAAAATAAAGTTCTAACAAAGAAAGGCGTACCGTGGAACAGAAATCAGCTGACCATCCTTTAAACTTGTATGAAATAGATAATGGACACTAATAGAAGATAAAACATGTTCATATGCCACAGGAGCAACAGCTAAAAAAATCATCATGTAGAAAAGTTGGAGCATTCTAAAACCATCTGTAATCCCAAACCAGGATAAAAGATTCAAAAATTAAAAAATGTTGTGAATCAAAAATTAAAAAAAAAGTCCAAATCAAATAAAATCAATCTTAAAAAATCATTTAAATAATTTCAAATTTGCAGTTTAACATTCATATTATTTGTAAAGAAGTCATCCTACACTTTTCCTACATTCCCAGATGTAAAAAAATTTGCAACCTAAAGATTGAAGCATTTTCCCCAACCCTAGTAATTATATCATTCTCCTTGAAAATGTCAGAGCTTTTACACAACTATTTTCAAATTTTCACTGAAAAGTCTTATCAAAACAATTTTGTATGACAACAAAGATAAAACCAGTTTCCTCCAAAAAATATAGTCCACATCTGGTAGCTCTGGAGGAAGATCTTGATTTCATTGCTCAACACATCAGGGTCAAACACATAAGACTATGGCAGCCCTTCCCATCTCTCACAGAAGAGTCTGCTCACACATTCTCAGTAACAGTATGGAATTTAATCCTTCTTTTTAACCCAAAGAATTAAAATTGCCTAGCAGCCAACTGAGACCCTAATTTAAATCTATATTTAAGAGTGTTTCCAGCACATTATTAGCAGTGGCAGCCCCAGCAATTTATTCTGGATCATACCTGTGAGATTCCAGCAGTTTCTGAAAATTGTTAGAGTAAATTAAAACAAAGATTTTTGTAATACATTTTTTCCTCATTGTGGAGAATCTCAAGCTGAGCAAATACATTATTAGCCTGGTGTAAGTTTAAGTGGGTACTTAATAAAGCAGCCCAAGCTCCACGAAGATCATGGCAGGCTTATAATTGTAATTTAGTTTGAATTGGAAACCTCCTGCTATTTCCTGAGGTATTTCTCTATTATCACTGTGATGTAGCACAGCTAACACTGGACCAAATCGTTAAGGCATGCAGGCACACATGCTGTAAAATGTGTGTGTCAAAACACACGTACTTTTTCTATATTTGCATACCAAAAGACAGTCCATTCCATAACCAAATGATTACTAATGTGCCCATTTAGTTAATTACATACTTCAGGGTTAGACTCCCAAGGGAAGGATGGTGGGTTGCTGTGCTCAGTGCTGCTGGGTGTTGCTGCCTACTGGGATCCAAGGCAGACTGGGCATCAGGGCTCTGCCTACAACGTGCTTGTGCCTGCCCCGCTTCCAGATGTGACTCCCGGAGGTCAGCGAGTCGAACAATGGATGGCCTGAGCTCAACAGTGGGAAATGTCAAAAAGAAGGTCATACCCTGCAGGTAATAACGTGCTCAGCTTTGAAGAAAGGCGCTGCCTTCAGGCAGGTTTCACAACTGTGGATCTTCTCCCAGAATTAGGCTTCAAAAATCAGAAGGAGGAGTTATTTCTATACATGCTGCTTCATCAATATGTATGTCTCACAGAAGAGACAAGAAGACATAGTTTCAAGTCCAACAAAGCAAACGGCATATTTGAGCCTACATCTTGGCATTCAGCACGAATGGGTTGAAGGATGGTGCCCGCTAACCCTGAGCCCAGGAGCTGAGCTGCCTGTGCTCCACGGCCCAGGGAAGTACAGCAGACTGAAGAAAACTGAGAAAATTGTTGTCAAGGTGTGAGAAAGCACGTGAGCTAGAGCCCCACAAGAGAAGGAAAGTAAAGATGGAGACAAAAATGTCTTTCTTGAAAGAGCAACAATTCATGGCTCAAGATTTCAAAAGGAAAAATAGAGATGAAAAGGTAAAAAATGCTGACTGAAAAGAGTACTGGAAACAACAGTTCAGTGACACTGGAGATAAGCCTCTCAGGTAGAAGGAAGCTGCAGAGTAGTTCAGATTAAAAAGAGCTAAACATGTTTAACAGCATCTCGGGATTTGTCATCAATAATTACATAGACATTGACTTGATGTAGGGTAACTACAGTGTTTGGTGAGATGTTTGTAGTTGCTAGAAACATAAAAGATTTAAATAAATGTTAGCTTGAGGCAAGTCAAAAAATAATGTAAGACACTAAGTTTCCTCTCTAAAATGTGTACAAAAAAATAATTCTATATAATGCATGCAGTTTTTATGACTTGTTGATTGGTCTCTCTCCTTTACAAATCTGGAACTATTGCACTAATTCTGTAATTTTTCTAAGTCTAAACCAAATGAAGGTTAATCTTAAATGTTTGCAGGAAAGAAAATAAATAAATAAATAAACCCCACTATTTGGTGTATTGTGATATCAATTTCTTACATCTAAATTAGAAGATAAGTTGCCTGAATCCCCAAGAAGTTATTGCACTCAAAATCTTGCTGTGGGCAAAAGGAACAAACCTGGTATGCAAAGCCAAGAATTTATTTTTAGTCTAATCTTGCTAGTCTTAGTATAACTAAATAATATTTTTTTAGTCCACTAACAATGATACAAACATTTACAGTTCAAAATTCATACAGTTAAATTCCGGTGTAGACAAACTTTCCAATATCTCCTCTTTTCTCTGGTGTTACATGCATTCCTGCTATAAGCAATGGTACCACTGTATTAACGGCCTACAAGGCTACAGTCTGTACTGGTCCCTGCAAGGCCTCTGAAGAACAGAAGACTCATTCTGTCGTTCTTTCTCTCCAGATCATCCTCTTAATGCTTTCCTAATCCTCTGTGTCATGATGGCACAGACAGCTGCATTGATCTAGGGTGAATAAGAAAAGGATTTGACCCAAAACTTGAGAAAAAAATGCACTATTAAGGAGTTAACATACACCTTTGCTTTTCTGACTCTCCACATGGTTTCAATGACTAAAATATTTTTATTAATGTGTTTATTATACAAAATAGCACCTATTCAGCCTTAAAAACTGTCTTCAGCAGGAATGTATTATGTAAAAGATATATGAGAAATTAGCAGCAGAAGCAGAAGTTCTCTGGAAAAAAACCCATGTGGATAAGCTTCACTAAAGAGTTCATAAAAATAATTATTTGAAATTTTACAGATTTATGAGACAGATCTTCAGGTAGTTATCACTGTTTCAGCTCCAGTGAAGCCCATGGAATTATGTCTACATCTACTGAAGTTTTACACCACACAACTAATTGTCTCATCTAGAAGTGTGGTGTCAATATAAAATTCTTAAATAGCAATTACAGGTAATGCTTCTAAGATTTTATTTCTTCTAGAAGGGAATCTTGGAAAAATAACAAATTAAATCAATTTGTGATAAACTGCAGAATGCAATTCATAATGCTGCAATTTAGAAAATCTATGTTACTGCACAACATTGTGCTAGAATGGTGTACCAAATATACCTTTAACTGGTATTTCATACTTGGTAATGGTCCTTACCATGTGTTTTAAAGAAGCGAGGAAAGAGGTAGAGAGGGAATTAATATACAAAATTATACCACAGAGATAACAATGAGAGGGTTCTTCCTTTCCCTATTCCATTTTCCCTCTTCTGTCCTAAAGTGTATGGATTTGTAAGCTCTAAATAATTCATCCCTGTCCTGAATGTAATAAATGGCAGGGATGCAACTGAATTGAACAAGAGTTAGCGCGGGCTGAGACGACAGCAAAGTTCAACAGCTCCATTAACAAACTAGGATTGCTTTTCCTTCGCAAAATGTCGCAAGACCACGATGATAGAATAAAATGCCTGCCCTTCCCTAGGGTGTCCTCTACGCAGTCCTCACACAGCATCTGCAGCCCCAGGTGCCTGAGTGATCTGACACTCAGGTTATTAACCAGTTTCTACAGTCGCTGTTTTCTTGTATGTACTACTTGGGTGGAAAGTGCTCAGGTAGAAAGCTGGGTAACAGAATTCTGCAGCAAATTCCCTTGAAAAATGATCATAAGGAGGTGTTTCCATCTGCATTAAACCTCTTGTCCCTTAAAAAGTTGTTCTGTTCTGTGCACCACCTGAGCCTTCTACCTCCCATTTTCATTCAAATATGTATGCCTCTGAAAACAGTTGTTTTAATAGTCAGTCTGTACGACAGCCATGAATGTGTAAGCCTTAGACATGCACATTTTGATTGGTCTTCATTTGTTAAAGGACTCATTAAAAAAAGGCTGTAAACCAAACCCCAAACCTAACATTATAGCAAGTATATGAGCTAACAGGTCTGTTGTAAGGTTGTCAAATTGGTAGTCAATACAGTTGCACAAGGCTCTATAAAAAGCATGATTGCCCTAGCTCATTCAATTAACACATGCAAGTTTTCTTGGGAAGGGAATCCCAATTCCACTGAAGTCAAAGGAATAATTACCACTGATTTCAACAGAACCAGATTCGCCTTTCAGATTGAGAAAGAATTCAGGCTATCTGATTGCACAGCTCTTATTATAGTGAAGTGTGTGTATATATATATATATATATATGTAAATATATACACATATATATATATAAAGTTTTAAATCTTTGGGATCTACTGTAAAAGAGATACTGAATAATTAGCTTATCAAAAAACAGTAGATAACCAATACACTACAAGAAATACAAAGACTTTCTAAGGATGTATTCCAAAGACTATGCTTGTTCAAAACACTCAAGCGATAGTCAGCTCTAAAATATCCATATTGGCCAATGCATCTTTTGCTAAAAGCACATTTTATAATGCTGTTGCAATTTTCATGCTTCTTCAAAACCTCTCAAAGTTATCCATATGTTTTTTGCATTGTTTATATTGGAATGCTCTTACAATATTGTAATATTACTTTATATCATAATAAAGTATTTATTTTCCTATTAAATTCTTTGAAGAACATATTAGTTCTTGTAGCTACAGTGTTGAACTGGGAACTCTTTCTGTATGATCATGCATTGCTGTAGAATAAAGACACACAAAGCTGAAAGCAGCCTCAGGAGAGCACCATCTCCAATCCCCTGCAATCAGGCAGGATGATTTTCAATTCATTTCAAAGTTACTATCCCCAATACCAAACCTCCCTATACTGTAGGAACCAGTATGAGGTTTTTTTATTTGCTTACATTTTGTTATGTGTTTGTTATATATCTGTTTATTCAAGCTGTTTTTATTTTTTCTCCTAAATCATTGATAAAGTTTGAGTAAGATTAAAAAAAAATCTCTGAGAATACACTGCTTATTAACAATTCCCTATTTAAATTTATATTATTATATGAGATTTTTACAATATACTCCAAAAACCATAACTTAGCAGATTTTTAGCAATTTAATATGCAACACTGATTTTTTTAATAACTTTATTTTCTTTCTTGTGAAGCTAAATATCATATACAGCATAAATGAAGCAACAATATGGAATGGAATTAAATTCTGCTGCTTCTAATTTAATAATAAAATATGATACTATCTGTTATACCTGTTATCAGTGTCTAGTTTTTCTTTTTTTTCAGTTAAAAATGAGAGATTTCCTTATCTCTTTGGCAGGCCTGTGATTTGGAAAAAGCATTCTAAATGTCACATTTGTCACCTGCTTTTTCATATACCATCCCTGCCTTCTGCAGAGAGTAAGTAACAAGTGGCTGAGTCTATTAGAAATGTTGCAGAGTTGCTACTCATTATAATTCTAAGATAGAATATAATGATACAAGATATAATGAAGAAAGCCGGCAGTGCACATCACACTCTTGGAAGGCGGAGGAGTGAGGTTACACTGTCATTCATTTTACTGCACAGTCAGAAAGGAAAACTTAGAAGGAAGAATCCACACATCAAAGGCTTCGTTTATTGAAAAAGCCATACAAGATCCCTCCAAATCTTTCAGCTCCAGTCTCACAAATGTGCAGCTCTAATCACAGTAATGTATGTCTCTGTAAATAAAAAGTATAAAGGGGGAAGGTGCTAGTGTGGAGGGAAAGATGCAGTAGAATTCTGGTAGCCCCAGCTGCGAGCAAGAGACCTACTCATAAATATCTCATCTTCACAGTGGATGGCCCAGCAGCTGAACTGGCTCCATGGTTTCCAGCGCTGAAGGATACCTCAGAGGCACCCTGCATTAATGACTGTCAAACAAGGTCGCCCTGTCAGGAATAGGCTTATAATTTGTATCCAGGCATGAAAAAACCCTCAACCCTTCGCTTTGCTTGAATAAAACCGGGTTTATTTCCTACTTTTAAAGTGATTCAAACATACCTAAAGGAGAGGGAGACTCTCCTTTGTCACAGGTAAGAATCCAAAGAAAACAGGGCAGTGGCAGCCTCCAGGGTACCTAAAACTGGAGACCGGATCAGGAGCCTCTGGAGTTGTGGCCTGCATAAGGCTTTACAGAGTCAGTCTGGCTCCACTGGCAGTGTCAGCAGTGCCAAATATTAGGATCCACAGAGGATACAATCCTGGGGTACTTTATCTGCATGATTCAGCACCCTTCTTGGAAAGGGAAGGTCGTGGGAAGACCTCCCATGGCTCCAGGAAACCTGGAGATCCTGTTATCTTGGGTTAAATTTCTGCATGAACACAAAGTCATAATATGAATGTTAGATTCAGGCAGTGAATACAAAACATACTCTGCTGTACAAAAAGGACTCAGACTAATCGTCTATGATAGATATGAACTGTGCTCAGAATTTAGCTAAATCCTGCTAAAAATATCACTTTATGACAATACGTATTTGTATAGCCTATTTATCACAAGTGCTCGTGTGTGTTTGTGTGCGGCCATGTGTGTGTCTGTGCCACTTCCAGTTGCACTTTCATTTACCCTTATGCACCCACTGTGTTTGGCTGTCTTGCCAGGAAAATGAACTGTGCCTGGAGGAATTAACTGCAATCCTTTTCATAAAGAATCTAGTCTCTCTGGCAACCCACAAGCTTTAGTTCCATTATCTAAATCTTTTATCTTCCTTTCTTTGATTGCAGGATAGTTTTTCATCTCTATATTTTTCAGTGAATGAAGTGCAGATGAAGTCCTCTTACATGCCAGAAATATTCCACCTTTCCTGTGAAATTGCCCTGAAGGTCTCATCAAAGACAACACCCTCTGAATTATTAGGTGCATATGTTAAAATAGTCATTTGCATTTCATTAAAATAACACAAGCTCACTACTAAGACCTCCCTCCTGTCCTTTTAAATTTGTGTGCACTGAAAACAGCTCTTTTGTAAATATAATCGTTATCCTCCTTTTGTAAAAGAATTACAAGAAAAGATATTTCCTCTTCCTGTTTCTTTGATATTTCCTTCTTATTCATACAAAAATACTGTGCTATTCTGTAACTTCTTTTAGGGTAAAAAAAATCTTATGAAAACTTTCTGAAACCCAAAAAACTCCAGTTGCGTTGGGTATGTTTTTGGCCAATACCTCTCTTTTTTTTATTAACACAAATCTTGATTCCCCAATCCAGATCTTTTTGTCACATTCACTGGTTTAGCTTAGGGTGGATCAAAAGTACTATTTGTACTAAACGTGTGCCTTGTTTGCCAGCGCGAGGGCGGTAGTCTGTCTCTCGAGCACTTTTGCTGTCACCACAGCAGCGTTTGCACAGCGTGGTTGTTGTGACTGCTGCCCTGAATGCATTTCCTTAACCTAGTTCCCTGGCCTTTCCGCTTGCCCTTTCTTGTCCCCTTTCAGTCCTGCGGCTCCAGGACCACAGCCCCAGCTATCCCTGCAGTGTCACTGTCCTCTTCCATATGCAGGCTCAGGCCAACGCATGTTGGTCCATTTGTCAAAACCTAGGCAGGCTGTCCTGGCTGCAGGACATCAAGCTTTTGTTGCAGGCCTTTCGCGTTGTAACTGCTTGTCTTTCTGGGAATAATGCCATGTCCTGGATGCCAAATTCTGGCTTTGCGACGCATGCTTTGTGCTGTGCCTGGCTGGCTTTACTGGCCTTAACAAGCTGTTGAGTTCCCACAGAGCCATTAAACCTTTGCGCCTCGTCTCCCCCTCTCTCCCTTCCAGGCTTGTCATAGCTGAATCACACGGCACATGCACAGACAATATTCCAAACAGGATTTCACGCAGAAAACAGAAGCAAGACATTGAGTATATTCTCCTATCTAAAACCCAATAAATTTTTTCTACTCGTGGTATGTAAGTTTTATAACCTAAACTCAACCTGAGGGAGCAAAGCAACATATCCCTAACACCACCACCATCACCAAAGACAGCAGCAGGATGTAAGAAGCAACTTGCTATAATAACAGAACTCACTCATCTCGCTTTTCCCATACAATAATTTATATTTCTATCCGAGATCATAATAATTATTGGTCATAATAATTGTTCTAATACCATTCCCAGGTAAATCCAGAGTATCTAACATTTGCAGGAAGAGTCTGATATTCTTGATTTTTTTCTGTCTTATGAGATTCTTTAAGCAAGGATCTAATACTCTGTCACTTTTCAAACTCAGACCATTTTTTAAAGACTTAAGAAGAAGTTCACAATGGGTGGGAGGGCATCTTTTCCACTGATTTTCTCCTCATGCCCTTATCCAGGGCTGGGTTTCAGAAATCTTCTAGTGTGGGGGAGCAATTTTTGATTCTTTCATAGAGATTGAGTTAGCAGTACCTCAGTCTCATGACATGGCTATATGTTTCATTTATCTTTGGTTTATTAAATAGAAAACAGTCCTGTGTTTTCTACATAAGTTAGGTAACCAGAGGCAGCTCTCATATTCAGGAAAATATTCTCACCCTTCATAACATCTTCCTAAGCATTATTCCCTCCAGCACAAAGCGTGAGAGCACATATGCTGGCACCAACCCTGGTACCAAAACACACCAGGGCAGCACGTGCAAATTGGAGCAACAGGTCCGTGCTGGAACAAGAAGTTCACTGAGGCTGTACAGTAGGTGCAGTTGGAGGGGTTCTCACCAGCTAAAAATTTTAGAGCAGCCCCTGTGTATAAGGCTACTTCCATACATTATCTGTCATGAGATATCACTACACAGCTAATTCATTTGTTTGCTAGATGTTTACAGTCTTCACCACCACATTTTACCATACTTTCCATGGTAGGTCTAACGTCACATGTTTCCAACAGGACTTGAGCAAAACTCTGTATTTTTGCTCCATTCTTCTGATTTTTAGATAAGTATTCCTTACTTGTCAGGCAGGATTTTTTATTCATTATTTTTTAAGATTTAGAATTTTTTTTTGTTTAGTTTTTGTGGTTTTCAAACATCCGGAATTATTCCACAAAAGTATCTTGCATAAACAGGAAAGAAAAATAATGTGTTGGAATTGTGCTAGTATAGCAAACTGATTTTTAATACTTGTAGAAGGTCTTTGAAGATTTTCGGATAAAGTGTACCCTCTTGGTTTGTTTTATTTGTCTCCTTCTCAAGGATGAAAAATAGCTTGCACATGATTTTTTAGAAAATTTAGTGTTAGTACCAGACACCAGTTGAAGCAGTGAAATGCAAATTCTGAAACAAACTTCATAAAATTCTGGATATGCTGGTTTACTCTATATAATTCATCTTCTTTCTTTTATCCTATCTGTGACTGAGCTGTCATGCAGTATTCTCCATCACTGCCTATCTCAGGCAGCACTAGTATGCACTTGCTTATCATCTTCTTTGATACAGTCCATCTATCACTCTAATGTAATTATTTGTCTTATGATAAATTCTGTCAAGATTGGTAGAGTATGATTAGATTTCCAAACTCTAAGATAGAGACAGAAAGGGCTCTCTAAAGCCCACTGATTGGTAAACAGAAATTCCAGAAGTCTGATCATGTATGTTAAGGACAAAGAAGGCCAAACTGACCACAATATGGGCTCAAGGAACACAGGTAGGCATGGAACAAAAAGGTAGCCAGGGACACTGAACATGAGCTTTCAGCTTTGTCACTCCCTGCCTATTGCTGCTTATTACCTGCTAAATGAGACCAGCTAAATTGTCTTAATTATGCAGCTCAAGAATGAGGAAGTCCTCCTCTGTTAGTAAGATGTAGTCAACTTTTCTAGTTAAGGTCAAATAGGTTCAGAAGCTGTAAGAGGTAAACCCATCATTTGGTGTGATACACAGTGTAATTTAAGTTATATTTGTCAACTAAAACTTCCTCCATGATCACAGGAAAAAATCCCAAGCTATTAGTCCTTGGTGGCATTGTGCCTTGTCCCATGCATACTGTCATGTTGTCTTTCCCCTCCTTCTCACAGCTTAATCCTCATTGGGTCTTGTGCTCTGGAAAAGGTAGGAGCCTCCTTCTTCAGGTACTACTTGATCAAAGACACTAATGTATCTGCCAATGTCCTGTACCTTTTTACACAACACATCATAGCAGAAGATGCCCCACAACTATTAATTAGACTATCACATTTTGGCATACCACGAATGAGATGGTCAGATTGTCCTTGCCCCTTTCGCTGTCCAGATGAGCAAATGAGAACTAGTTCATTTGCTGTGACCATCAATCAATTACAACTCTTGCTCTGAGCAAATATCAAACACTCCGCTCAAGAGATATTGTGCCTAAATGTTCTGGCTCACAATTGCCAGCTTTAGTTATTAATTCTACGGTAGGTGAAGCTGAGAGATAAATTTGGTTATAGAAGATTTAACAGAGGTTATATTTATTAACCCTTATTTAATCATCTCAGCCAAGCAAACAGCTTTGATCAACAGCGTAGAGCTATAGTTCAATATTTACACCTTGCATGAAAATATGGCATTTAATCTAATCAAGCTGGCCAACGCTGAACATGCCACATTAAATGTTTGCTCTTCAAATCTGGAGTTCATTCATTCTGTCATTCTAATTCCCGAACCCAATTTGAAAATAGTTTGCATTACATGCTATCTTGCAGCTTTATGTGTTTGCCTACTAAACACAGGTTAAATGACCTTGTCTTGTGAATGTGACATTGTTAAAATGAAAGAATAAATGCGACAGTATTATCTACTAAAAGAAAAACTAATGCATTGCTGTCATGGTTTCAGTTGGGAAACCACGACAATTGCTAACAGGAAAAAGACAAAATATCTCTCTATTTGTAACAGTTCTTTCGCTACCAAAAATAGTCTTGTTTTTTGTTCCTCAGCAGAATGTGAGCAGCTTGTGGGCTGATTGTAATTTTTTCTCTTCCCACTCTAGTCAAATCTTTTAAATAGTAGATTGAAAGATGAACAAACAAATGGGGAGACAGCAGAAATAAACAGTATAAAGTTAAAATCTCTTAAAAAAATGACAGTCTAAAACAAAGCAGTGAAGCCTGACTCTAATCTCACACAAACCCATTCCAGTAAAACAGGAGTAATTCTAATCATCTTGAAGGAGGTACAATGGGATAAATGAGATCACAGTCAAAGCCTTATTTCCTCATTGCTTCTTGGGTTTCTCATACTGGAACTGAGAGAGCAAGAAAAAAAAATTATCCAGCTGTAGTTAAAAAACAAACAAACAAACAAAAAGAACAAAAAAAAGAAAAAAAAATCAAACCAAACAGCATTTCAATTCTTCTCACTAATTTAG
Source organism: Burhinus oedicnemus (assembly GCA_008921705.1). Lineage (NCBI taxonomy): Eukaryota > Metazoa > Chordata > Aves > Charadriiformes > Burhinidae > Burhinus > Burhinus oedicnemus. The sequence goes on from VFFE01009228.1 coordinate 2,053,573, forward strand.
AGAAACAGCAAGAACAGTTTTAATGTAAGTTGTAAAAAAATTGTATTGATAAAATGGTATCACAAGGGCAGAACTAATTAGAAGTTAGTGTTGAGCTAATTTTAAAATATCTGTACCTTTTACTTGCAGTAAAGTTTAATACAGACTCACTTCACAAATGCATAGCATCTACAGATGTGGAAAAACTGAACTTGTATAAAGAATTGTGCTGGTGACCACTAGGGGCATATCTCTGTGTTTCAAATGTTTCTTCAAAGGACTGATGACCAAAGCAGGCCACTGGAGTTGTGAGAAGGGCAGGTCAGGGCATGGCCAATCCATCAGGCCGGGATGGCACCATGCTGTGCTGGGAGACGTACCTGAGAATGGACCTAGCACGCCTATCTCTTGCACTCTGCCAAACTCTGCAGCATAGACTAATCCTTTGAAACAGTCTTTATATTCTCAGTCCCACTTTACTTTATCATGTGCAACAAAGCACAGAAAACATTTCTATAGATCTTCTCCATATAGACATACCAATATTAATATAAAACTTGTTTTCTTCCAATAGACAATGTCCTACTGTCTGCCTCCCCTCTCTTTTTTCTTTTTTTGCAAATATATATATATATATGTAAATATATACATGTAACATTTCATAAATGGTTTAGAGGGAAGAATGTCAATATTATTGACAGAATAAGACAAAGAGAATGGTTATACACCAGACTATACATTACACAAAGAAAATTAGGCAACTTGTCCATGCTCACAAAGCCAGAGCAAGCAATAGACTACCAGACTTCGATTCACTTGCCTTAGACACCTGCAAGTTAAATTCTGAAATCACAGCTACTCAGCCTAAGTTCTTGTTGTGGACAGTGGATAAAAGAGCAATTTAAAGCAGCTTTCTTCTCATCCTAAAATAAGTCACGTCCTGGAGGTCTAATTCTCTCCATCCACTATAAAAGCTGCACAGGGCTTCCAATTCAGCCATAGATTAATTTATACACTTAAAGTTAGGTAATATGGACCCACCCAGACCTCCTATGCTATATATGAATGTATATGAATAAATGTTCTCTATATGTATATGTGTTGCATAGAGGGAGACCTAGGGAGTTTGGTTCACGTTCCTCTGTATTTTTCCATTGCTTCCATTGGTACTTCATTCTTTCCCTTCCCTCCACTTACAAAATATCTGACTGTTAAACACGATGAACTATTTTATTTTTAAGCATTTTAGAAGAGATAAATGATGGTTTGAATGTTAATGCACCAAGGTAGATCAGAATCTTAGCACTGTTAAATGGTTTCTGAGCCACTAGAGCATAGCGCCAGTGCTATAAAGAAGCACTCCCTGATGGATTGTTAGCAATACTCTAACTCTTTTCAGGACAATAATATTGACTTCACATTAGATAAACATGAATCTTCTAAACAAGAGGTGAATACACAGGAATCAGCCTCCTCTTCGTGTCTAGCAGCTAAAAGGCAGCAGGACACACTCTATAGCGTTTAATTTTAACTGTAATTAGCTTTTGCAGTGAAGTGCAGTAAGGTAAATGAAGCACAGTGCTGCAACACAGGACTAAAGAGAGAATAGAGGAGGTCGTACTCTTTACCTTGACAATTTTCAGTTTTCGCAAAACCCATTATTAGTAAAGCACAGACATTAAATGACCCTTACGCTTTCAAAGAGGTAGTTGTGTGGGAGAAAAAAATAAAAACCAGTGAGGTATTGAATCTGTGGTTGTAAGTTGCTCACATGTAAATGTTGACATGACAGGCAAAAGGATATTCTCTCCTTTTTACCTGTAGACCACAAAATCTGAAAAACTAATGCAATGGCTCAGAGAAATTGCTTAGCATTTACCAATTGGAAATATGTGGTTTATAACCCCAGCAGAAGCCATAGACATCAGTGAATTTTTACCTTTAGAGATACAATTTTCTATTTGTTAATGGGAAACAGACCAAATTCTATCAACCAATATATTGCCATAAACCAAGCAAAATACTTCCAAGATTATGCAACAAAATTAAAAAAAATCCAAACAACCAAACAAATTAATTTCTAGCAGAACTTTCCAGTAATTATTAAAGATGAATCTTGTAGAAAGTTAAAATTTGAAAAATCAACAAAATGGTATTTACTGATTTTCAAAACAATTAGATTGCTGATTTTTAAATTTCTCTGTTGCTTAGAATTAGAGTAGCAAGCATCTGGAAACCAAATCTTCTGCTTATTGGAGAAATAAAACTAAATCTCTTCCCAGTTAGAATGATACAGATATTCAAGAAAATAGATATGTCACAGAAGAAACCACTTTTTTATGGATATGGATGTCTATTGCATCCTAATTCTGTATTGATAATTTCCATACTTGCTATTTTTTCATGTTTTTAATGCTCCAACTGAATTTATTAAGAACTTGGAAAGTTTTGATAAGCACTAATTTCAGTTTTATTAGCATTCTACCTAACAGTAAAATCCAAAATTCTAATACTTGTGGTAACCCATAAGTAGTCTTTAAATTACAAGAATGTAGGAACTATAAATCCAGAACTTGAGGCAGTCATTTACTCTCAGTCCTGCCATCACTTAATTCAGGACAGAAATTTGAGTTTGTTACCACAATATCCATCATTCCAAGAAACACACCAACAGAAAACGTGGCTGGAGAGGACGTCAAGAGGCAGGCTAATCCACACCGATGCTCCAACCCTGAATCAGCTCTCCCTAAGCTCTTCTTGACAGATATTTGTCTAAATCAGTCTGTGGAGTCTCTTATTCCAAAGATTAAATCTCCTTATTAAAAAAAAAAAAAATATATATTTTTTCTATAAACTCACTAAACCAGGCTGAATTCCTAAGCGCACTGAGTTCATGAATTTTCATTCACACTCTCAATGTCTACAAGCTCACTGAAAAATCCTTTTCACAGAAAAACTGTGATGTAGTTAAAATATTCACTGGTTGCATGTCTTATCTATGCTCCACTCCGGTTTCATTTTACCCTAACTTGCTGGCACTTTGAAAAATTCTTACAGATAATTCCAGATTTTATGTCTTTCATCTGCATATACCTTGCCTCACAAATCTCACCGTCAAATACAACACGGCAAGACGTGTGACATTAATAAAACAGTTAAAACATGAAAATATAAGCATTACCTTTATTTGGAAATTTGCAAGTGCCTTCACTCTAAGTTTAGTTCCTCTGGCAGAAGACATGGCCTTGACAAGGCAAAACAAAACTCTGGTTTTAAATGTTTGTCCACAAAGCTGCAATTTCCTTCAAAACTAGGAAAAGGACAACAAATGGCCAAAAAAAGAAAATTTCTGAAAGTTTGTTTCAAAATTTGTCAAAAAATTGTCACCAGTTTCATTGCATAATTAGAGGCTGAGTATTTCTTTGTGTGCATACTTTGTGTGGTCTCCCACCTCTGCATTACAGTTGTTTATGTAGCCTTGCCATTACCCTCACGGCTGCTATGGCAGACAATGCAAGGGAATTTTCCAAACTGCTGAAAGGCAAAAAGTATTCAAAGAAACCAGAGAGAAAAAAATTAGATGTACCTATGCAGCACGACTGATATAAGGATCTCAAAAATGCCTTAAAGACAGTAATTATCTAAAGTTTGTAATGGCTAGGGATTACAGATTATTAAACCGTATAAAAATAAAGTATGTATAATAGAATCATATACCTATTATTAAATATTGATGCGTACATTGAACTGTGCTTTAAAATAAATGTCCCCTGATATTTACTTCATCATTACTTTGCTCAGGGGTATTTTGCAGAATATTATATTATATAAGGCCATACCCTCAACTAGGATAAATCAGTATCATCCCATCAGCTTCAAATGAGCTGCACCAATAGAAAATCTAGTCAATTTTCTTCATCATTTTACAAAAAAGCCCCTGCATGCAGCACAAGAACTTGTGTTTGAACATGAAGAAAAATAAGATTTTCAGTGTATGCACAGCAAGGAAAATTACTAGCTTTTGGATATTGCAGATTTAAGGGATATATGAGAAGCTTATGAGCTCTCAGACCTTACTATATTGCTGTGGAACCTGGACCAGGATAGACATGATGAAAAGGTTTAGCAGGATATGTATTAGAAATTGGAGTAAGCTGCAACCATGCAATAAAAATTATAGCAGACAATACAATATAATGATTTTATGAAGCATTGGAAGCATCCAAAAGAGCTCATCTCAAGTTTTACTTACAAGTAAATTAATAACTTGGTCTCCAAGTACAGACAAGTTTTCTGTCTCTTTTTCGTAGTTTTTTTTCACTTTCTTCCAGCCCATCAGTTTTGGCTTAAGATATGGTTCAAAAAAATATATCTGGAAACTCTTTTATGATTCATTTAATATTTGGAACAACCTGAATAATGACTTCAGAACATCAGTAAGTTTTTATTTTAATCCACTTCAAACTCAGAACAAACACGATTTTTCCCAGTGGAGGGGGATGGGACAAGAAGCATTGCTCTCCAGCATAATGGAAAAGAGAAGCAGATCTTGAGAATCAGCCAGTTACAAAACAGTTGATTTTGAGTTGATGCCAAGTAAAGAGGTCACCTTGCTCTAAATGTAGTACTTCAGCCTCCGTTGCCTTTTTCACAGATTCAAAAAAAATTTAAATCGGAAGATACACAGGCCTGGCAGGAAAATGCAATGATTAGAGAGTTCTGCTAATTCAAGCCATCTCAGAAACAGCAAAAATTTACCTCAGTTCCCCAAGAAGTAGAAGATGGCCTGTCTCAGGAACGCAGAAGGCCAAAGCAAATGATGAAACTAAGACAAAGAGCTGGGGCGGGCCTCAGGTATTGGCTTGCCTTTCCGCAGGAGCAGTGTGGCAATGGTAATAGCTGGCTTGAGAAGAGCATCCCACACCACCCAGTCCCCGCACAGGGCATACCAACGGTTGCTGATTTTATTTTTCAGGATGCTGGCTAAGACAGATTAGGCAGTTGGACTATAGCCCTGTGCTGCCCTAGAGGATCCTGAATGAGACAGCTACATGTTTTGTGATTAGAGATGGCCATACTGCTGTACAAACTTGGACCAGGTTAAACACAATAATCACCAGAAAAACAAAACAAGGGAGGAACAAATGAAAAACTGCTCTTCAGGTAACCTATTAGTTGATGAAATAACTTTCTGTCAGGTATGCTTTTAGTTCAGAGAAAGTTCTTTTTTCCTGTGTATTGAATAAAGAGATTAGGAAGAAGTGAATAAAGAAAGCAGCGGTGCTCCGCGGCGAGCAGACAGGATCCTGCTGTCAGCACTGGAGTCAGAGCATTCCCAGCACTTAGCGCAAGAGGCAGTCCCAGCTTTTCACCTACGTGCTGCTCTGTGCTACCTCGTGATAAAGTGTAAAAGCCATGAAACTTTGTCTTGCTATAGATCAACGTTACAGTCCCTCTCTTAAAAAATAACCATTTCTTACTAGCATGAGGTAGCAAATAAAAAATACCCTTACTTTATCTATGACTTAAACATCCTAGATAGGCTCCAGCCAACGTTTAGGCATATAGATGCAGGCACCTTCCATAAGCTAGGTGTTTATGGTCCCATTATACTCAATGGAAAACTAGACAAAATACCCAAGGGACCTCAGAACTCGTGTCTGATTTAGGGTAAATTTTTCTATGCATATTCCCCATTCCAAAGCTAACATGCAGATGTATCATGGTAAATATACCAAAGATTAGTATCACAGAATCACAGAATCATGGAATTTTCAGAGTTGGAAGGGACCTCTAGAGATCATCTAGTCCAGCTCCCCTGCTGACGCAGGAATGCCTACAGCACATTACTCAGGACTGCATCCAGGCAGTGCCTAGAGCACATCACTCAGGACTGCATCATAGGTGCCCAGAACTTTGTGGTTACTGAAAATGTTTAAATCTCTCAGTCACATTCTTTTTTTTTTGGAAAATGTTTCTGGATTTACAGTGTTGCAATAAGGTTGAGCCACTGAAAAAAACATGCGGGAAAATTTGTGAGGTACCCACTTCTGTCAGTGGGTAGTTATAGCTTTTTGCAATGGGAATCACTAACTGGCCAATTTTCATTCTGAAAATAATCAAACAGATAACTGGTAATGATGACACATAAACCTAAGATTTACTATCCAAGTTTGCTGTGGAATGTTGTGATATGCTATAGTGTATCAACGGAAAATGTCACCGTCAACTGATATCAATTTGCTGTTCGCTCAGGGAAAGTAGAAGTAGACTTGAATGAATGGCTAGACTGGCTAGGCAATGCTTGGCATGAAAATAAGTGAAGACAGATACAGTGCAGGCACTGAATAGCTCCATGGCTTTAAGTTGACCCAGTAGCACTAAGAGAAATTTAGCTAATTACTTGATAAGAAGGGAAATAAAAAGGATAATAAGAATTCTGAGAGAAAAAGAAGTCAAAATGGATTATGCAGCTTCTGCATTCACCAGCTATAATATCTCATCTTTAAAAACCCACAAATAAGAGATCAATCTATAAACCTTTACTTCAAATGTGATAACTACCATATGTATGTGGAAGTTAAAAAAATGTAAAATAATAGAAAAGTACATTAATTCTTTCAAGAACAAAGGCCTCATAAAGGATGCAAGGTGCCAAGTGGATTCATTTTATAACAAATGCCAAAATGTAAGAGTATCAATAATGTCTTTATTTCTAAAATTAACTAGAAAGAAAGATGAAAATGAAGTTAAAATGAAAAAGATTATGTTCCACAACCACGTGCCATAGTTTATACAAAAGGATAACTTTTTTGGCCAACCAAAAAAAATCTATTATTGAACAGTACTTGAAACAAGGAAAATAATTATCATTGAATGTCCAGAAAAACATATGAAAATAACTAAGAAGAGACAGGGAAGTCAGAGCCTTGTTCTTTCCTGAATGAAGGCCTGCTGGCAGATTTGAAACGTCAGCTTCTGGGGTTTAACAGCACCACTGCATCAGTACTTGCACTGAATGTTACTGTGAAAAAATCACTGAACAGAAATCCTCCTTACCAGGTACTTTAATTTCAATTTGAATTAAAAAAAAAAAAAATATTACAGTATCCTGCGTTTTGTCTTCTTTTCCATTCCTCACAACGGGATTCTTCCCACCAGTTTCCAGAACGTGTACCAGGCCTCAGAAAGCCCCTGATAAAAATGTTTCTCAAGAAAAAGCAAACTGCCTCTTTTTTTTTTTTTTAACTGCGCTTTAAAAAATGCCACTTTGAATATCTTCTCTCTGCTACTTAACAGATTCTGCCTTTTTTCTGCCCAGAAGGTGCAGCTCAGCCTTCCCAGTTGGCACTTGCCAAGCTCCGGCTCCTTCCCGCAGCGTCCTGCTGCAGCGCAGCCACGGCAGCACCGTCCCCGCGCCAGGACACCAGCCAGGCGCTCACACCACATCAACGGGAACTGAAGCCATATGAAAAACGGCTGTCAGAGCCAGCTTTCCGTATGCTTGGGCCCTTCGTTGCCAAAATCCTTCTCCTCTCCAGTGTGCAGGTTGCTTCTGACACCAAAAGCATATCACCCTTTCTACAGCCCAGTAAGATTTTAATTGTGGAGGGGAATTTTTTTTCCTTCAGGGGCTTGCCAGTGCAATTGCTCTCCTGCCTTTAAAATTAATTTGTCGCTTAAGAAAGAAACAGGCTACTCAAAGGAAGGATAGGTACAAAAAACCAGGAGCGAAAATAGTGTCTTCTTTCTAGAGAATTAAACTTATGTCATGTGGCACACTATTTTGAAATATCATAGAATCATAGAATCGTAGAATTGTCTAGGTTGGAAAAGACCTTAAAGATCATCGAGTCCAAACATCAACCTAACACTGCGAAAACCACCACTAAACCATGTCCCTCAGCACCACATCTACCCATCTTATAAACACCTCCAGGGATGGTGATTCAACCACTTCCCTGGGCAGCCTGTTCCAATGTTTGATAACCCTTTCGGTGAAGAAATTTTTCCTGATATCCTTCCTAAGCCTCCCCTGGTGCAACTTGAGGCTATTTCTTCTCGTCCTATCGCTTGTTACTTGGGAGAAGAGACTGACACCCACCTCGCTACAACCTCCTCTCAGGTAGTTGTAGAGAGCAGTAAGGTCTCCCCTCAACCTCCTTTCCTCCAGACTAAACAACCCCAGTTCCCTCAGCCGCTCCTCATAAGACTTGTTCTCTAGACCCCTCAGCAGCTTCGTTGCCCTCGTCTGGACTCGCTCCAGCACCTCAATGTCTTTCTTGGAGTGAGGAGCCCAAAACTGAAGACCACATTCGAGATGCGGCCTCACCAGTGCTGAGTACAGGGGGACCACCACTTCCATAGTCCTGCTGACCACACTGTTCCTGATACAGGCAGGGGAGCTTCACAGTTTTAGTTCTCAGTATTGTTATCTCCCAGTCATGAAAACACTTAGCTATTGCATCCCAACTTGTCATAATGAAGTTACATTAAAGGTACTTAAATATCTACAGGATAGGCTATTTACAGCCATTCTTCATTTCTTTTTTTATCTCAAGTGCTTGATGATTAACCAGGCCATCACAATATGAGATCCTGGATTTTATTTACTGATTATATTTCAACTGTTTTCTTTTTTTGTGGCTACACTTTCAACACAGTATGGAAATGACAACCCGTCTCCTGAAGGACTGAAGTAAAGAAAAGAAATTGAAAAAGAGTAGAAAGAAAAATGCATTACAGCTGCTTTACAGATGGGAAACTGAGGTGCAGAGAGACTGAACGAGGTTGCCAACATTGCATGGTGATATAAGGTAGAGATGGGAACCAAATCCAGACCTCTTACATACCCTTGCTACAGACGCATACTATGGTTTTTGAGAAGAGATGAACCTTAGACTGCATTTTTCCTAACCAGCCACAATCTGGTTAAAGTTCTGAGAGACACACAATGGAACTTCCAGTTTTTAAGAATATCCTCTCCAAGGATGTTTTTGCGTGCTGTCCTTTGACACTGGTAAAACCAACAGAAATACTTTTAGCAAGTCAAGTGCAACTCTGCCCAACCTTATAAATAATTCTGAAGAGGTTCTGTTTGAGTTCCAGACTAAGGTTAGAGTTGACTGTCACTGCATTATATTGCATATGGATATCACACGGTGTAAATTTTTTCTTTAATAGTCTGTGTGTTCTGGAAGCTAAGTCATAGGTGATTTACCCTCTAGTGAGTGTTGTTAGTGCAGCATATTACACACTTGGCTAGCCCCAGTTCTTATTCATGGCTTTTTATTTTTATTTTCAAGGATTAGACTAAACCACGCATAGAGGGTAGGCAGGAATTTTTATTCTCTTTCATACTGCTGTGCTTGGAGATATGCAACAGAGAAACACATTTTAAAAAAGGTCAAATTGCAGAAGCTTCACTTTTTTACGTAGATACTCGATACTAAAGAGGAATATACAAGGAGGTTGAACCTTTCGGCTCCTTTGAGTTTACATTTGTGTCATGCTTTATGGATTGGAGAAAATTTTGCAAGGGTGAAGATGAGGAATGGAGCTGTGAAATTCAATTACTATGCTTTGCAAAATTTGGGAATCTGTGCTGGCTATCTAATAACACAAAATACAGTGACAGTCTCATTTTCCTTTCTGCAAAAGACATCTGAATTTTCTCTTCCTGAAAGAATTCCTTTCTATTTTTAAAAATAAAAAAATCCTTCATACTTTTTAATCCTTCAAGCAAGGAAGAAACCTTTCTTCAAAACATTTAAGAGATCTAAGAGAATTTTTTTTTACAAAATTTGAAAATCTTGAACTTAATTTTTCACTTTCACAGATAAAAATCCATCATTTCATGATAACTTTTTGGCTGATGTGAGGTAAAACAGGATGTGATTGGAACTGAAAGCTATCCAGTTTTATTTATCCTTGCTTCTCTGATTTAAAATGAAGCCCGGCTGTGTGCAGATGATAACTGTGAGCAAAGGTTGACATCAATTGGAGCTGTAGGACGAGCTGTCTCTGTGTGGGGGAAAATATCACCTTTTTTAAAAGATGCCGAGTGACACTGACAAAATAGACAAGGCAGTCTAGATCAATGACATAAAAATAGTTGTCATATAATGATTAGTGAACTACCGCTCATAATAATCTCCTTCAATAGACTCCTCTGAGGATAATGTTTGATTATTTGAACACATCATAGTGTTAATTATGGCTAGGCTGAATTTTACAGTCTAATTTGTATTTTTACAGTATGTGACATTTGAAAGCTTGAGGTAATTTTCAGTATCTTATTAGGTGTTTGAAATTCCGTTTGTAGCTTTTGCTTCAAACAGCAGCCTTTTAATTTAGTACCTCTTTAGCGGAGTGGGCTTGATATGGAATAATCATTAGGGCAGTAACCACATCTATAGGAAGTCTCATGGGAAGGTGTCTATCACTTTACCCCTTAAAAGAAAAAAGGCATTAGCAGTCATAAATCTAGTTCAGTTCCTTTTTTAGCTGCAAAATGGAGATTTATCTGACAGGAACCTGGGCTATCCTTAAAATCCTCAAAACTATGTATGAATAAACCAGTTCAAGTAAAATACTAAACCAGTAATATATTGAAGATATATAGCCTTATACATCAAAAGAGCTCAAAGCATTTAACAAAAATTAATCTCATCTGTGCATCTGTCTATCTTTCTCTCTCCACTCATTCATCTGGGATATGTCCAATGAATCATGATATTTGTACAGCACACAATTAAGCCTAACCATTCACTCTTGAGATGAAGATCCCCTATCCTCTACAAAAGGCAAGAAGAAGTATAGAGAGAAATGCTAGCAGAAGTACGCAGATGCATTCCAGATGTGTACAACAAAACTGGAAAATCATGTATCCTGTCTCACGTGGTGGGGTGGGGAATTCATCTCACCTCATTTCAGGTGTTTACAGTAAGCCACCCTCCTCTTCCTTTACAGCAGTAACAGGAAAGAAGTACTGATGCCTTTTGTCTGTTCCTTTTGGGATCAGCTGGGCTGTGCTTTAGGGGGGTTATTGCTCTCTGCTGACTGAAATGGTAGTCCAGAGGACCAGAGCAAATGGAGGTGTAAGGTGAATCCCTACTGCTGGCTTACTGATACCAGATAGGCCCCAAAAAGACTGAATCTCGGTCCATTTTTTTGTTTTCTGCTGGGAAACATTTGTTTATGACATTCACTCTCCAGTCTGTACCAGAACTGTCAGTGTCAAGAGCAAAAAGCTTGCTCGCTGGAAATCTGCATACTCGAGCAATTCAGAGTTTTACTTTCAATAATCTTTTTGACATTTCTTGAATCTAGTACTCTGTAGCAGACTATTAAAAGTCACTTGCGACAGAACTGAACTGGAAGATTTGGTGACATAAGATTTAGTGATCCTCTTTTCCAGCTGCAAGTACTCCAGGCTCATAGCCACAGCATCGGTTATAAGCTCTTGTTGCATGAGATCACAGAATAGATTCAATAATAATGGGATATGTTCCTACTTACGGTTCATAGTAACTCATAGTCCCTTTGCAGCTATCAATTTACTTACCCCTAGATGATCACAGTGTCTCCAGCTTTCAAAGCAAAGCTGGTTTTGAACAACATTACATCGAATGATAAGAACACAAGGAGTGGGAAACATCTACTTTTTTTGCCGAATTAAATAGCTTATATATTCCAATTATAACTATTTAAGATAGCCTCCGGAATAGCTAGTGAATAGTTGGAATGTGAAAGGCAGTGTGAACTACAAGACTGTGAGGTGAAAAATAAGAGTGTATTCTCTGGAGTTTTTCTTTAGATTGACACTGTAAATACAAGTGATGCTACTGACAAACAAGCGTCATCACTTTTGACCGTGTGTAAAAATAAACTATTAAATGCACAGAAAAAAAATATCAGAGCAACTGTGCAAAATGAAAACGGAATTAATCATAATTCTTCACTTTCTTTTAGTTATCATCATGTCTTCCTTGTAGGCCATGTTTCTCTCTCCAAAAACAGATTAGCTCCTTTTTAATTGGATTGGGTCCAGTGGGCTCAGATTGATTTGCTTCAGTTCCACTTTGAGGAATCACAATCATTTCCATTACCGCTGAAATAATGCCTTTTAGTTCTGTTAATTAGAGGTGGGATTGGTAACACCCCTTACTACTCATATTGCCCAGTGCTTCCTATTTGAGTGAACAAGTGTTTAGCAAACAATGGATGGTGTCTGGGCACGAACATGTACGATTCGCTTTACCCCGTTGATACAAAACATTTTCAGTTATGTAGAGAATGTTACCAAATTTTATTCATTTGCTCAAACATTTTCCCTTTTGGAAATTATCCATATTTGCCTTGAACTGATTTTTTTAAAAGGAGATTACCAGGCAAGTATAGCAGGCATTTTGAACGGATTTGGCAGTCATAGTTGTTTGATCAAAAGGTATGTCTTCCACAACTCCCCTGGCTTCATTCAGTATGGAGGAGGAACTTGCTCAAGGAGCCAATTTACAGAGACCCATCTAATGAAGACTTCTCATGTATTGCTAATGTCACAGAAGCTGGAAGGCAAGCAAGAGCTGAGTTGAGGATTATAGAAAAAGAAAGGATGGCTCTTAGCTTTCATGGGATAATTAAATCCATGAAACAAAGCATGACCAAGGTATTTTCACAAGCGGTCACTTCCTCAGTGCCTGTCTTGAGATTTTTGGTAACTGATTTGAATAATGGTTGTATTGGATTTGAGTGGCAAGGTTTTGGTAGCAGGGCAGGCTACAGGGGTGGCTTCTGTGAGAAGCTGCTGGAAGCTTCCCCTATGTCAGATAAAGCCACTGCCAGCCAGCTCCAAGACAGACCGGCTGCTGGCCAAAGCTGGGCCCATCAGCAACAGTGGTAGCGCCTCTGGGATAACATATTTAAGAAGGGGGAGAAAAAAAAAATCCAAAAAAATGTGCAATTACAGCCGAAGAGAGAAGTAAGAATATGTGAAAGGAACAACTCCGCAGACACCAAGGTCAGTGAAGAAGGAGCAGGAGGAGGTGCTCCAGGCTCTGGAGCAGATTCCCCTGCAGCCCGTGGTGAAGATCATGGTGAAGCAAACTGTCCCCGTGCAGCCCATGGAGGTTAACGGTGCAGCAGATATCCACCTGCTGCCCGTGGAGAACCCCACACTGAAGCAGGTGGATGCCCGAAGCAGGCAGGACCTGTGGACCTGTGAAGAGAGAAGCCCACACTGGAGCAGGTTTGCTGGCAGGACTTCTGACCCTGTGGGGGACCCATGCTGGAACAGTCTGTTCCTGAAGGACTGCACCCTGTGGAAAGAACCCATGCTGGAGCAGTTCATGGAGAACTGTCTCCCATGGGAGGGACCCCACTCTGGAGCAGGGGAAGAATGTGAGGAGTCCTCCCTCTGAGGAAGAAGGAGCAGCAGAGACATGTGATGAACTGACCACAACCCTCATTCCCCGGCACCCTGTGCTGCTCAGGGGAAGGAGGTAGAGAAATTGGGAGTGAAGTTGAGCCCAGGAAGAAGGGAGGGGTGGGGAGGTGTTTTAAGGTTTAGGTTTTATTTCTCATTATCCTACTCTTATTGGATTGGTAATAAATTAAATTAATTTTCCCAAAGTCAAGTCTATATCGCCCATGACAGTAATTGCTGAATGATCTTTTCCTGTCCTTATCTCGACCCATGAGCCTTTCGTTATATTTTCTCTCCCCTGTCCAGCTGAGGAGGGGAGTCATAGAGTGGCTTTGGTGGACACCTGGTGTCCAGCCAGGGTCAACCCACCATGACAGTTTATCATTTACAGTTTAATTGGTAGGAAATTGGTGGGAAATTAGTAGGATCTGGACTTCAAAACATTTAAAGTGTATAGATTGTGTCAAAACTCAGTGTTTACTTTTGACCTTCTCATCTGAGTATTTCAGTTCTTCACCTCTAAAAATCTGAACAATTCTCCTTGGTTTTAAAGTGCTCCTGTGAAAATAAGATATTTGAAAAAATCCTACAGGAAAAATATGGATACTACATTAATCGTGCATAGTTTAAACAGTGTATGACAAAGAAAGACTGGCATTATGATGGGGTCACCTCATCAATCAAAGAAGAAAAAATACAGTAGTCAATAGCATAAATAGCAGGAACAGTACATCCAGGGGGATGTGTCAAGGAAGCATTCTTTGAAAAAAACATCAAGTGAGCGTCTAATTACAGCTTATCTCATGATATACACAATGGGCTGAAGTAGGATTGGAGAGCTGCTTTAAGACTTCCTAACATTTCAGAGCTTAATTTAACCTCCTCTCTGCTTTTTTTGTTTAATTTACCTCTTAATTTTTTCATGAATAAGTATTTATATAACACTAGAATGTAGGGAGATGATCATACAAAGGGCAGAGTGATCTAGTTCTCAGCTTCTTCGGTTGCTATTAGTGAAAGCTGAGGCCACGCAGCTGAATGCCTGCGCATCAAAGTCAAGTTTCAGGTGGGAATGAAAGACGTTTAGATTATTTTCACATCCTTACCTTGCAACATTAAGGCTTGCTAAATAGATTGAGGAAAGACATTTTTTCCTTTCAGTAGTGTCTGCCTAAAGATAATGATTGTAGCTGACCAATTATATTGAAAATTGTGCTTCTTCATATGTGCCTGCAAGATAGCAATACATTTCTCAGGCTGTGCAGCCATGTATTTGCATATGTCTGAGGTTACAGTTCTATACTGTGGGATCCCTTTTGTTTTGCTTCCTCTAAATATTCTGTCTAACAATTTTGTTGACAAGGTAGTTGAAGGGGAAAAATTACGCGAATATTAAGGAGCATTTAGAGAAGTGTGTTTGGGATGGAAAACTACTTAGTAATACAGCTCAGATTCTAAAATTATACCTCTTATGCAACCAGGGAACAAAAACGTCCTGTGTGACGTCTGTTGCCATTTAAATGTCTTTAATTTTGAATGCCAAGTATGCCAATAACCTGCTTAATGAGAAATATTTGCAGAAACAATTCAGCAGCTAGTTCTGAAAAAACAAGAAATTCCACACAAATGTTAGCTCTCAAGGACAATCTTTACAGAAAAAAAGAGAGTAATATAGAGACAAATCTATGCTTTCTTGATAATTATTAATACATCTATATAATTCAACTCAATAACATTTTTTCAGTTTTTTCCTAGAAAAAAATAATAAAAAAAAAAAGCAGCTCATTTAAAGCCCAAAGTCCAGTGCGGTTTATGAGCAAGTTATCCAAGTCTCTTCACTAGTAAACGAATTAATTCCAATTTTTTAAAAAAAAAAGCCACAAGAGGCAAATCTTTTAATATACTTAAAGAACAAGCAAGGCATCCACATGTAAAGCAGCTGAAAGATGCTCAGTGTGTCAGGGTCACAGTATTAGGTACCGGGAAAACTCCTGGGAAACGTTCCTTTCAGGGAAGTCCATTGTCAGAAACAGCCATATTTGCTGGCTCTCCTCTGACTGCCCAACCTGCCCGTTGTAGCCGAGGACCTTGCCTTCCAGCTGTAACTTAGCTCTGGAGTGCAGCTGTACCACAAGGGTAAGATGCTACAGCAAGAGAGAAGTAAGTGTGTCTCAAAGTCTCTAATCATGAAACTCACAAAGATCAGGATATTAATGTGTGTCAATTGTCTCACCCCGTCCAGTATAACCTGCAGCCTTGCCATGGCACGCACAAGCAGCAAAATTCTCCAGGAAGACTTAAAATACCACTGAGAAAGAAGGAAAGATGAAATCAGAGCTGAATTCCATCCACTGATGGATATAGACAACAGCTTGGAATTATTTTGCTACTAGGGAAGGGGTTTGGATAACTTGTTAATAACCTGCACTTACGTTAGCTCTTGGTGTTTCTATGGTGATAGGAAAAGGGTGAAGTTTTGAAGATTCTGAGAACAGACTCTGGACAGCTAAGAGAATAATTTCCCTATTTTAAAAATGTATTTTCAAAAAGAACTATTTATTTTTTGAAAAAACTCTTAATTGGATTTATGATTCCAGTGCTAAACTGAAAAGGTTAATATGGTAACATTTACTGCTGTGGATATTGATAGCAGAATATACATTCTAATTTCAATGTATTCCCTCAGGTAACTTGATTATTACTGTTATTAAATTGCAGAGTTTATTGGGATTTTTTAACTGTTCTCTCAAAATTAGCTGCATTTTCTTCATACCTGTTCTGTTAATGCTGCTTTATAAAAGTGACATACATATTTTGCAGTCCCAGAAATTTCTTTGTATTTCCTGGGTTTCTGTGACAGTAGACTAAATTAGAACATTCTTAATCACAGTATATGGGAAGCTACAGCCAAATCTGAAAGGCTTTACTTGATATAACCTTTCTGTACAAACTGTTACCTTGAAGTCAATTACGGCAAATTATTAAACTTGGTTGAATAAGAGCATTAAAATTGAAGTGATACAGAGGGACAGATCAATGATAAGAAAAGGAAGAACTAGTAGCATTTTTATGTACTGATTCAAAAGTAAATATTTATGTCTTACTCTTCAAAATATTTCATCCGTGTATATCATTGTAATAATTAGCCTGAATCTGCCTAACCCTGCAGGCAACTGCATTTTTTTCAGTTTATGTGAACAAAGCCACCTGCGTACTGATTCCTATCCCAACTAGCAAACTCTTCAGCGATATCAAGCTGAAGCCCTGGCAGCCAGGAGATACAATTTTTGAATGTGCTGTTCTTCCATCTTTCACCATGCTTTCAGATCTACAACAACACAAAGACAAAGATGCGTCCTGTTACAGGGAAGCTGTGGCTCAATTCTCTACATCAAAACAAGGAGGAGATTAAGGGGATTATAGTCCTCTAGCAGCAATATTAGATTTTTCAAGGATTTTGTTCTATTTTTCACCTGTGAAGTTAGTACTGCAGCACCCACCTTGGGCGGGGAGGAATCATTGCTGTTGAGTTTGAGGAATGAGGGGCAGAGTTGCTTCTCCAGCAGATGCTTTTCCAGTCTGCGTTTAGGGTATCTCCAACTGATGTCTAGAGACCAGCTGTACCTCTTGCAGATGAGTGCAATGCTATAGTGTCACACTTGCTTTCCATGCCTCGGGGGACTAGTTAATACTTGATAGGTCTCAACAAACGGAATAGTTTTCAAAGGAGAAACTGAGAAAGCCTCAAGAAACCCTATAGTTTGACATGGAGTCTGAGATATTTGAGCTCAATAATGAAATGAATATTTCCTTTCTAGTCGTGAGCTCCAGAACCTGAAAAACTCCATATAAAAATGGGCAGAAACATCTCCTAATACTTGTCCACTTCTGTCGGACTGATCTGTGGGAGAAGGCTGGCCTGTCCACCTAGCTGCAGGACTACCCTAACTGTTTAGGGTTGTGAATTGTAATGAGAGGTAATCTATACTACAGGCAAACAGTGCCACAGACACTGCTAGAGCATATAATCCTTCTCCTCTTTATTTCCCGCTGTTCACCTTCACTTCACCAGCCTCCACATCGATGCCCCAGCTATTAGGACTTGGCACTTATTTCAGATGATGTTGGTTCTACTCCTTGGCAGAACATCACAAATGTGTGCTACAAGTATTATAAAACCTAAATTCTTTTGGGATTCTAGCAGACAGAACAGAATATACTCACACTCAGGGACACCTACTGGATATTTTCCTATGCTATCAGGGTACATTGAGGATACTGAGAAAGCAGGTTAGGAAAATTACCTAATATGAACACATATTTGATGGGAGGTTAAAGAAGGTTCTCCAGCCTTTCATTTCATTTGCATTAAGAGAGAGTAACATTCAATGAACTATCCTGATGTTATGTTATTGCATGGGGGAAGTTAAGGGAGTATGTATAAACTATTGGATGTACAAGATATAATCAAGTCCATCTAGTTCAATTCTACTAGAAGATAAATTTTTTTGCTCTCTGAAGGAAGGTCATGTGTGATCTCAAGATGTCTGTGGGTCTGAATGAAGAAAGGCTGTGAAAGCCAGTTTTAGGGAACACAGAATACTGATTTCAAGTAGATGAGAAAGTCTCGTCTCTTCCAGAGTTTATTCTATAGCTTGAAAACTCCTGGGTCTTAGCCCTCTCACTTTCAGGTGACTAATGTTGGGAAGAAAAAATGGGGATGAGAAAACAACTTTGAAGAATATACATTCTGCTTCATACTAGTGTATATCATACAGCTACACTACAATAGTGTGATACATAGCTATGCAAATTGAAGGCTGGAGCCCCAAAATACCAACTTTACCTATATTAATGTTGCTTTAATTAAATAGAATTTAGCTCCCCATCCTGAAGGGATGATCTGTCATTTATTTTCTGTGTCCAGAAACTCAACTGTTTGGTTTAGCTATCCAGCAGAAAAATAAATATATAGCACAGCAGCTTTTTTTTAAAATTCATAGTGGATGAACTGCAGATAGTCTAATTTTATCAGTTTACATAAAATTTCCATAAACAATCACAAAAAAGACCTTTCATTTTTTAAATTTTCATGTAGTTTCACTTAAATTATTTACCACTCCTAACGTATTACAAGCAACTTTGAAGCTGATGCTTCCTCAGCAGTCACGGAGCTACTCACATTCATTGCTAATGTTCATTGTAATTATTACTAAAACTATTAAACATCCTTAAACTAGAGAGTGTCCCTAAGCTTTCCCCCTACAGAAAGACTTAAATGTGACATCTGGAGCCTGGTTTAGGGCCTTTTGTTAGGATATCGTTCACTGTATGACAGTCTGCCAGTCCAAAATTTAAGAAACAAAAGCTTTGTCTCTGAAGTGTTTTTATAGAAAATACAGGTTTCCATGCTAATTTATTCTCGTCCAGCTATCCCAGCCTCTCAAAAGGAATTCCCTGCTACCTGTACCTCTTTTCCCTGAGAAGAGCTTCAGCCGTTATTATTATCGTGAAACCCTTCCCAGTTGGTTTTACAATCTGCTTTACCCCCACCCAGACACCTGTCACTAAAGGAGCTGCATCTCATAACACAGCTTTTTTAAGACAAGACCCTAACTGGACCGAGGCTATGCTGCGAAAACCACTCTTAAGAGTTACTACAACTTAAATCAGGTGGAGGCAGGGAAATAAGGGGATAGTAATATGGACCCTTACTCAACTCAAAGACCAAAGCAGATTAAAAGCAAACAAACAAACAAAAGAACAAAAACCCCACAACATGTAAATTACTCAAATAGAGCTGGACTTTTCTAGCAATAATTTACTGAAACATATTTTGAGGGGAATGGAGTAAACCACTTCTTAACTAATATAGGACAAGGAACTAGGGACTATGTCTGGACTACATCTGGCATTCCGATCCAGGAGCAAACACCACTTCCCCAGTGCTCGAGTGTCCTGCTATATATTGGGGTGGGACAAAGGAAGAGATTTACAGGAGCCTAAAGGAGTCCCCCCAGACTTTCATCATTTCAGCATGCTGTTTTCTAAAGAAGTGTGCGCAACCTATGGGATAGTCCTTTGCGTGCTGGTATGAATGACTAGATGTCGTGGTTTGGGCTGGGCTGGCCATTAAATGAATGACAGATGCTCTCTGTAACCTCTCTGCCTTCAGAGAAGAGAGAAAGAATGAGAGAGAGAGAGAAAACATAAGCATTGAAAAAGAAACTAAACTACCCTAATGACATCTTAATAATAAAATAATAAAAAATATAATAACATTAATAAGAAAATAATGAAATATATACAATGTATACAAAACCAGAATCGAGCTCCCAGGATACCGACCACATCGCCGGCAGGCATGGGAAAAGTCCCACGCTGGACTCAGTGACAGATGGGAACTGGATTCCAGATCTGGATTCAGGAACGCACGGATCAGAATCAAAGGCAGACGAACAGAGTTCTCCATGGATGCTGGTCACTGAAGAAAGAGGTTGACCCCTTTGATCCCTCAGCTTTTATACTGAGCATGAGGCAGATGGGATGGAATACCCTGTTGGTCAGTTTTGGGTCACCTGTCCTGTCCACTCCTCCCCGCAGGTGTGACCCCTCTACGCTTTTCTGCTTCCGACCCTCCAACAGGGCAAACGACAAAGTTAGCTGGCCTTGGTTGTATAAGCAGGGGCTTCTCTGCATACCATTCCTTGGTACTAGCTATAGACATCAGGCATTATCTGCTAGAAGCGGATACTGTCTGAAAAATATGCCATTAGTTTCAGAGTTCAGTTAGTTAGAAGAGACTCAACTGAAAAGTAAAATTACTGAACAGAAAATTGGTTCTGTTTTACCTCAAACCAGGACACTAGAGAAACAAGAACTGAATGGAGCTTCCTTGCATTTCATAAATGTAAGTTTGGATGCAACTGATATATTTACCTATTACTTACACCAAGAGGCAATGTCTTGGTTCAAACAACGAAGCTGCCAGAAACAGGATACACATGACCAGCATAGATGTTTACAATGCTCACATATAAGACAGTCACCCTAAAAATACATTTGTAGTCAGAAAAGAGAGACGTACTTAAAAGGATAAATCCATTTTATGTTAACATAGGCCAGTAAAAGTTGTTGTTTCTCTCCACCGGTTGTAAAGGCAGACCAGAGCAACTAGCTCAGATGGTGGTATCTGCAATGCAAATGTGGAAAGTCAGGTGAACTGAGTGTCTGGGAGTCTTTCCACCATTTTCAGTGCATTTTTTTAGGCTCCTACAAGATATTTGATATTCAAAAATTATTTCTTATTTCAAACAGAATTAGAAGGGGAAAAAAGATTAAGTAGGTTGGGGAAAAATGGTGTTATTGCCTCATTTCTAAATATATATTTTTATATCAGTACCACGCAGAACTTTCCAAATGTCTTCCCTTGCTTTTACTTTGTACTTTAGAATCTCCCCCTATCCCTGTGATATTGAAGATGAAGCGGTTAAATTGTCCACGTAAAGGTAATCAGAAGATGGTTTAATCTGCCTGTTCCATTCTTCCTCCTTGCACAAGACATTTGTAATCACATCCTGTGTTTTTCAGAGATCAAGGAAGGACACAAGACTACAGAGATAGAAAATAGATACCAAGACATTTCCCTGCACGTCACTTGTAAATACATTTAGAGGAAACATATAATTTTTTTTTTCTCGTGATGGTGTTCTCATTGTTTTGATACTGCATGCACTTATGCAATTTACAGAGTAATTTTATGGTTGTTAGTAGAGATGAGATAAACCTGATGGGGAAAAAAGGGAATGCAAGGATCTTCCCAATATTCAGTTCAAATGCTGACTATTATCTAACCATTTATAAAGTTTTGGTTTTATACATTTCAATTGCATCTAAGTATTATCCTTTAGATCTTAACGCACTGATTCCACTGTTAGCTTGATTAGATTTCCTGCTGAATGAACGGTATAAGAGTAGCTCTGGCTTTTGGCTTCAGGTCTTGACCATGCTGTAGATTTTTTAAATATGTGTGCTGGACACCTGTATGAAGAATGACCTGTTTAATGGAGGAAAAAGACATAAGACCTGGGACTTGCCTTTGGGGTGATAATCCTCTACCATCTTCCTCCCCCTTTACTACCTTGTAGGAAGAAGCAGATATAAAATTGATAAAACTATCATCCCCAATATGACAGCCTCATCCTGTGGTTAACAGTTGGTTTGAAATCTGTGAACCACATGCATAGCAATTGCTTTAGCCTTTAGTAATGTGGTACAATGTCAGAAAAGGCTCCTATGGTGAGAGAGTGACATCAAAAAAGCCCTTCCCACCTTCCTTCCTTCTTGGGTGTTCTCACAAGCAAATATGAAACTGAAAAGTAGCATAGCAGACTGGATTTGCATGGGCAGTGAGCATCAAGAACCCCACCCACACAATTCCTCTGCTCTTTTTTTATCTGAGAACCATCATGCTTCAGGTCCTCAGAAAAGAATTTCCTATTTAAAGACTTAGGTTAAAATATTAAATCCCTAGCAATAATTAAAACATGTAAGTAAGATGTTCATCCAATGGTGTGCTGACACATATGGAACAGTCGGAGAGACACTGTTGTCGTCCCCCCCATCAACTTGATCTGGTGGTCCAGAAGTATTTCACCTTCATTACTGATCACTTGCAAGATCTGGGTTTCACCAGGTCTCCCTAACCTTAACAGCAATTATGTGTCAAATTCCATCAGTAAGCAGCTTTGAAAAACGCCCGTTTATGTGCGTAGCATGCTTTTCCTGCCAGCTGAGCTACCTCCCAGCACCCACAGATCCGCCTGCTTTGTGTTCCTGGCCACTGTTCTTAGCAATCCTGCCTGCTGTAACCTGAAAGCACCTGCCTAGAATTATGAACTGGATGGAAGATGATTTTAGCACGCGTTTTCCAGGGGATTTTTATGAAGTGATCTGAAGAGGAAACTGTTAATTCAGCCAGAGAGATTAGCAATAGTGACTGCACTACTCAGGGCAACATCGAGGATCTCTTCCTCCCCAACAGCCCGGCAAAGACAGCCACGCGGAACTTGGAAGCCTCTCCTACATCTTTAAGCAGGCTTTTGTGCAGGGTGTCCTCAGTGTTTGGTATTACAAACGAGCAGCCTGTGACCACCCCTCCACTCGGCAGAGCTCTCGTGTAGCACGGCAGAGCCCCGGCACCACCGGCGGCCGCAGAGCGCCTCTCTCCCTGACCCGCATCCCGCAGAGATTACAGAAGCACATTATTTCCCTGAGCAGCTCTTTCACCTCTCCCTGCAACCATTTCCTACACAGACACAGAATTTATATAAAAGGCTTTCCTCAGCTTTCATCAAATCTAGGTTGCAGGCCTATTTCGTAACATTAATTCTCTCCCTCACCAACCGCCACATCAATTCAGTACTTTATAAACTATTTCAGGGATCCGATTTATCAGGCCTGACAGAGCTTCACACTGAAATAAACAGCACTGCCTCTGCCGAGCTCGCTCAGTGGCTCCTATTTATCATTATTTAATTCAAGGGCCTAAAATTCTCTGACATTATTAATAGTAAGATGAATCACTGGAAAACTACAGAATCTGTGACCAACGAGGCTGAAATAATCCATTTTGGTGAAAATGTCTACGTGGAATTGCATTCCCTGATGGGTAGCCGCTCTGTCATTAGCGACTCCATATGCATGGGTGGTAAGGAACTGAAGCATGAAGTCCCAAAGAGTGGGATACTTCAACTGCCATTCTATTCCCAACACTTAACACCAAAGCAGAAAATAAGGGAATACGGCACTGCTCTAATGCCTCTGTCAGTTGAATTTAAATGTACTAATTTAATCCTTTTTGTACTTGATTAACTTTAACTTGTCTGAGGTTGAACTTTTGTGTTAACTGGACCTGCAAATCCATTAGTTCATTATGAGGACTGTATTACTTAACCACCTTGATGAGAGATAATCAGCTGCCCAGAATGTATATGAGCACTTGCTGCCTTAATTTGGCACCTCATTAGTGATATTTTTCTATTTTGTTTAAATGAAAGGGATTACATTCGGAGTTTGTCTGGGGCCTGCAAATTTATTTATGAATAGCCAGCCTTATTCAACAGCTGTGAGACCCAGTAAGAAGTTAAGGATTGCAGAATTTGTTGGGTTTTCTGTCGTGAATGTTCAGGGAACCGAAGGTAGCTGGGGAGGCAGATCCTGAGCTCTTTCCCAGAGGGGCTGAAAACTGTCACTCCACTTACCTGACAGAGGTGACCCAAAAACCTTGACAAACAGAGGTGTTGAATAACTGAAGATGTTTTGTAAAATTCTTTTAAAAATTAAGAACATTCAAAATCAAAAAAATACATGTGAAAAGATCTTTAGTTCCTTTTATTCCCTCTTCCGGAGAGGAAGTTCACTCATTGCTGTTTTGTTGTTCATGATCATTCCCTTGAAGTTAAGCAGTTTACTTCCTTATTAGGGTCTGGACAGAAGCTGTAATTTTTGAAAAGGACAACCAAGGACAAAGAACCAAGCAGACACAAAATTCCACTTTGAAGAATTTCTGCAACAGTTCTTGTACAAGGGATTGCCTCCTAAATAATTAATCATTCATCCAACTTAGAACTCCCAGAGCTGAAATGCACACCTTCACCCTTGCCCAGAGTCTGTCATCAGGCAAAAGTCTGTGTAAATGACATTACCAGTTTGGCTTTCTCTGTTTTACACAATTTTCTAGTGCTATCCTAACAGTGTGACATCCTCAAACACCTACAGCATCATCCTGCCATATCCCAGGGCGTACAACTTGTTTCAGCATCATGCTATGAAAACACTATTCTGGAAGGCTGCAACACAGCTTCCCATTATTTCAGACACTGAACTGAAAATGTACAAAAGCAATAGTTACATTTTAGGACCAACATACAAGGCTGGGGGACAACAAAGTCAATTGATATATAGTGTGGATAAGGCCAGTCTGCTCTAGAGAGAATTATCCTTTAGCATTATAATCACTCTGTGCCATTTGGACTTGTCTCCTGGAAGCAATGATTGCTTCCTGAGCCTTTTTATTTTGCAATATAGGGGTACCCTGAGAGACCATGGTGTGAAGCCTTTTTTTCCGACAGGTTAAAAGAGAAATCAAGTCCTGGACTTCCGTATCACACCCCACCACAGTGGACACTACAGATAGCCACAATTTTATTTTATATTTTCCACATGTCTAATCTGTGAAGCGTGCTCTGAGTGTTTCTACCAGGTCAGGCTCTATCAGTAAAATACAGAGAGGGATATTTAGTTTAATTATGCATCTTTAGATGCAGAAAGTTGACCAAAATCAAGACCTGTGATTTTGTACTTTCCTGCCAGGAGAAATCTAGGGAGTATTAATGAAAAAAATTAGGGGCTTGGGAATTTCATCAGTACATCAAGTTAGGTTTCAAGGATGTTTTACATTCTCATAGAATGAGTATAATCACTTGAAGTAGCAACAGCTTGTAGTATTCGGTCACCTTCATGAAGTAGAATTAACTGAGCTGCTGGGGACTCCTGTGATCTCAAATATCTTCCAAAGAAGAATTTCATAGAATCATAGAATGTTTTGGGTTGGAAGGGACCTTTAAAGGTCATCTAGTCCAATCTCCCTACAATGAGCAGGGACATCTTCAACTAGATCAGGTTTCTCAGAGCCCCCTCGAACCTGACCTTGAATGTTTCCAGGGATGGGGCATCTACCACCTCTCTGGGCAACCTGTGCCAGTGTTTCACCATCAGCAGCATAAAAAATGTCTTCCTTATATCTAGTCTAAATCTACCCTCTTTTAGTTGTCCTATCAAATTTGTTTGCAAAGGTTTTATTCCTACACTGTATGGTTCACTATCACTTATTTGGTCTCTGCTTAATATGGGGCTAAACCACACCGATTCAATCCACCATTCATTCCTCCACATCTTGTTCCAGTCTGAGTTCCCTCAGCAGCAGTGTCAGATGTACAAAGCTGCACCAAGTTGTAAAAACAGAACAAGACAAAGCAGATCCAGGCAGAGCATGTCTCTGTGTATAGGTCAAGAGGTCACAAAGTCCCAGATTGTGATTTTCAAAACATTTTGTTTAACAGGCTTAGAAATAGGATGCAATATATTTATTACCTGTATTTTCATGTACTGTCACTGTCATCATCCCAAGGATTCTTGATATTAATAAATTATATACAGTGAATATACCTTTTGTGCAGTATAGAACACTGTCAAAGAACCCCATTTTTGTTTCTTACACATAGGAGAATTATTATGCTAATAACATCTAAAATGGGGGCTTTTGGCTTCAATTATACTCCACTGAATTCCCTAAAGTACAGTTTAGCCTGTATGAAGATCCACATTCTACCTAATTTTAACCAACTGGTTCGTTAATACTTCTGAGACTTCCACACAAACTATGGAGACTTCTACAATTTCTCTTATCACCAATTAGGCTAATCCCTGTCTCGTGCTATGGAGCATTTGAAACAGGTACATTAGCAGTAACTGCATGTGTAGTTTAAGTTGAATCTATTACTGTTAGTGCGGTCTCTCTGTGAATGTCTCAGTGAACATAATTGCAAGTACATCTATTTTTAAAATTCTCTCACTATTTAATTAGGGGTGGGATTTTCACCTTCTCTTGTATTTTCTCTCCTAAGGAATGCCAGGTTAACTCCCTAAAATGCAAGGAGGGAAGGGACTGTGCAAAGCTCCAGAGAGGATATCCACAGCAGGAATTAACAAGCAGTCATAACTACAATGCATGAAATTGTTCCGTTTTTGTCACTGTTCTGTCTTGCCATTATTCAGGTGCCATCATAAAATTAGGTAGGGAAGGTTTCATTACTGAATAATTGCTTATGATGTTCTATGTCCAGGCAACGGCATTCTGTTTGACACATGGCAGTTTACTTTAGTCACTGTAGAGATGGGGAAAAAAAGGTTACTTCATGGGGAGTATCCCAGGGCCTGGTTTGATCTGTCATGATCCTATTCATATGCATGTGAATCGCCGTTAACTCATGTTAGTGAGAGAAGAGGTATTTACTCCTTTTGGTCTTTTGTTGCTGCATGTACAAAACATGTTTGGGGTTTTTTTTTCCCATTGCTTGGATGATATCACAAAAGGCCCATCATTTACCTTGTACCAAAACAAGTAGTACAGCCATAATGTTGTTAATAACCAGCGCTGATTCACAACCAGTTCCCAGCGCCAGCACCTGGTTCTGCCTGCTCTCCTGACCGGGTCATGGGCTGAGGGAAGTAGTTTGCCTTCCTCGGGATGGCTGAAGACATGGGGAGAAATGGTCCCCAGCCCTCTGTAACTGATTGCTCTTCAGCTCAGACAGTCCAGTGACTGCCTCTGTAGCGTTATAGCACTATGAAATAGGTGATCTCTAGTGTTAGTGGTTCCCAGACTACATCTGCTGTGAGAAATCAGCAATTTAAAAGAAATTTGAAGCCACTAAGTCCAGGTAAGTGACTTTTAAACTCCAAGCCATTGATTTCAGTAGAGTTTTTGTGAGCTGGATTCATTTATTCTTCTTCTTTCTATGTAAGATGATTTGAAATGACGTTTTCTTTCCTGCTTGGATAGCAGTAGAAGGAAGCCTTCTATTCGTTTCACTAGATCCAAGCCTATTGTTGTAGGGTATTATTGTGACACCTTTACTCATACAAAATTTGATTCCACACTTCAAGAGAAATGATTATAACCAATCATAATAATGCTGAGCCTAAATAATAGGGCAAAATGCAGCCCACTGGCAAGACAGTGCTTGGGCCAGGTTTCATTAGTCCATACTGGTATGTCACATTCATGCCACATTTTATGTTCAAGTATGAGCAGCATCCAGAAGCATCCAGCACCACCTCAGCAGCAAAATCCCTCAGTGCAGCAAAAAAGGACATAAAGTATGGTTAGTGTATGCACGGATTTGTTCTTTGTTGAGATTACAAGAATGTTCCCTGTCACTTCCATCTGTCTAGCAGGTGCTGTCTGTCATTCCCTGCTTCTCTCTAGGACTTGTTTGTTTGAGAGCCCACACTGTGCACATGTCAGCTTGCTCTGCTTTTGGCCAGCGGCATGGTCATACTCCACCATCCTCATGCCAGGACAATCTTCCAACATGTTTCCAGCCAGCCCCAGACTTTCTTACCAAACTGGTCCTAGCTCTACACACCACGGAGTCAAACACGCCTGTTCACATTAGCCCAGGGACCAGTTTTCCCTCTGGAGTTCTCCACAAAGATGAAAAGTGTCCATGGTATCCCTATTTCCATAATGTACTACTCTGTTTAACATAGGAACATACTGTGAAAGCACAGTCACCAGGACCTTAAATTTAGAGGCACAGACCACTTCCAAAATATAAATCAAAACTCTACTCTGCAGCCTTGCACTTTTCTTCAAGAAGAGTTGATTTTCAGTTTTTTTCTTTCCTACAGCTCTCAGCTTCCAGGTTATAAAAGCAAATAGTTCCAGCTTCATTGCCAAGCGTTTCCTTCCCATAACTTCTCTCTAAATGAGTAATATCTTCTTTCTAATTATGCTGCACATTGAACATCTCTGTGTCAGTGTTTGTTCAAAATAGGGTCATAGAAGGACAGGTTAACTTGATGGTGATCTTGGACATATACACACCCCTCTACCCCAGAATAAATAGATCTAGAATTGGGGCTGAATGGTGTGTAAGGTAACTTCCTAACTGTTTTAGGACCGTTCTCTTTTTCTAAGATGATTTCCTGACTCAGAAGAACTATTTCTCACAAAGCTTCTAAGTATTTGCCCTTGGTGGGTTTTGGGGGTTTGTTGTGTTTTTTTTGTTTGGGTTTTTTTTTGTTTGTTTGTTTGTTTTGGTTTTTTTTTTTTTTTTTTTTTTTTTTTTTTTTTTTTTTTTTTTGTACTGGAAAAAGAATATAGCATGGTAAACATTGATAAATATGTTTTTTGCCCTGGTCTGAACCCTAGAGCTTGGTTTGGTGATACAAGGTATATTGGGTCTACGTGGCAAGGCTTTAGTAGCGGGGGGTGCTGCAGGGGTGGCCTCTGTGAGAGGCCAGGAGCTGCCCCCACGTCAGACACAGCCAGTTTCAGCCCGCTCCAAAATGGACTCGCTGCTGCCCAAAGCTGAGCCCGTCAGCAGTGCTGTTGGTACCTCTGCAATGGGTGAAAAGATGCTGCACAGCAGCTGTGAGAGATGGGAGTGAGAAAAACATGAGAAAGGTCAGTGAGTAAGGAGGTGCTCCAGGCGCTGGAGTAAAGACTTCCCTGCAGCCCATGGAGAGCACCACGGTGACACAGGTTGTCCCCCTGCAGCCCAAGGAGGACCACGGTGGAGCAGCTGCCCACAGTGCAGCCCATGGAGGACCCCCTACTGCAGCAGGTGGATGTGCCCTGAAGGAGGCTGCGGCAAGCAGAGAGGCCCACGCTGGAGCAGGTTTGGTGGCAGCAACAGTGGCCCATGGGGGACCCAGGCTGGAGCAACCTGTTCCTCAAGGACTGTAACCCATGGGAAGGACCCATGCTGGAGCAGCTCTTGAAGGACTGCAGCCTGTGGGAAGGACTCACTTTGGAGAAGGACTGTATCCCATGGGACGGACTCCACGCTGGAGCGGGGCAAGAGCCTGAGGAGGAAGACGCAGCAGAGACAATGAGTTATGAACTACTGCAACTCCCATTCTTCATCCCCCTGCATGGCTCAGGGGGAGGAGGTGGAAGAGCTGGGAGTGAAGCTGGGCCTGGGAAAAGAGGAGGAGTGGGAAGAAAGTGTTTTCAGTTTTGTTTTTGTTTCTCACTATCTTACTATATTTTTAATTGGAAACAAATTAAATTAATCTTCCCAAGTCAAGTCTGTTTTGCCCATTATGGTAATCCTTATCTCAATCCATGAGCTTTTTTCCTATTTTCTCTCCTGTCCTGCTAAGGAGGGGGACTGAGAGAACAGCTTAGTGAATACCTGGTGGCCAACCAAGGTCAACGCATCACACAGAGTTAAAAAAGAGGAACTTTTTTCCTGTGAAGAATTTTTCAATGTCACCTCTTTCTGAAGAGCTGGAGGCTGCTATGTAACATTTAGAAATAAAAACTGATTTTCGCTGTCATCAGAAGCAGCATAACAGTGAGAAACAAGCTTAGCTTTATTTCATTTCTTGGGAATGACCTCCCATAAGGGAGATTCACTTTGGAGGGTTCCTAGCTCCTTAGCAGGAGACAGGACCCAAACAGCAGCATCAGAGAACGGAATTTCAGTGCCCCAGAGGCACTCAAACTGGTCTCCCATCAAACAAAACTTTAGAAGGTTTAAAAAGTGTCCTTCCAAATAGATAAAGAACTTTACAAGTTTGCATCACAGTATCCTGGTTTGAGGTAAAACAGAACCAATTTTCTGTTTAGTAATTGCACCTGCGGGGAGGAGCAGACAGGACAGGTGACCCAAAACTGACCAACAGGGTATTCCATCCCGTCTGCCTCGTGCTCAGTATAAAAGCTGAGGGATCAAAGGGGTCAACCTCTTTCTTCAGTGACCAGCATCCATGGAGAACTCTCTCTGTTTGTCTGCCTTTGATTCTGATCCATGCATTCCTGAATCCAGATCTGGAATCCAGTTCCCATCTGTCACTGAGTCCAGCGTGGGACTTTTCCCATGCCTGCCGGCGATGTGATTGGCATCCTGGGAGCTCAATACTGGTTTTGTATACATTGTATATATTTCATTATTTTCTTATTAATGTTATTATATTTTTTATTATTTTATTATTAATATTTCATTAAGGTAGTTTAGTTTCTTCTAAACTCTTAAGTCTCTTTCTTTCTCTCTCTCCTCTCCTTGGAGAGAGAGGTGGGGGAGAGCATCTGTCGTTCATCTCGGTGGCCAGTACAGCCCAAACCACGACACACAGCAAGACAGTAGCTTTCCCCACAGTACCTAACATCCTGCTAGCTGGACAAGTATTTCAAATGCCAGTTATATGTATGCTGGTAAATGAAACAGAGATTCACCTCTGACACAGAAACCACATGGTACAGTACAGGTCACCTCCCCACAAACTCTCATACTTCCCAAAACAGACTGGCCATGGCCAAACTGCCTATTGAGGATGACCAGTGGTCCATGTTCTCAGACCATCCTGCCAAGTGTACAGGAGACTAATGGCTGGGTCAAACTCACATCAGGTCAAATACTAACAGCCACTAGCGAATTAGCAGTATAGGCAATCATATGCCCCTGCTCAGGCCTATGCCCTTCTAGTTTATCACTAGCCATAGCCCAGACAGGTAAGGTACACATTGCAATTGCCCTACTCTTTCAAATTCAAAGTCCTAACTTCTAATTTATTCTGTATAGATTTTTTTGGGGTGGTGGTGGGGATTTATCTTCATCTATTTTGCATAACTCATTACAATGGTGATGGGTGTTTAAGTCCACTTTTTTGGATGTCAGAATTGTCAGCTGTAGAGTAAATCACCTCCTGGAACATTTCTGTAGCTCTTAATGGTAGCCAGCATTGCCAACAGAACCTGAGATCAGATTTACAAAGCACCTCTTTCAGTGTGTCAGTATTGCTGATCCACAGGACACACATAACAATTTTAGCTCTAAAAAGAATACATTTCTAGCATTCCATGGAAGCACAGAGCCATAAATAATTTCAATCAGAAAGGACCTCTAGATGTCACCTAAGCTAACCCCCTTCTCAAAACAGATCCAACCCAACCAGGTTTGCTCATGTCCAGTCAAGTCTTGAACACTTCCATGGAAGGAGATTCTACAGCCTCTCTGGGTAACCTCCTCCAGTGTTTGGCCACCCTCATGGTAGATAAAAATGTCCTTAGACCTAATCAGAATTTTGCATGTTCCAATTTGTGTCCTTGCCTCTTGTCCTAAGGCTCTGTGCACCTCTGACAAGAGTCTGTCTCCACCTTTTCTACATCCTCTGATCAGGTAGTTGTTGGTGGTCATAAGCTGCGTCTGAGCTTTGTCTTCTCCAGGTTGAACAGACCCATTTCTCTCAGCCTGCCCTTGTACTTCATATTCTCTGCCCCACTGACTATCTTGACTTCCACTGGACTCACTCCAGTATGTCAATATGTTCCTTGTACTCGGGAGCCCCAAACTGGACACAGTGCTCCATTAGCTATTCAGAAACTGGAGTGATTCCATTGAAATGTCCCTTCTGAAGAACATAACTAAGGGTTTATTTCAGACACCTGGTAAGTGAGATCCAGCTTATAAATGCCATGTCTATAAAATACCCCAGATGTTTTCTCCACTCACCTTTTCCTTGAAAAGATTACTTGGTCACCGCTATGGATGTTGAGGGCCAATGGTGGGATAAGCATTTGCTCAGAAGCAGCAATATTGATCAAATAATACAAAGCAAAAAAGATTGTATTTTTTTCTTTCCTACTAGTTTAATTTTCTAATTTTCTGTGGTCAGAACCACTGGAAGTCCCACAAGTAAGCCTTTGTCCATAAACCACAAAATAAATTTACACCATTACAGAAAAAAAATGGACATGTGTGTCGTAGTCCTTCCATTTCCCTTTTCCAATTTACTCAGCCTCTTTTCATGTGCAACCTGAGCTGTTTTAAAGGTGAGCATTTTGTTCACTGTGAGTAGATGTGGGGAACTAACCACGCCTCACTGCTCTTGATGCTCTTCAGAGGCTGTAATTGCCTGCCCAGGTGCTTAGACATTTGGAACAGAGAGTTCTACCCAGCACTTTCCCAGTACTGAACAAGCTAAGTTGGTGTGACCCAAATTGCCACTCAGCAATCTATCTTTTTAGCACCTTCATAAGGGATCTCTAATCTCTGACAGGAGATTGAATTAATTTACTGAAGTATGTGACCATACTTAACAACCTTTCTAACTCACGTCGCTTTCTGGTTTGGAGCCAAGATTTACATAATTACTTCTATTTTTGAGCTGTCAGGACTGACACATTTCCCAAATGCCTAAGTTTAGCCATTTTTAGCTTACACTTGCCCTAACTGAAGGATAGTCCTTCATCTCTGGCTTTTTAAGTACTTGGCGGACTTTTGTTCTTCTGGGATTGCAAAATATAATTCT
This sequence comes from Burhinus oedicnemus, assembly GCA_008921705.1. Lineage (NCBI taxonomy): Eukaryota > Metazoa > Chordata > Aves > Charadriiformes > Burhinidae > Burhinus > Burhinus oedicnemus. The sequence continues at coordinate 2,086,079 of VFFE01009228.1, forward strand.
ATCTAGATAGGCTAACGGTCCACTGAGACCTTTAAATAACTCTGCTCTGATTATATCAAACACATCTAGGGATCTTTAATGCTCTTTCTGATGTAAGGCAATTTCAAGAATTGCAACAAATAATAGGTAACATAATTTAGAACTATTTTTTCTCTAACCAAATTTGTCAGAAATATTAAAAATCTTCACTGTTTGAAAACTTCTAAGTGGATATTGGGAAGATTTATTTTGCCCTCTTTCGTGCTTATTTTTCATCTTTTCATTTTATATTTTTTAATTTTCAGATGGTACCTGAAGACTGTAAGGAGGTTACTGCTTGTTGCCTTTCAAAAAGCATGCATACATAGACATATTTTCTCTAAAGGTTTCAAAATATAATAACTATAATTTAAATGCAGATTTTAATATCAAGAGGGAACTTCTAAAATGTATAAAAAAAACACAGTATACACAAGATAGTCCTTCTCAGCAGCCTGTTAAGGTGTCGTATCAAAGGACACACAGAAAACTAGTGGTTGTCATTGTTTGGCACCTGTCAAAGATCATGAATCACAGAATTACAGAATCACAAGGGTTGGAAGGGACCTCTGGAGATCAGCTAGTCCAACCCCCCTGCCACAGCAGGGTCACCTACAGCAGGTTGCACCGGATGGCGTCCAGGCGGGTTTGGAATGTCTCCAGAGTCGGAGACTCCACCACCTCTCTGGGCAGCCTGTTCCAGTGCTCTGCCACCCTCAAAGGAAAGAAGTTCCTCCTCATGTTTAGATGGAGCTTCCTATGTTCAAGTTTGTGCCCATTTCCTCCTGTCCTATCACTGGGCACCACTGCAAAAAGACTGGTGCCATCCTCCTGGCACCCTCCCTTTAAGTATCTGTAAGCATTGATGAGATCTCCTCTGAGTCTTCTCTTCTCCAGACTAAAAAAACCCAAGTTCTTCAGCCTTTCCTTATAAGAAAGATGTTCCAGTCCCCTAATCATCTTTGTAGCCCTCTGCTGTACCCACTCCAGCAGTTCCCTGTCTTTCTTGAACTGGGGAGCCCAGAACTGGACACAGGACTCCAGGTGTGACCTCACCAGGGCAGAATAGAGGGGGAGGATGACCTCCCGCCCGTGACCTGCTTGCCACATTCTTCTTGAGGCACCCCAGGATGCCATTGGCCTTCTTGGCCACAAGGGCATGAAGTCACATTGAGCAATACCTATAGTATTTCACATACTGGCAGAATATGGCAGAACATGTAGATCCAGTACAGTTCAAGGGCATGTAGGATTACATATTTCCCTAGTATTGTAATGTAGTCAGTATTTTCTGCAGTTGTCTGATATTGCTGTACAAAAGAAAAAGTACAGAAAAACCTGACAGTTTTGTTGCTTTTTCTTTGGATGCAATTTCTACCTGAAGCAGCTTCCACAGTTTCACTTCACATTTAAGAACCTCCTTTGACTGGCGGACTTCATTTTAGGAAGTGAAAAAGACAATAATATCCAGTCCATAAGATGTCCTTCGTCCTTCAAAAAGCATCACATTTTTTCAAGAAATCCTGTTGCTGTTTCTCCAGCTTCCTGCAAAACAGAATCATAACAGTTATAAACAAGGAGGCTGAATTGAGGTCCTGCAGATGACTACAGATCAAATTTCTTACTTTCTCAGTTAAATTTTGGAATCAATACTTTTTTAATATACTTGACTCTATGAAATAATCTTACATCTGTCTATCGATGTATTTATATACAGCAATACATTTGGTTGGATACTATGTATAACATTTATTATCCTTTCATATTTCAGGAACAAAAATTCCAATGAGACAAATTACTCTGTAAAACTCCTTTGCATGGGGGAATAGAGCCAGATGCCAGAAAGCACTGGGGGGGAAATTAACATTACAATGCTATGAGAGCACTTGAAATTGCTATACTCTCCCAGGGTAGAAAAAGGAATTTAACACTTTTCCTTCTCACTTCCATTCTTTCTCAGTCTGCAACTCTAGCTGCATAACTCTGTGGTAAATAACACTGTATGTTAAAACAAAAAAAAAACCACCAAAAAAAAAAAAGAAAAACCCTAACCCAACAACAACAACCAAAAACCTCTGAACTGGGAGATAAATATGGTCTTTAGTCTTAGTGTTGGCTCTGCCTCTGCCATTGGCAGTCAGCATGTGGATAATGAGAAAGCCAAGTGATAGAGAAGTCCATAATACAAAACAAAACCATGTCATTATATAGGACATTGGCAGTACACGGTTACACAAAAAATTGGCAGCGTTCTTTCAGTTTGACTAAAGAATGAACACTCGCGGACTGTATTACTAAATTGATAAGTGCCTTCTAGCAAATTACTTCTTTATGCATCCATTTTGCCATCTGCAATGTTATGTAATTACCTCTAAGGGTTGGGTTTTTACTAAGGTTTATGTAGCTAACATTCGTAGCATATTTGAGGTCCCTATCTGCTTCAAAACTTGGTATTTTACTGAATGCCAGGCTAAAAGCATCCAACACTTACCCAATAAATAGGTTCTAAATAACATGGGATATTTGTCACTGTTTCACATTTCTGAACTTAGCAGGTTCACCCACAGTCATGATCTAAAGTTCTAAAATGGAAAGCTTGTTAATCAGTTCTGTCCATCTCACTGCTGGTTCAAAGTCTATTTATATATGATATGCAAATATGTCAGATTTATAGAAGATTTATAGAGGATTTGGCTCATTTGAGAAATATATGTATCATGGCACTAGGGTAAATTTTTATTTAATTTTTTTTTTCTCCAAATTTTTTATGTCTCAAAGCTCCGTAAGTGTCACAGTAAAGGTTTTATTTGGTCTAAAATATCTTTCCAGGAAGAAAATTTTTCCCACCCCTGTGTATTGATGCTAACCTTCGCCAGCTTCTCTCAGTGTTAGCAGAAAGACATTCATGCTGATTGCTGGCCCTGCTGTGACCTTACCACTGGCCAGAAGATATCCCTGCCTGAAACTAGAGTGCAGGGTATGTCACTGGTATGTCACTTCTGCAATGGACTGCAAAAGGTTACCAGGCAAGATGGTAAAAGACATTTCTGTGAAGCTCTGGGATAGATATCATAACTGTAAATGTGAATATGGATGTCTTGAAGCATAGGTTTTTAAATGAGCTCATACTTTAATTGCAACAGTGGCCCTGCTACAATATCCCCATGGTGACTTTCAGCAGAGTGAATCATTGCTCTTCCACATGCTGTCACCAAGCCGGGCCCTGCAGACACCCAATCATCCATTATCATGTAACGAACGCCTTCAATGCAGCTTGACAGCAGGAGACGATGAATTCACAGTATTGTAGAACACACTCCGAGCTGTGTGGGCTCCTGGTCTTGGAGAGAAACCCTCCAGCCCACCAAAGCCTTGAGCTCCCGAGTAAAAGTGAAGATCTTCAGTCTCAGTAAATCACACCTGGAATTTGATTCCCAGTGTGACAGAGGTTCAGGCCTACCTGGAATTCTCATCTCCTTCATTGTAATATCCATCCCACAAAAAAAGTTTCAATAAGAGCTATTGAAAAAAACAGTCAGTATATTCTTGCTACCTTATCAGAATCAACAACTCAGCTTCTACTGTAGCATCTCCATTTTTCTTTATATCCTCTAGGATCCAGAAAATAGTGGAACAATTTCAGGCCTTACTCAATAATAGAAAGGACGTATTTTTACTCCAAAAACATATGAATATTAAGGTTTAAAAAACTGTTTTCTTAGTCCTTTTAAAAGAAATGGGGACAAGAGAATAGAGGATGACAAAGATTTAATCAGAGAACAAAGTGCAAATGATATGTGCAGTGCTAACAAAACATTTAGTGACACATGCTACCAGTTTGCTGGAATACACTACAAAACGCTATGCAGGTTTAACTGTTTAGGACCTGTTCTGCCTTTATGATATCTACAGAGATGAAAAGGCCAATTCCCTACTGCAGCTTTTTACTGGTAGAACCAAAAGCAATCTTTAAAGCCAACTGCTTGTCCTACCAGAACCTGGTAAGCAACTGTTTGGCCCACCTAGCAACTTTATCTTTCACTATATGAAAGGTAGGTCCTCCTTGACTAACCTGATCTCTTTCTATGACAAGTGGACGAGGGAAAGGCTGGGGATGTTGTTTACCTAGACTTTAGAAAAGCTTTTGACACTGTTTCCCACAGCATTCTCTTGAAGAAACTGGCTGCTTATGGCTTAGATGGGCGTACTCTTTGCTGGGTAAAGAAATGGCTGGATGGGCAGGCCCAAAGAATTGTGGAATTAAATCCAGTTGGTGGCCATCACAAGTGGTGTTCCCCAGGGCTCAGTATTGGCGCCTGTTCTCTTTAATATCTTTATCAATGACCTGGACAAGGGGATTGAGTGAACTCTCAGTAAGTTTGCAGGTGATACCAAGTTGAGCTGGAGTGCTGATCTGCTTGAGGGTAGGATGGCTCTACAGAGGGATCTGGACAGGCTGAATTGATGGGCTGAGGCCAATCATATGAGATTCAACAAAGCCAAGTGCCAGGTCTTGCACTTATGTCACAACAACCCCAGGCAACGCTACAGGCTTGGGGAAGAGTGGATGGAAAGCTGCCTGGTAGAAACGGACCTGGGGTGTTGGTTGACAGCCAGCTGAATACGAGCCAGCAGTGCCCAAGAAGGCTAAGAGCATCGTGGCTTGTATCAGGAATAGTGTGGCCAGCAGGACTAGGGAAGTGATTGTCCCCCTGTACTCAGCACTGGTGAGGCCCCACCTCGAATACTGTGTCCATTTTTGAGCCCCTCACTACAAGAAAGACATTGAGGTGCTGGAGTGTGTCCAGAGAAGGGCAACGAAGCTGCTGAGGGGTCTCGAGCACAAGTCTTATGAGGAGTGGCTGGAGGAACTGGGGTTGTTTAGTCTGGAGGAAAGGAGGCTGAGGGGAGACCTTATTGCTCTCTACAACTACCTGAAAGGAGGTTGTAGCAAGGTGGGTGTCAGTCTCTTTTCCCAAGTAACAAGTGATAGAATGAGATGAAATGGCCTCAAGTTATTCCGGGAGAGTTTTAGATTGGATGTTAGGAAATATTTCTTCACTGAAAAGGTTATCAAGCATTGGAACAGGCTGCCCAGGGAAAAGTTACCATCCCTGGAGGTATTGAAAAGATGTGTAGATGTGGCACTTAGGGACATGGTTTAGTGGTGGACTTGGGAGCGCTAGGTTGGTTGATGATCTTAAAGGTCTTTTCCAACCTAAATGATTCTATGATTCTATATGATTCTATATGTGTGGATCACCTACCCAAGCAACCAATCTGTGAGTGTCTGTGAGCAAGCCAATAGCTACAACCCAGCAGAAATGCCCAAAGTCAAGACAGCATGCCAGGAAAAGGCAGATTGGGAGCATGGGAATATAGCCATGGTGTCAATCAAGCTGTATAAAAGACGTGCTGAGAAAAGTGAAGAAGGGTGAAGAGATACATACACATATTGTGGGCGAGGCTGAGTTCATAAAGGAAGCTGAGGCTATTTCAGATGAGAAGAGAAAAAAACTTCAGCAATGAAGAAATGTATTGGGAGAGTATAAAACTGAAAACTATAATAAACCACTCAATTTAATCTGGGCAAATGCTCCATATTGCCTTACATACTTGTACAGAAATTTATCCGTGGGCAGGGCAAACGTTAAAGACTACTAACTAAGCCACCTTCTGAATCTTCACTAGCACATTGGCAAATGGTAAAAGAACTGCTTGGACCAGACTAACCATGTATTTCTTTCAGTTATCTCACTTTATTGCGTACATCCTACAACACCGGGTTTAAAAACTCCACTGTGGCTCTGCTGGGTAGTCTTGATGGCTCCTTGTGAACCTTCCCCTTGATTTTCGCTTTTCTCTCTCCTGCAACCTTTCTTCAAAATCAGCAGGAGGTATGTTGTCCTGGCTTGTATGGAAGTTACACTTCAGTTCCCCGAAATTCTGTTTGCCTTCTATTAACCCCACAAGACAAGCAATGATGCTGAGGTTTTATTTCCTAATGAGAAGAAGCCACTTTATTCCTGTCGCACACCTTCTATTGAAATATCGGGGTGTTTCACCTTTGCATATTCCTAAGGATAGATTATTGTACTGACAATTTCCTAATTTTCAATGTAGCCAGAAATGTAACTAGAATAAGCTTTTTTTTTAATTTGTTTTAACACCAAGCTTTTTTTTTTTTCCCCTGTGAAGAGAAAATGGGAAAGATCTCACAGCCCATTAAACAAGCAGTTCAAGTCTTAAAGTGCTACACTGAAGCACTCAGTCTAGAGGAGCAGCGGGTTTAATTTGCACTGATATGCTAACAAAACTAAAGGTCTGGCAAAGCTTTTATTTAGGGTTCTTTATGAAATCTTAGATAGGCAGTTCACCACACATGGGTTGTTGTTGTGAGGGTTTTTTTAGATAATTGTAAAATAACTTCAGGGAGCCCAGTGCTGACTATTGTGCTTTTCTTGAAGCAATGTTGGCTTTGTTAACCTGTAGTCAATCTGGGAATTAGCTTATTGCAAATTCCGCAACTCATATGCAAGCTGTTTGAGCTGTAAACTGCTCTGACTATAAACAAGATATAACCTCAGATCACTGCTTTGGTCTTACCTTCTGGCTAGATCTCAGCAGCTGTAAAGAGTGGACCACTGAACTCAATAGAACAAAAATGATTTACAGTAGCAAAGGACTTATTTCAGGATTTTACAGTTATATATTTTCAATTAGTTCATATGGATTTAAAAATTTGCTGATAGTCTTCTCTGAATCAATGAACTATGGCATTTAATTTATATAGCTACATACATGCTGGTTTGGGTTGGAACTGTCCAAAAGATTTCAAAAAGTTTTTCCCAGGCATTTCTATTCTCAGTTAACACACTATGATTGCTCTAATTCTTAGAATATCTGGGAAGACTAACCAACTGGAGACATGACCAGAATCTTTTTAGACAAATGTTCATCAGCTGTAACATATCAAAATCTTTCAAGAAAAACATTTTATTCCAGGGAGGTAAGGCAGTGGCAAAAAAGCCAAAAAAAAATTATACACTTTTTATATATTAGTTTTATAGCCAGCTTTCATACATATAAAGAACCTCAAAGTGAGTTAGGATTTGGAAGCCTAAACAGTACTGGCCTCCCTATGCCGGGCAATTTGTACAGAAATCAAAAGCAGAGAAATCTGCTGTCAGCTGGCTGCCTTCTGTGCAATTGTAGGTAGAACGATTACATCTTAGCTATTATCAAACACAGAATTAGGACCTTCTTGCACTGAATATATGAGTCCCCATAGCTTGAGCTCAAGAGTTAAGGTCAAGGGTCAAGTGGCAATGTCTGAGATCCTTAGTTTGGACACATGAAAATGTATACCATGCTTTGGCCAGTGGGTAATGCAGACAGCTGGGGAGGGATTCAGCTCAATAAATCAAACATAGGTATTTACTGTAGGGTGAGCTGGGGCATTACCTAGGCTTCATTGACAGCAGTGACTCCTTTGACTATAATAGCTTAGACATCTAGTTCGAAGTTTGACACTTATATTTGGGTATCTTTACCTGAATCTGAATCCTCATTTTGAACTCAAACAACCAATGGCAGGATCAGGACAAAACTAAAGAAAGCAGTTATTGCGCTGCAGCTGAAGAGAAACTAGAAAACCAAGGCTATGGGGAAAGAAAATGAACAATCTCAACATCCTTCTGTTTAATAAAAATAAAATGAAAAATACATCAGCCACCTTTCCATCCTCCCCAAAGCGTGTTTTGGTATCCACAGGCCACAGTTCAGTCACTGTGTAGAAAAAGTTGTAATTATGCATTCAGTAAAAAGAATAGGAGCATTCCAGATGGTACAGAAAAAGTGGTCTTAGTCATGCCCCAAAGAAATTATAAAGCTTGTAATAATCATACAGCAACCAGCAAATGAAAAATGCACTATCTGGGAAACTGGAAAACTGAGGGTCCCAGTGATAAACTCGTGTGATTAGTCAGTGCTGCTGCCTCTGAATACAGAAAAATCAAGGTGTTACAGTCGTTTACCACAGTGAAGACGAGCTGTTACAGAATTCTGATAATCATTTTAGATTGCCAACACTGCTCTTTTTCTCCGTGTTGAAGAAAATCACATGAATCACATAACCCCTGTTTACTGACTATATAACGATACACATGCACAGTCTAGTGACCTACACCATTTCCTTACAGGAGTCTGTAGCTTTTGGAACAGAAGGCATGGAGATTACACATGAACACTATTTAAAAGGCAACTGACTTCTACCTATATTAAATTTGGCATGAAGACGTTGGTTCTGACCATGTACTGAGAACTCCACAAGTGCGGCCGTCAGAGTGTCATTTAAGACTGATCCAAGAGTGTCCCACCGCAGAGCTGTGGTTCAAAGCTTCACATTCAACAGCAACTAGTTCCCATGGTCTGATCCTCACCTGGCATAAAGAAGTGCTGAAGTAAATAGTGCTGTGTTGATTTAAAACAAATGTATATTTTTTTCTTGTCAGTGGAACATTTTACATAAAAGGTAACATCATAATAATAATCAAAATTTGTAAGGTTGCTATTAAATATGGTTTAAAAATATTTTATTCAAGTTTATAGATGAAAAAAGATAATGACCAAAATTATAATTTTTTACTTTTTTGCAGGGTTCTGTTTTCTGGTTTTTTGGTTTGTTTTTTTTTTTTGCATAGCATGGCATGCTGTTGAGATGCTATCTGTATTGAGGATAATTTTAACTTGGCTATGTGACAATTTCAGTACACAATATGCTCATGCTTTGCACAAATGACTATATAATGTTTCATTAAGGACTGTAAATACCCATCAACCTAATCACAGAAATGCTGTTTCAGTGATTTTAGGGCCATTTAATCTGGGCTATGATGACAGGGATGAATAGCTTTATTTTATTAACAGTTGCCATTGCAATTACTCCGAGAAAAATATTTTCGTGGAAAAATTAAGCAGCCTTTCCTTTTGCCCTGATGCATTTGAGCAATATGAGTATCCTTCTATAAAGAGTCCTTGCAACTGTCATAGGAGTGCTTTCCTTCAGAGAGCTTTCTATATCAGTTTTCTAAACTGCTCAAGAAAACAAGATCAGCTCCAACCATGTCATGCTATTTTTTCACCTCTCGTTTGCATCTCTGCTTGCTTTTTTTGTGATGACTAAATTCCCTTCCCAAGACCATTCTCTGTTGTGGGATTAATTCATTCTGGTATTACTAGTCAAAGACAAACTTGGCTAGCTCTTAATAATTTCTGAAGAATGGACAAATTGAGGCTACCGATAGGTTAATTATTTTGACACCTGAGATTTCTTATATCCCTTAGAAATGTTGCCATTTCAGTCAACTCTGTCACTCATATGAAAACATTGCTCATCATAAAAATACTTGTGGGAAACACACTGAAGCAGAAAAATGAAATTTTGTTTTTGAAAAAGAAAAAAATCAGACTAGGAATAGCTTCAAGGCACAACATCCTCCACAGATTAGAACATGCATATGAACAACAGAAAGATGAGTGGAGGAGGGTGCATTGTCAAAGGTGGTCAGGCATCCTTGGACATCTTTGGTCACGCTTTCTGCACACATGGCCATGACTTTGGTTTTTAAAGAGTTTTTTACCATTTCCAAAGAATTACATATTTAGGTCTGAATTTCAATCCTATAACAATTCCAAAAATAGCCACAAAACATGTTTTCAGAGGTTTAATTTGAAAATTAGGAGAAGGGAATCATTGTCTGGAATGACAGCGCTGGAACAGGCTTTCTAGAGAGGTGTGAAATTCTGTCCTTGGAAGTTCTCACAACTTGCCAAGACAAACCTATGACTGATCAGTCTAGTGTTGGCAGTAGTCCTACTTCAAATGGCAGGCTGCATTAGATGATATCTGGAAGTTCCCTGGAACCTACATTTCTATCATTCCATGCCTGAAGTCCTTTCTTCATAATATGTATACATATTGAGTAAGACAAATTAAAATCTTGTTCAAAAACATCACTTAGCATCTGATGTAGCTTTTCTGTTTTAACGGAACTGTGGCAGTGAACTTGATAACGAAGTATAGGGTTTTAAATAATTTCAATAATAATCATAGTTATTAAAAAGTAGAGTTGGAAGAAACCTTGTGCAACCATCCAACTATCAAGTGCCCATCCACTAAGGATGCTATATACCTGTAACACTCATGACATATTTTTTTCCCCTCACATTATCTCCTTTAAATCTCCTTTAATCTCAAGTTCTTCTTCAAATGGAAAAGAGGTTGGTGTTTTACACAGAAGAGAGAATAAGGTGCCTAATGAAAGCTTTAGGTATCAGATACATGTTGGTTTAGAAATTCAAAGTGCTTTTTAAATAATTACTCTATAAAACTACAGTAATTATTATACTGTACAGATAGGAAGATTTTAATGTCCACACGGAATGCTAACAGTGAACTACACAGTGACTAAGAATATGGGAATAAGAAGGTTTTTGAAAATACAATGTGACCTAAGAATACGATATTGGGACTTTATCCTTTAAAGAAGACAAGTTTAAAGATTTGTGACTACAAGTGGTACTACTGATGACTTTGGCTGCATTTTTAATAAAGATAAATCTGTATATGGCAGTGTAATCAAAGCAAAGGGATACAGCATATTGATCGTACTTTGGAAGAGCTAATGGAGACAAGTAATGCCAAGACTGAAAATGTCCCAAGAAGTGGGGCAACTCTGTATCATATTAACAGGAAAACCCATCCACAATCACACATCTTGGGTACATCAGGGAAATGTTCATACACATTGAATGAAATCTCTTGGGAGGGTAATAAATCCTACACAACAAATTATATACTAACAGGTTCTTAGGGGAATTGAAATAAATCCTCACAACCGCTTAGTGGGTAATCTCCAGATCAGATTCCCATTCTTCTTTAGAGGAAAATAATATATTGCTTCTTATACTCTCTGCCAGCCAAATGCTATATATCAAAGATATGAATGTAGTTGAAATATTGATCCTGAGCCAAAGTGAAACTAAAGGAAAGTTTAATACATTCCCCTATTTAAAAAAAAAAAAAAAAAAAAAAAAAAAAGGGCAAGTCAGAAAATACTAAAAGTGTAACTTCTAGTCAAAGGAAATCTAGATGAAAATGGAAATTGAACTAGGAAACAGGATATAGCCCTTGCCACTTACTTTTATTCCTGCAAGGTGGAGAATAAAAGCTAAGAGCTTGATTTTTCTACATAAACAGCAATAACAAGAACTAAAGGATGTAGAGAAGTTTGTTGCAGAGATGAAAAAATTAATGTTGTACACAAACGTGTATAACAAAGAATTCCTTGAAAAGCAAGATAGGAGACTCCCACTGACTGGCTGCGATATAAGCTGGCAAACACAGTAACTGGAGAGAAGGGCAGTGCTGACTCTTGAAGGCAAGCTCAGAAAGTGAAAAGGTATATGCAAGAATGATTTTTGGCTGCATAAAGCTTGTTAGCTCATTCAGAAAGAAAGGTTTCCCTGTCAGACGCATTGCAGTAGCCATCCAACAAAAATTGGATGTTGTAATGAAAACCTTCTGCTGTGGTGTACACATCACACAAACACCAAGTGCAAGTTCTAGACAAGGCTTGACTAATTGGCTAGTTTGCCATACCAGCTTAGAGAATTAGGTCAGGTTTTCACCAGCGTCATTCCCTGGATGAAGATAACAGAGGCAAACATGGTGATAAGTTATGTTCACCTTCTCCATGCCGGTCAGCCCTTGATTTATTTCAAGTTTTATCTTATGCTTCCCCTAATGGCCTGCAAGCTTCTGTAAAGAGACTGCTACTGTGCAGTGCTCTTTGGTGATAGCCCCGGGCTAGTGGTAGGGAGCAGAAGTATTGTAACCCTTAGGTTAGCTTTATGTTACACATGGGATATTCTCCGAGGGCCAATTAAGCCTGTTCTTAAATTTCAGAATGGAATAAAAAAAGTCTTCAAGTTACTGAAAAACAAGGCCAAAATACCCAGGAAAAAAACCCAGAGTATTGCCAGATGACTAAATGCTACATGATAAAAGTGCATGTTTTAAAGTTAAGCATTAACAGCTTTTAAAAGAAAACAGCTATTTCTCCATCCCCAGCAAAACCGTGTTGGTGCGTCTGCCTCTGTGGGGTTAACTGGAAACAAAACAAGTTGTCGCAGTAACAGAGCTTGTGCTTGGGAAAGGAGAGCACGCATCTTTCCCCCATCCCTGTACAAAGTTTTTCACTTTAGAGGAAACTGCTGATCTGTTCTCATGCAAAGAATTATGGTGGAAATAAAGGACTTGCCTACAGCAGAAAAGAATTAAGAAATGGATTTCAAAGGGAATAAATAAGGTTCAGTACGAGAGAGGGAGCCCTCTGTGATCTCTTAGCACTTTGCTTACTAACAAGAAGGGAAGTTTCTAAAGATGCTGAAGGGTAAATGAAAGTAGGATAATCCCCTAATTGAATTACAGGATAAAAGAGAAAGAAAGAATGAAAGAAAGAACGACAAGAGTGTGAATCACAATCCTTCAGGAAATTTGGAATCAAAATACTGCTCAAATGGTGCATATTTTAGGCTCTCCAGACAGGAACCGAGCAGAGCCACATAGTTTGCAAACTTCTGTGTAAGAATAGGACTTTGGGCTTTGGATTTAATCTGGCCAACAGAATCAGGAGCTACAGAGCAAAGGGGGGCAGAAATTATCCCCAGACTCTGGGAGAAATTTAGCTCCAGAAGCTCATTATCACCCCACTGATTTTTGTGTGCTTTTCAGGAGGGTGATTTAAGTTTGTACATGAGGGGAAGGAAAGTTTTGTGGAAATATTATGAGGCTAAATATTGCAAGATTTCTTGTTACCAAAGAATTTTTTAAGAAAATACAGAAACAACAATGAAAAGAATGTTAGGCAATAGAAAGCCCATTTCTATAATGTGAAAATAAATAGAAATAATTTTGCTATAAAGCACTCTTTAGAGGGCCAGGAGATTCAGGGGGAAGAAAATTTTCAAATTTGGCTCAGTGTGTAATGGAAAGAGTAAGAGCTGCTTTAGATCCTTGATTGTGGTACAGGCTTCCTCTAGGTTATTTCAGTCCAGCTAACATGATTCATGGCTAACTAGAAGATGCCAGGGGTGTTGGTGATACCCAGATGTTTATTCAGCAAGTCAAGAAGACCTGTTGTTGCAGCTATCCCCCATTACTTTAACGCCACTAGTCCAGAAAAACTGCAGCGAGCAAATCTGATAGAGACAGAATTGGCTTTCTGCAGTTGTGAAGACATAGTTGTCATCATAGTGACTCTCAGAAGCCCAGTAAAAGATGATTTACTCCTGTTTTTAATGTGTGCAGCTACTATTTCCAATGGGAAGCAAAAGGGTGACAGGTTAACCTATTTAAGTCCTTCTCTCTGTCCTCATAATTCTACTGGCTGTTGACAGAACAAATATAAAAATAATTCAGAAATAGTTTTAATTTGGATAGTTTACTTGGGGTTCTGGATAGGTCTGTGTGCTGTAATTTCTGTAATGTATTCATTTCCTACTATCTAGCTTTTTCAAAAGTTTATTCACATCAACCTTCAAACCAGCCTTATGGACAATTATGGCAGGATTATGTCAGTTGAGAGAATTTAAAGTACTCCTCTGTGAGCTTTAACTTTGAAACCTACAGTTCTAAGAGATTAATACATTTTAGAAAATCAAATTTTCCTATTTTTTCCTCTTCTTAGATGGTCATAATATACAAATAAGAATAATAGCACTTATTTTCTTTTCTGTTCATCCAGGTAAAATTTAAGATTTAGAATCATTCAGTTGCTAGGGATACGTAGTCATAAACCACATCCATATCTATTACAGAGTTTTATGTTACTCTTAAAAATGTTCTAGAATTCCAGACCTTTTAAACCAAGGAATTTGGGGTTGGGGGAGAGGGTCTTTGGATTTGGTAGTTTTTTATATACAACGGGGTGAGTGTGTACATCTGTATTGTGTGCTATCTACACATGTAGGTATCAGAATTGTGCTGTTGTTTGCTTGTAAGTCATTACTGTCCATGCTTCTCCTGCCTCTTTAATTTCTGTTCCTTACATTCACTAATGAATTATGTTCATAACTCCTTCAGTGTTTCACCCAGCCATTGTCCCTAAGCAAAAAGAGAGATAAATGACAGGCGATCTGAACGCACATTAACCCTTTGTCACGGGCTAACCCTGGCCGGCACCACCCGGCTGCTCACTCATTTCTCCCACAGCAGAGTCGGTGAGAGAATTCGAAGGGCAAATATGAGAAAACTTGTGGGTTGAGATAAAGACAGTTTAACAGGTAAAGTCAAAAGCTGTCCATGCTAGCAAAGCAAAATAAGGAACTAATTCATTACTTCCATCAGCAGGCAGGTGTTCAGCCATTTCCAGGAAAGCAGAGCTCCATCACACATAATGGTTACTTGGGAAGACAAACCCCATCACTCCGAATGTCCCCCCATTCCTTCTTCCTCCCCCAGCTTTTATTGCTGAGTACGGTGTCATGTGGTATGGGATATCCCTTTGGTCAGTTGGGGTCAGCTGTCCCAGCCATGTCCCCTCCCAGACCCTTGTGCTCCCCCGGCCTCCTCGCTGGCGGGGCAGGGTGAGGAGCAGAAAAGGCCTTGGCGCTGTGTGAGCACTGCTCAGCAGTAGCTGAAACACCCCTGTGTTATCAACACCGTTTTCAGCACAAATCCAAAACAGAGCACCATACAAGCTGCCATGAAGACAATTAACTCTATCCTAGCCAAAGCCAGTACACCCTTCCAAAAATATCCCTGGTTCAACAAAGTTCAGTTGTTTTAACAGTAGCACAATGAAAGTGAACGTTTAATACTTTTCAACAAACAGGGCTCCAGTAGGGCTCACAGAAGAGCTGCAAAAGCAAATCCTGGAGATGCAATCTCTGCTATCAGAATTAGATGAAAGTAGCAAAATAATGCTAAAAAAATTGCCTCACCAGTCTTTGCATTGCTGCTGTGACTTATTCACTTCAAAGCAGAGCTGCAAATAAGTCTCTCAAGATTTCTAGTTGGCAAAAATAACACCGGTGAGACTAAATAAATGACTATTCAGCAACAATTTGTTATAGTCTGCCCTCTGATGGCTACAAGCCTGAAACGGGCAGCAGGCGGTGAAAACACGACTGCAAGCTACTAAAGTTGTGGAACTAAAATTGTGGAAGTATCCTTTGGTTCAAGTACCCAAGTGCAGCAGTTGTGGAATAACCAGACTCCAAAGAGAGAAAAAATGCTGATATAAGACCAGATGACTTGCAACCTAAAGCAACGGGTTACTGACCATGGCAGTTTAAAGTGCTGCACCTTTGTTAAGAAATGTAAAGTACTTGCATAAGCTCAGTTCCATAATATCATTGTTCCCTGGGCAGAATTTTCTGCCTTTTTGCAAACACCATGTTCTTTGGTCCAGTCCTAGATTTAAATAGTCTAGTCAAGTGAGTGAAACCCTTTTAAGGTCTCTGAGTGCATCTGACTGCAGTTTGCAGGACCTCCTGTCAGATATAAGGCTCTTCTTAGTTGTGAAAGGAGCTGAAACAGCCTCAGGCTGCCCCAAAACTGTAATGTGTGTATAAAAAGCTGTCGTATCATCACCTTTTGCCCTCCTCAATTCACCCCCTGAAGAAAGAAATGTTTAAACACAGAAAGAATCTAGCTTAATGCATGGTCCTTTTTGATGTATCTTATGAACCTAGAGGGTATGCTAGAAGGAAAGCTTATGCTATCCTAGTCAGAGAAAAGCCTATGAAAAAATACCTATTGCCATGAGCTAACTGCTTTACATGATTCTTTCTTAGTGTAGGAAGCAAAGATAGAAAATGGTCATCCAGATGAGTATCAATAAACTGCTACATTTCCTATAAGTGGCCTTACCAGAAAAAATAGTGAATGCCTGTAGAAGCTCAAAAATGCCCCCCAAAAAACAAGAAACACATAGGTATAAGCAAGACTTTTCTGCGTGACCGGAAAAGGTAAGGAGAACAAGTATTAGCAGCCTAAGAAACTAAAGACCAGACTTCACCGCTTACTGTCAAGGCAAACATGATGGGGACAAATGGTGTGGCAGTTTTCATTCCAAACTGAGAGAATTCAGAGGATATGAGCTACATCGTAGGCAATGCAGAGACTAAAGAAAATTTACATCAAGATCTAGAAGAAAAGAAGGTATGACTGTTTGTACTTTGCTGAAAGCATTTCCAGGAGTCTTAATTACAATGAAAAGTTTTTAAAAGTAGGCTGTTTATTTTTATTTCTATTCATTACTATTGAAATTATATTATACCAAACTGACCTATGTGTCATCAAAATTCAGAGACATGCAAGCAGTGAAGGTGCACACCATTTGGTATGATATCACATAATACATACACACAAATATATGCATATATACATACATATATATGCAGCATTTTACTCTGAAATTAGCTTTAATAAAAACGCACTAACAGTGACATCTACCATGATTGTGTAATAAAAAGGAAACCCCATCAGTAAAATATAATTTGGGTTGTCGCACTCTAGAGAACTCAATCTTGTTGATGGTCATGAAATTTTACACTGGTACCTTCTCCCTGTCTTGGCTTGCATCAGACTAGAAGGGTAGTATCTTTGTGGAAGGAAATTAAACATGAGTCATTTCGCACCATACACATTGGCACAGGATACTGCAAAAAATGAACTTAGAAGAAGTCAGCTTAAGGCAACTCATGAATTTTCCATTTTGCCTTTTTCTGTAGCAAGTACTGTGGCAAATTACAAGCACTGGGCACTTCTAAGATCAGGAAAACTTTAAGATAAGTAGAAGGGAGTGAGTGACAGGAGTAAAGTGATATACTGAAAAAATGTATACATTCAGGCTACACTTCTTACATTGGCTTATTTAGGCTTATTTTTGGCTATGAAAATTACATGCTTTTGGATTTTTAATGCATATTTGTTTCTCTGAAAATGACAAACACAGCGAAAACTCATCTCCAAGCGCGTGTTTGCAAAGAGGATCTAGACATTTGCTGCTAACTCTGAAGCCTTCTATTCTCAGTCAACCATTTAGCTGAAAATTATTTAGAAATCTTGGTGTTCACGTAGGAAGTAGACAGCCATGTAACATAGTAAGACTCTCACAGATGCAGGCAGCTGTTCTGTTTTGTATTGGCAGAGGGAGGGGACACACTTTTACAGGAGTTGTGCCTTTCGGCAAAAACTTACAGTGCTGAAGACACTGGAACACCTATGGCATTAGGCAGGTCTAAACTGGATTGTACGTCCCTGAAAAATATATTTATCTCTGCTCAGCACCTATTAAAAGAGAGATAAAATAAAAGATATATTTGGCAAGCACATTATGTGGATAAATGAATATTGGTTGTGACATTAATATGCAAGCTGGCATCACGGAAATATTAAAGCCAAAATGGACTACTGTGATTGCAGTCTGAGCTTCTGCATGACACAGGTCATTGGACTTTTATGATTTAATTTCTCCTTTCAGCTCAGTAATTCTGTCTGAATCAGAGTAAACACTTCAGAAAAATGTTCAGATTTGATTTTAAAGTCCTCAGTGAGGCTCTCCCACCATCCACAATGAGTCGTGGCCACCAATAGCTAATTAACCTTTTGGCAGGAGTTTGCAGTTTATTTCTTGCTCCAGTTCAAAGTACTTACAAATTGTGCTTTTGTTACCCTTGAAATTCTCTGTCATTTACTGAACAAAGTGGACTGCTTCAGGACCTTACTATAAGGTATGTTTTCTGTTCCTCTGACCATTCTCAAGGCTCTTCTGTGCAGCAGCGCTACTCCTTCTCTGGGTTCCTCTTCTAAGGACCGCATACATCTCTCTACCACTGTTTCAAACTACGGATTTATGTTAAACTGGCTAGCTTACACAGCCCCCAGGTCCTTTTTTAGAGTAACAACTTTCCAGGAAGGAGCCCTACATTCAGGGGATATGAAGTCCATTTACTGTTTTAATAGAACATCATGTTTGCATATACCAAAATGCACATAATTTGTTTATGCTGTCCAACAAGCAAGTATCGATGACATCTCCTCTGTTATTTGCCACTTACCTATTTTTGTGTCAGCTACAGTTGCTGATGATGAGGACTTTATGGTTTTTCACATGTCACAGGTTTAAAAAAATGCTTAGGAACAAAAAGGATTAGGGTCAAAAAACAATTAGTCTGCAAATTGCAAAAACACACCAGTGTGATAAGTCCCTATTGTGTGGCTGTTTAGCAATTAATCCATACGGTTTAACAGTCTATGTTGATTTAGTAGTGTTCTGGCTGCTTTGTGCAGTACAATATCCAAAGCCTTGCAGAAGCTTGACAGTATCCTATCAACCAACCTTCAGTCTTTCCAGTAACTTATTTGAAATCCATTTGGTGAGATCTGCTTTCCATAGATACATGTTGATTGGCACTGATTGCACTGAAGTACCGCAAAGATGACTGCAAAGGGCTATTAGAAAATTCTCTATTCAAGGCTGATGGTTGATGATGAGAGATCACATCGCCTGATGGTGTTGGTATTCCCCTATTGACATATATAAGCACTATCAATATCTATATTTGCAAATGTGAATATGTGGGTTTTTTCTTGATCCTACATGAAGCTGTGAAATTCACTTTCCTCATACCAGCACAGATATGCTGGAAAGCTGGAAAGTGACAGTGAATAAGATATAAACACAGCCAAAATAAGTCGTTGTAATGTAAGCAAAGCATCTGAAACACTTGCATCTGCAATGCAAAGCCTGACGAGGCTAGATAAGCTCTCTGTAAAACTGCTGTCACTTCACATTCCCAATTGCAAACTGAAATGCTGAACCAGATTTTCAGATGTTGAAATTTGGCGCAACTCAACTGAAGCCATCCAATTTGGGACAGAAGTGCTAACTCAAAGACAATGCAGAACTTCTTCCAGTTGTTACACAGACTTTATGAAGGTCATAATCAGATCTGAGAAAACGAAGTTGGGAGTTAGAAAGAGCAGAAACCTTCCTCATACAGAACAGAAAATACTGTGCTTATGTTCTCTAGTCAAGGATATGGAAGAATTAAGACAAATTCTTGTTTCAGATGAAGTAGAAGAGTTATTAAATAGTTTGGAAGGAAAATAGGATAAAAAAGTAAAGTTAGATGTAGATAGTCAGCCAGCCAAAATTTTTATTTGTATTAAAGGATAGTAAAAATAAATTACAAATAAAAGAACAAGTTCTTCAAATAATTAAAGATGTGATCTCTTTTCTCTTGGTTCAATGAGAGCTCCTGCTCCTCAGCGTGAGCAGGGTGCTGTAACCACTGAACTGAAGAGACATATCCTACTTGATTTTTTGTTTGCCTTCGGCCCTTGGTGATCGATCTTAATAAGAGAGTTTGAGTGTATTACTCCCTTTGCTCCTTTTCCTTCCTTCTCCGCAACTAACCTGGTGGTGAGGGTATTTTTTTATGAAGTGGAAACCAGAAGTCTGATCCACCTCAGACTGAAGAGGAAATTGAGCTGAGGTCTCAAATAGGTACAAAATCTATTAAGCCAAAGACAGGCCACAAAAACTTCTCCAGAAAACTTTTTTTTATTTTTTTTTTAAACAGGATGAATCCCCACTTCATAGGCTGCCTAACTTGGACTAGGGATAGGAAGAAGTGCCACATATACAGTCTTGAACCAAGTATCTGCTTCAAAGACAGGCTGAAGCTTGGTGTGCCACGCATTTCCCATTGATAGCTTTAAGAAACCTCTGCTCACCATCTAGGCTTTCCAGCTTGTTTTTCATTGCACTTATCCTTTTCCACTGAATCTGAAGGGATGTGTAAGTATCTCAGATGTTCTGAGTCATCTTGCTGGGGCTGAATTTTTGGGTGTGGAGATTCCTAAATTCAGGGTACTAAAGCACAGATTATGATTATTTTCCTTTGGGCTGAAATAACTTCAGCATCTGACATTTAGGTATTTAAACCATTTGAACTGATATTCATTAACTAAAATCACTGTTTTAAAATATACAGGCTTTTTTAAAATATCTATGAATAAACTTGCTTTGTAACTTGTTGTCTTCTAAAATACTTTTTTCCATGACGGAGTTCAAAGTTGTTAGAACAGCAAAATGAGCAAGAATTTCTCATTGCATGGGATCCGGTTCACTGACCCAGCATCTAGCAGGCCTGATGAAATCAACTTCTGCTACGTGCTGTTGCTTAGAGTGTTTATCAATATAGGATAAAGGAAATAATTTCTGAAGAGCCTCACATGCTTTTAAACTATTTATTTTTCAGTCAATGTCAAAATAATTAGTTTCTTTAAAGTCTTTGGTGACATCATGCATGTAAGGAAGGAGTGATTACAGTTGAGAGACAGTCCTTTGGAAAAATATCAAGGAGCATTTCTTCCAGTATAATGCATTGCCTAATATGTCAGCTACTCAAATTTCATTAAAGCTGATTCTATCTCCTGCAAAGGTTTATACAGAACTATGGCATGGCCAATGGTTACAAGAAAAGCAGCTGACAAAACTATTTAACCGCAATACACTGTGCAGCTACTGGAACTGCCATTAAATGTTCACAATATTTCTTTGTCAACATCACTGCTCTTTTTTGCTGGTGACTTTTTTTCTGCCTAATGATCTTACCGAACTAGGGAAATTCCAGATTTTCTCATATATTAAAAATGGCCAGCCTGGATTTTCTTACCATGAATATTCTATAGTACAGGGAGTTTTCTGGAGGGTTGAATTTTTTTTTTGTTTGTATTTTTTTGTATTGCTACAAAAGCAACAGTCAGCAAGTGCATGTGTATGTAGTACGTAGGGGCAAAGACCAAAGAGCTGTGTCTTTTTTTTTTAATCTCTCTTTCTTTCTAGGAGAACCATAGGCCCTTGAAAAACCAATGGCAAAATTTCAATAGGCTTAACATTGGGCTGCTATTAATAGCCA
Organism: Burhinus oedicnemus; assembly: GCA_008921705.1. Lineage (NCBI taxonomy): Eukaryota > Metazoa > Chordata > Aves > Charadriiformes > Burhinidae > Burhinus > Burhinus oedicnemus. Next base: position 2,107,094 of record VFFE01009228.1, read on the forward strand.
TAGAAAATTTACACTTGGGAAAATATGCAAACAAACAAACAAAAAATCCCTCGCCTTCCTTTATCAATGACTAGCAAAAAGTGGGTACTCTAGCTTTTCATTCAACCGTAGCCTACCTGCATTTTATCTAGTGACTCTTAAGATATCCTTATAAGCCTACATAAAATCGGACTTCTGGATGGGAGAGGTTTTCTCAGGTAAACTTGATGAGGAGATGAAACAATAATGTGCAAAAAAGGGAACTTCCTAAGAGATGTGTGTTATTCAACAATCCCTTCTATTGGTGTACGGGACTCTTTCCTGAAAATAGGTGTAAAGGACAAGAATAGAGCTGAATGGAAACTTGTGGACCTTTCCAGCAATGCCTTAACCCCAAAGCTTAGGAAGGCATTGGTCCTCCTGGGAAAATTTGACAGATATTTCAAGGACAGATAGACAAATTGTACAATCTCACTATTCATGTGAAACTGTTGCTACTTTTACCCCAAAGAGTAGAGAGGACACATTATGGGACATCCTTTTTAGAAAATGGGGAGGGAATTAAATGGACATTTGTGAAACTATCTGGACAAGGAGTGTTTTGTTATTTATTTTCTACATATCATTTTTGCATTTTTCAAAATTATTAATTCTTTTTCATTAAGAAGGCTTTGTAAATAATTATAGAGTACTCGAGAGTTTGGGGACTTCTGCAGAAGAATGAGTGTTTAATTCTCCAGTGGTTGTGGACTGGAACTTGAGCTACCTAGTCATTTGTCGAGAGGCACGAGCTAAATTGCAGAGAGTCTGTCTGCCAATCATATTAATATCCAAGGCCATGGACATCAGACTGATATTGACCTTAACACATGCACAATCCATGTTTGCAAAAAGCATTTTTTTTACTCCCTTGGGATTTTTATTTGAAATCTTACAGCAATTTTACAGGAAAGCACAAATATTTTAAAATTAAAAAGTGATTTCTCTGTTAGGGTGGTGGGTTTTTTGGCCACTTCCTTTCACACTGCAAAACACAATTTCTACTCTTGCTTGATCCCAAGTTTTTAGAATTTTAGTCTGGAATAGACTGAAGACCTTCCTTGACCTTAGCTAAAGCAACATTTCCTAATTTAATGCCATTACTTCTTCAAATGTTTGTGTTCACAACTTAGGACATTTTAATATCATAATATGTGGCAATATTGAAAACAAGGCTCCAGTTCAAATCTAACTAATTAATTAATTAGTATATAGCATGGACATATTGCAATACCAAACTCATAACAGCCTGAAGAAGAGCAAAAGGCAGAACATTTCATTCCCAAGAAGACAATGAAATAATTTAATTTTGCAGAAATAAAACTATAAGAATGTAAGTGAGAAATATTTTAGGAAAAATTCAAATCTGTTGATTTTTTTCAAACACAAGATATTTTATGGCTGTCTTCAGTTCTCTTTAATCTGTGGTGGGTTTTGGCTCTGATTGTTGGTTATTTCTTTTACCTAGGTTTGCAACTGGCCCTTTGGCATTTTTTCACTATGTTTCATTAGCTACACTATAGTAATTAACTACCTTGAACTCCTTGAACTCTACATTTTGCTGCCACAAGGTAGCTGTGTAAGAACCCATGAATGAGCTACTGAAGAAGATGAACTTGAAGTCAACAACCTGGTTGCGTGGCTGTTTCAACAGTGTCACATGGAACAAGATTTTATCATTCAGTAGACTCCCCTCTCACTTTGGAATATTCCCAAGGTCTATTATAAGGCTGCTCCTCCTCACGTTTCAATCAATAAGGTATACTGAATACAGAAGACAACTAGTCTTAAAAGTGAGTCTCAGAGGATATCACTACTCACTACCAGAAACGGGAATACTATTTTTTGACTGTCAGTCACAATGACAAATTGTATCTCCCCAGTCTCTCTTCTGTACTGCATTTTTATACCACTTCTTTTTCCATGTAATTCATAAATCCTTACTTTCTGGTAAGTCTTTTATGTGACACTTTATCAAGTGCCATTTTATGAGTCTGATAATATAACCCATATCTTTGATTCCCTTCTACTAGGTATTTCTGTGACAGTAGATTATTTTATTTATTTATTTGTTTTCAAAAATAAGCTAAACATGTTAGAAAACAATTGGCAAAGGGGAAGGATAAGAAAGTGACAAATTTTCAGAATGGGAATCCCAAAGGTATGAACACCACACTGAAGTATATTTCTTGTACATTCAAAGTATATTCCTTGCACGCAGATACTGTGAGTTGTAGATAAATTCATAAAAGAAATCCTTCAAAAAATCATCCTGCTAATTTTGTGACATTCAGAAATAGGTTGAAGAAGCAGATATTCAGATCCAGGACAGTTGTAAACAGAGAAGTTTTAGATTTAAGATGGGAAATGCAATAAAGACTCTTATTTTGGTTAAAGGTTTGATACAGCTGACATTGTGCACATGTGCAGGGATTTCTACAGCAGTCGGAGTAGAACTGTAACCATTTCTAGATATTGATCCACACACTAAACCAAAATACTGAACGAGAGATGGCTTCAGACACATGTATTAAAAGCTGGATGCAGCCACAATGTTGGGAGGAAAACATAGTGTTGTCCCACTCAAGCTTCTTTGTTGCCATTTGTCCTGGAGAGCATGGGCTGCACTGGACAGTGCTCTAAGAGGCACTACTGCCACCTTAGCATGCATATATGCACCCATCTAAATTCAATCTCCCTTCAAGGGAATCTGAACTCAAGCTTCTGTTTTGCTGTCTGTTTTGTTCTAACAGTATTATTATTCTTATTTTTTATTTTCATTGTCTTTTTGAGGTACCATTTAAGCTGTACCACTCAGAACTGTTCAGGGGCTTGCGGAGATGACCAAAAAGAATTTCCTCTGTCTTGGAAGATACAAATTTCTTGCAAAGACAGTATTGAAAGGAGGTGCTAGTTTGAGAAAACAAATGTCTAACTGAGAAAAGTGGGAAGGAGGAGAGACAGGCAAATTAAAGAAACAAAAATGAGCAAGAAAACCCTATAGAGAGGATTTGGAAGGAAAAAACCCCAAACCAACATTAAGAAATAGAGACAGCTCAAGAAGAGGCAGCTTTCTTGCTAATACTGAGCCAATTTGAGATATTTTTACTACTTTATCTGACACCTTTCCTCTGTGGGAGTGCTAAGGTAGCAATAACAATGTTTCAGGATCATTCCATTTGATCATAACAAATAGGGTTGTTTGAAAGAGGAAGGCAATTAAACAAAGACATGTTTGTTTATATTAATACAACTGTTCTCCTCGTCAAATAATCTTAGTTAAGTCAGCTAAATGATTTCGCAGCTGTGTATTGGCTCTTTGAAAAAAAATGGAGAAAGTCTGCTTCCTAAAATTAATGCATCTAACAATCAATATCTTTGGCTGAAGCCAGGCAAATTGCCAGCAGGTACTGCATAAATTTCTCTGACTTCTCCCAGGAAGGTCTCTGATTTGTAGCATGCCTGTTTTCAGGTGGTGATCTCCGGAGGCTGCTAATCATGTTGTATCATGGGCACAGAGACATCCCCAGGCTGACTGCAAGACACGTTCACGTGACTTAACAGAAACAGCATAGACCCAGCCTGGTTACAAAGGCTGACTGAGAACATGGGTAGTCAGAAGCAGTTTCCTGCTGCTCTGTAGAGATGCGCTGAGAGGAGGGGCGGAAAAGCTGAGTGGTGGTAAGAAATGTAAAGGTGAAAGTGAAGTGACCGCAAGCGGACGTTGAAGAGTACTACATTTACTTTTCCTACACCGTTGCATGCACACTGTAACAGAGACAAGGCACTCCACCACCTTCCTGGTAGGAAAGGTTGTGTTGGGGAGCAGCAGCCCACGCCCTCAGCACCCACCCTGCATCGCGGGTCCTGACATCCAAACCTACCCAACATTTAAGTCCTTCCATGTGCCTGACCCAAGACAGAGGTGTATCTCCGTCTCTTGAGACAACAATCTGTCATGGATTTGTCAAGACAAATAGACTTTGAATATAATGGGCGAGGGCTTTCTCACTCTGTGTCTGTGTAACTCTGCTGTTGGCAGTGTCGAGAAAAATGATGAATGTTGTCATTTGCAAACAAAACAAGTTTGATTTATTATTTTTTTAGCACGATTTTGCCACAGTTAAAAAAACCACTTGATCAATACATTGTAAGGTAATGGGTTAATAACTGATTCATCTTTATATGACAGGTAATCAAGAATCACAAGGCTATTTTCAGAATCAGCATAGATACTGCTTTAATCAAGCTGCTGAATTGTTGGTTTCCAATAATATTTTTATTAAAACATCTTTAAATTATTTTTAAATGTAACCTTAATATATAATACAATCATAAGATCAATGTTAAAGGATAGAAATTGTTCTGTAATACTGAGTTTGAATAATATTCCCAAATCAGATAGTGGAGCACAGTGCAAGTGCCAAGACAGATCAAGCAGATAAAGAAAGGAAGAGAGCAAAAGTAGCATGAAACTTATAAAGGGAAAAAGGAGAAGGAGTGGTGGATTTTTTATGAGATCTGCCTATCTTTGCTCATATACAGCACACACTTTAGAAGAAATTCTCTTCTCCTTCCCCTCTGCAAAGAAAAGGCCCAATATTAAATGCAATTAGATAATGTAACACACAAGCAGAATATAGAATCCTCAGTTCTTACAAAAGAACATCTTTAAAGATGCAAGAAAAACTACAGCACAACAAACTTCTCTTCGCTAAATTTCATTTATTTCTAGAAGAATCCATTACAGTCCCCTTTCTCATATATCACTATACCAACAATGCCAAATGATTTCAATGGAACGACTACTGCAATACAGCACTATCCAGAGCGAGTCCGTGCAGAACAAGTGGGTCCTAACTGGTTTGCAACCAACATCAAGGAAATGCCACAGGCATATCAACTGCAAACTCATTTTGAAAGGTCTGGCAGAGTGTGGCCCTGAACATGACAGAAGCCCCCAAGTGTTCTCAAGACATTTCTTTAGGAGGAAAGACTGAAGGCACCCTTTGGTGAGGGTTAGTCTAGCAGCAGCACCAGAAGAAAAATGAACTTCCTTGAAAAAACCCCACCCTATCTCAACTTTGAATATCAGATTTTGTGGTGAAAGATTTTCATTTTTCTTCTTGCTAAAAGAAAAAGACTGGAAAAAAAAAAAAAGAAAAGGTGGCAAAAGAGAATAAGCGATTTAAAAAATATGCAAAAATAGTCAAGTGGATGTGCTTACAGGCTTGTATACGTACCCTCAGTTAAGAATGATTTTACAGCCAGATTACAAGGACCCTGACAATAGGGCTTAACAACGACAATGCATGCATAACCCTACCCATGGCAGTTTGACTGGTATTTCAGCATTACTGTATGCAACTGAGAGCCTTCCAATCAGCCAGAACAGTGGGATCCACCAAGGAATCATGATCAAGTAGCTATTAGGCCAAACGGTATTGTCAGAATTCCTCAATTTATGCAGCTTCTTTCAGAGAACTGAGTCCTGAAGCTTCCAAATATCAAAAGGGTTCAATATCGAATAGAACATGTATTTAAGGAAAATTGGCCCCCAAATTACTATGCTATTGTCATTTGTTCTTTTCCAGTTCACTTAAAGGGTAAAGTGGAGGCTATTTTTAAAATTCAATATGAAAAAAATTACAACTGAAGTTTCTTTGGAAAAAAAGTTCATTTAACCAGCTGCATCTCTCTTTTGTACTCTGCTCAGATGTTAACTTGAATTATAGCTTCCATGTTTCTCGTGCTTTTTTGTTGTCTGTCATTTACGTTTTGGAAAACTTAGCACAATTTTAGGTTTGAGCTGATCTGTACTCCTTTGGCCAAGCCTGAGGCCCTCCAAAATCTTCTGGAAAAGTACCACATTCACAATCACTCTGGCAAAGGTCTGCCTGGATTTCTTTCAAGTAACACAAAAGCTGTGCAGCGTGTTATTTAGTGCCTTATCTTTTCCTCATTGAAGTCTGCTGCAGAGCTCTAATTGACTTTGCTGGGAGCAAAAAAGAACCCCAAATGCCAAACTGATTTGGCTGCTGCTTTAATAAGGGGATTTTGCGGTATGCGGTATAATCCATCTTTGTACAAGCTCAGCACTGGGACAACCGTGCACTCTGACAGTCTGCTTGTCTCCGGTTCAGCTGGCCCGTTCTCGCTGGCCAGTGCATCCAGAAGGAAGTCGACACTCGGTTTCTCTGTCTGCAGCACTGCAAATGCTTTGGACCACAGTGAGGAAAAGGCTCTTGGATCCCAGAAAGACAACAATGTCTAACGTGAGAGTAAATGAGTATCCCACACACAAGGTTTGCATTTCTCATCTGGGCATTCATGTAAAAGCTTGTCACGATCTGCTGCTCGAAAATTAAGGGAAAGGAATTCAGCATTTTTTACAACCCAAATTACAAATTGTATTGTTCAAACTGGAGCTTTATTTGGCAGAGGAGAGTTATAAGCTGTTCATGATACAACGTATATTTTGACTCATAAAGTGACTAGGTATCTACAGGAATAGTAAGGTGAAAGGACCACATTTAGGGAGGGTACCGGTTACATTTCTCACATTTAAACAGCTTGCCTGGGAACTCATTTATCCCACCAGGAAATAAGCCCATTGAAAGATAAAAGCAGTTCCCTTCTTGCATGGATCCCCCGATATCTGTATGAACGTGAGTGCTAGTGAAGGTAAAAAGCCTGAGAGGCAAGCAAGTGGATAGGACTGCCTAGAGTTAGACCCTTTGTCCCCACATCTGCAAGCCTGGCACCTTCAATGTAAGGAATCTGCAGGAAGGGATGTGAGTGAGGAAAGGATGGAGTCAGAGGGAAGGCACCCTCATTCTCTAGAGCCCCACTGCGGCTGTAAGGGCCTGCTGCAGTAGAGCTGCAGTGTAACGAAACTCAACAAGCAAAACGCATAGCAAGCTCTTCAATTGCCAGTTGGCTATGAGAAAGAAGAAAATCGGTTTAATTTTAGACTTCTTGTAATGGAAAGCTAAATTTTTTACATGAAAATAAGCAACAATATTGAAAAAAAAATCCCATATGAGCAGACAATTTTTACAGAATATTTCTATTATTTATGGCACTCAACACCTTTGAATTTCACACCTAGAATGCTGTGAAAAAGTCACTGTATTCTGGCTTCCTGTAAGGCCACATATAGGATCATCATTTAATAAGAACAACTGTAGTAATAGAGTCTTACATGGATTCTCACTCTTGCTGATGGAACAACTGTAGTTTCTTTAAGAAAATTGGAATAACACAATTCCTTTCCAGACAGTTTTAACTATTCATTCAAAGAATCTTTCCCCCCATCAATACCTTATCCCCGTTGCAAAGGAATACAGTTACTGCAAATGATACAGCTTTACCTGAGTGTTGTCAAGATCCCCAAACACTGTACAAATGTTACATTAACTCAGCATGATAATTAATTAATAATTTTATTTGTGAAGTACTATTCTTCCAAAATGAATGATGTTTGGGGTGCTGTAAGGCACATTTCAAAACAGACTTTAAAATTAGCCAGATTGCTTTTGCAGGAAAAGATCAGTGGAACATTTCCCTCTTTCCATCCCAGGGAAATTCCAACCGCAGTCTGCACTCTGGAGCTGCCAGGGATTCCACTTTTGGAAAAAAAAAAAAAAAATTAAATTAATACAAAAAGACAAAAAGAAGCTTATTGCACCTTTTCACAAAATAAAAGAGCGCAGAGAGGGATTCTGATTAAAAAACAATTCCAAGTGGAATCATCACTTATTTTATTGACCTGCTATATAGATGTGTACAAAGCAGTTTAACATTAAGTCTCCCAAAACTACCACAAAAGAGGCAAGAATCACTTGCAGTGGTAAGTTAATGTATTGCAGTGTTGTGGTCATGAAGGTTATGCCATCAGTTACAGAAATGTTGTCTGCAGAGGGTATTGTATCAATTGTCTTGTTTTCTTTATTACCCTCATGCAAATATGAAATCAGAGACTGCTGATCCAGAGCTACAAAGGCCCATCACTTTCCCAAATGTGCAATAAAACCTACTTTAATTAATATTATTGTCTGTTTCCTAGAGACAGGATGAAAGGGTTAGAAAAATGTGGGCGCCTCCAGTTAAAGAGGCATTTGCATGTACACAGGGAGCAACACAACCTGATAACTGCTGCCCCAGTACGCCTGAATCAGCCATAAACTGTGTCGTGCTCACTCACACTGCTGCAAGCACTATTAACTAAGTGGCAGTGGAGAAGAGTGACTGCTACAGGTAGTGCTGAAGGGGAAGGAGCAAAAGTAGACTGTGGATTTGGGAACCACTTACTACATTTTAAAGTAATCATTCTTCAGTGAAGGCATCATCTTCAAAATAACCTTCCCTTCAGTGGGATTCACTTTGCCTCCCCTCCAGTGAAGACCATGGTGGGTGCTATTGATACTCATGGATACTCAAAGGAAAGCCAGCCAATCAGTGTGATGACAGTGGATGACGCAGGTAAGTAGCCATTACTTTTATCAGTAATCACTGGTGTAAACAGTGGCAGGAAAGGACAATGCTTAGAATAGGAAAATACAGAAGAGAGGACTCATGGAAAGAAATTAAATAATTGACAATTTTAAAATACTTATTAGTACGGGTTTTGTGCTGGTCAAAACTCTTAGTTGCAGATTTATGTGGCTACTGATTGATATATATGTATATACAAAGTACCCCTTTTGTTAATGTATGTGAAAGTTTCCTAAACTCAGTGGCAGAGGTTCCATCACGTGTCATTTCAAAATGAGAAAAATATTATCAAAAGAATTATTAACTTCATTTTTCAAAGGAAATTACAGTAAGTTTTCTTTTATTATTGTAGATTTAATGTTCCTGTCTCCTCTTGCAACTTCCGCTAAGTCTTGATCTCCAAGAAGAGCATGATGTGTAACTTTGGTGGCAATACTGGTTTGCATAAAACTGAAGCTAAATTATTATCTGGTCTATCTCTTAGATGAACTCAAATAAAGATGAACTTTATGAAGAGAAGAAAAGGAGAAGTAGAAATTGGAAGTAACAGCACTGTTTAGTTTAGTAACATGGTTTGAATGTCACACTATTTACTAATCACCAGTTTAAAAGTGTAAGCAGATGAAGAAACAAAAAACAATTGGGCCTATTGATTTTCATACTGACCCACAGTGGAAAAAAAGGAGCGGTTAAATTCCCAAACTCAAAAAGAATCAACTTTTCTTCTATGGAAAAGATTTATTTATTGAAATAATGAAAAAAAATTTGAAGATAAAATAACAGATCCTCAGATAATGTTAGATGTTGACTTAAGAGAACTTACAGCTAAAGATCTGAGTGAAAAAGTCCTGTTCTGTCTCTGTTTTAATGAATACGATGTTATTCAATATTTCTTTTCGCCTTTGAATCCCTTCCAAAAACATCAGCTACCCATAAATAAAAGTAAATTATCACACAGCTGAAACATTAGAGAATGTGAAGATTAAAGTAGGCTACCCAAACAAGGGTCACAACAAGGCCATTGTGTGCTGTGCCATACAGGATATTGCTCCACCCTTATTCTTGTGGCTGGTTCCAGTAATTTCACTGGAAATACATGTGAAGCAAGAAATACGTCTGAGTATCTATAAGAATTGCAAAGTATGTCATGCAGTGATTAGAAACAATCTTTTCTATCTCCAATTAGCCAGATTCAATATTTTAGCATATTCTGAACAGGACTGTATTTGGCAATGTGCATAGCCTGTTTGAAATGCCTCAACAAGTCTCCAGTACAGAGCCCGAGAGATGATAAAAATCTCCCACAAAATTATTTATCTGTACTGCACAGATTGAAGAAAGCTTTGTCCTTTCTATTTGGGACAGTTTAATCAGATGTCTTTGAATATGCTGGATAGAATAAAGTAAGCTTAATAAACATGCACTGGCTGAAAACTTCTTTGTAATACCTCAATATTTGTTTCCCTTTCTTTTTTTAATGCCTTTGAAAGAAACCATTTGAAGCTCTGTGGTGTCTGAACTTCTCCTGCACTGAAGTGCATATAGAGATGAGAAGAAAAGCCAAGCTGGCTATTGTGATCATGCTTTTCTTTTTGGCTTGAGAGATAAGGCTCCAAAGAAATCTGCCATGTGGTACTGAATTTAAGAAGATGAGCAAAGCAATGGCATGAAGCTTCAGGCTTTCAATAATGCTGCTATATTTATATGAAGATACAGTAAGAGTAAGGAAAAAGCCTCTGCCCCGGTAAAAAATAGAGGGACTAATCCTGTCCCACTGAGTACAATGGGAGTTTTGTTATTTACCTCAGCAGAATCAGAATACAGCACAGAGAATTCTATACTATACTAAGTTCAGTACACTCAGATATGAAGGTTAAAAAGACATTCGGTGCCGATGCCTCTAATGCTCACATATTGGGATTCGGTAGGTTTTTATACCACTTTTTCCTTTATCTCTATAGTTTAAAAATCTAAACTAAGCAAAAACAGTCAGGCCTTATTTTTTTTCCAGATGAACCAGATTCTGATTTTGCTTACATTTAGTAAGTCATTCCCAAGAATGATGTCATTGAAGTAAATAGTTTTACCTACATAAAAAAAAAAATTGCCTACATCTATGTGCCTTTATATGCACATATATATCCATATATATACACACATATGGCTTTATTTTTATATATATAGTTATACACATACACATAAATTACATGTTGAAAGTGAAATTGTTTTATACATGTTGCCTGCCTTCTAAGTTTTTTAACCTGTGATACAGTCATAGGCATTATTTTATAAATAAACATGTTCTAGCTATATGAAGATGTTAGTTTCTGCATCTAAATGAATACTTTAACAATTTAATACATCATAAAATACGTAAGCAGCCAATGAATCAGCAGCAAATCCTTTTCCACACTGTTTGGGTGATTGTGGTCAAATCCAGGGAGGGAAAGCATATCAGAAAGGGCTAAACTACAATACAGAACAGTTTGAACTTAAAGCACTTTTTAGTCTTGTCTGCATGTCATCTTAAAAATTCAACTGAAGAAATAAAAAAAATAAAATATTACTAAACAACGGATAATTTAAAATTCTTCTTTATAAGCATTCTATCAACTTTCAATTACCACTGTATGACTCATTTTCTGTTTTAATGCAAATTGATACTGCATATCAATTAAAACACTGGTTTTAATGTTTCTTCACAAAATTATGATAGAAGCATATATGAATAATATAGCAATAGAAAGGGGTAGTGTTATTTTTCCACTTAGTAAACCCGTCTAGTTTCGTTTAACTACTCCTTAAGATTTCTACCTCCAGATGTATTTTCTGAAATACAGGAAATTACACTTAAACACAAGAAAAAAATTTTTTACTGTAAGAGTAATCAAGTTCTGGAGCTGGATGCTCAGAAAGGTACTGGAGTCTCCAATCTTGGAACTACTCAAAGCCCATCTGGACAAGGTCCTGAGTAACCCACTCCAGCTGACTTGGCCTGGAGCTGGGGCATTGGACTAGACAGTCTCCTGAGGTCCCTGCCAACCTCAGCCATTCTGTGATGTGATGTTGCTTCCAAATCACTCCAGTGTAATTCATAGCACTGAATGAAAACAAACACCTTTGTTGTTTTTTTGGATGGGATACATCTACTGTCACTTGGGTGTCCAGATATCAAAGTCAAAGCTAGTCACCAAGGTTCACTTCCTGGAGAGAAACAGGCAATTTATTATATTCAAGGATGATAGCAAAGACTGGTTAGATGAATAAAGATGCACTCCAGAGATGCCTATTTCTCTTACTAATCCTAAAATCTGATGTGAAATCAAACGAGCTCCAGCCATTTTCAGTGGGTTTTAGCTACAAGTCAAAAAGAAACTCCATAGTCAACAAGAAGTGAATCAAACCACAGCTTCTAAAAATCTAGGCAAAACAAAATTTTGACTAGCCAAGAGAAAAAAAAAGCAAAACCAAATAAAAATGGTTCACAAACACAAAATTTGGGTCTCTGATGTCTGTATATTCTATATTATTGCTATTAATAGTGTATTAATGTGTACAGGACATATTTGTGGGGTTGGAAGTAAAATAATTGGAATGATTTTATTTCATCATCTCAATATCAGGATGATATTAACAACCAACACTATATTGCATTTTCATGCATAAAGTCCACAACTCATAACCTACCCCCTTGTGAAATTAGAAGTCAAATTACATAGGTTTCTGAGGATGAGAGTTTTATGCAGGAAGACAGCTGGTGGGCTGTCATGGTTTTAGCTGGGATGGGGTTCACTTTCTTGCTAGCTGCTGGTGTAGTGCTATGTTTTGGATTTGGGATGAGAATCGTGTTGGTAGCACACTAATGTTTTTGGTTGTTGCTAAGCAGTCAAGGCCGTTTCTGCTCCTCACACCACCCCACCAGCACAAAAAGTTGGAAGGAGCCACAGCAGCAACAGCTGACCCCAACTGACTGGAGATCCAGATATTCCATACCATGTGACATCATGCTTAGTATATAAAGCTGGGGAAGAAGAAAGGGGGGAATGTTAGGAGTTATGGCGTTTGTCTTTGCAAGTCACTGTTACATGTGATGGAGCCCTGCTCTCCTGGGGATGGCTGAACACTTGCCTGCCGATGGGAAGAAGTGAATGAATTCCTTGTCTTGCTTTGCTAGCGTGCATAGCTTTTGCTTTACTTATTAAACTGCATTTATCTCAACCTATGAGTTTTTTCTCACTTTTACTCTTCTGATTCTCTTTCCCATCCCAACTGCGGAGAGTGAGCGAGCGGCTGCGTGGTCCTAGCTGCTGGCTGGGATTAAATCACAACATGGGCTTAGAAGAAATATGTGTATAGAGTTTCAGAAAATGGGGGAGGGATGCTTTGTTGAGAAAGAGGTGAAAAATTGGTTTGTGGAAGCAGTCTCTCCTCTATTTCATCAATCAGGTATACAGGAAGTGCAAAGTGTCCAGGGGATATAAGGCTAAGCTTCCTTCAGAGCCCCTCTCCCGAATTCATGGCGGCTGTGTATGCAGAAAAATAGGTTCTAAAAGAAACTTCCCCTTATATCACTTGCAGAGGTGTATAAGCTTTAGTTTTGCCTAAAGGAGATATTAAAAGGTTGTTGAAGTGGTTGTGTATAAACCACATGTAGTGTATATGAAACTAATGCAAATAAGAACTGAATGTATGATTTTAAAATGCAAACAAAATGAGACTGAATCACTACTTCCTGCTGATAGATTTCTTGTCTGATTGAATTTGTTTTCCATAACCTATCCAAGAAGTTTTGCGTTTTTCATGAACCATGCAAATACTGTTTGATTTCTATATGCCAATGCCAATATCCATAAGCCAAATAACATCTTACCTTATAAATGGTCCCACTACAATGGATTATTAGCAGAGCACACTTTTATAAGAATATCTATGAAGGTCTGACATAAAGGCAATGATCTTTAAGCCCGGGGTTTTTGGATGCAGAATCACATATGGGTGCAGATTTTATCTCAGTCAAGAGTGGGCAGAATATTGTTTCCATTAAATTAGCCATACCACATAAACACAGAGTTTATGCTCATTTTATGTTCATTGTGGAATGCGAAACAGTACCTGATTTGCCACTAAATTATAATAGCATGGACAGACTACAACACCTAATCTCACCAACATTCTTCTGATAAAAACTAAACATTTTCTTATTAACAACTCTGAATAAACAAACAGAACTCTTACCATATGAATACTCATGTAGTTATGTGTTTTAATCTTGGACTTTAAAAATCTATTTAATTTACTACTGAGCACCTGCCTGTTTGCAAGCTCCCTACACAACCCAGCCAGAGCAAACATTGCTACCCAAGAGAAGAGGATGAAGGCTGGAGAAGGTCTGAGCTGTATCTTCAGCGACCATCTCAAATATGCATCCTCAAGCCACCACCATATTTTGGCTTAGCCCTTTCTGTATCAGAAACTATGAATTTATTTGCTGCTGACTGTCAGGGCTGAGGGCACTGATGGGCCTCCGTGTCCCTGCCCAGCCCCCTGGGGCCTCCCCCAGCCCTGCCCATGGCCCAGGACCCATTTCACCCACGCCAGGGCTATCAGTCAGTCCCTGCTGCTGGTCTCCAGCTCGCCACAGCCCAGCCCTGCCTGGCCACAGGCCCCACCAAGCCAGGCCCACCTGGCAGCCAACGTCCCCAGGGAGATGGCCGGTGCCCGGGGCTGGGGCTGGCCCCGCTGCCCGCCGGCCGCCCTGCTCCTGGCTGGGGCTGGGACAGGCCCAGCCTGCCAGGCTCTGCAAACACATTGCTCCCCGTGCATTGCTCATTAACTGCGCACTTCTCGTTACTTCTTATTTGTGGTCATCAGAGGTGCATGGCATCATTGCTCCTCTGTGCCTGGATGACAAACTGTAAACAGAACAAAGTTTGTCATTAAGAAAAGAGAGAGAACAAGCATTAAATGTCCTTCTTGCACATGAATCATGCCTCTGGCGTAAAAACAGCCATTGTCCACATGGAGAATCACCTGACCTCAAGTAGTCCCATGAATAAAAAGCCATTGGGAAAATAACATGAAAATAAGTACACAGAAGAGTAATTAATCCAGGTGGTTGAACCCAAACAACTCTTTGAAGCGTCCCAGAGCGGCCGCTCTGTGGGGGAGCATGGCGCTGGGGCAGCGGCAGCACCCACAGGCCAGCGGCTCATGTACCAAAGAGCATCTGTCCCAAGGGCAGCCAGTCGCTGGCAGGTGACTGCCGCTTTTCTATAAAACATGTTTGTACAAGATATAGTGAGTATACCACTTCAGATTCTCAAGTTCTGTCTCTGCTCACAAAATTGCTTTCTGTATCTACAAAGAAAGAAAGAAAGTGTATTTTGACTGCCAGGATGTGTAAGATGTTCGATACATAAGGAACAGTTTTTACCTCCATCCACTTTGGCATTTTACACACAAGTTTTGGAACAAGGCTCCTTGTTAAAAGGGAATTTCCAGTGAATATTTACAAGGAAAAGCGAATGTTTGCTAAACTTGTTTTCAAATGTTTTTAATGAGGCTACATAAACCACTCATGTTTTCAGCAAGGCAAATATATCTGATGGTACACAGAATTTATAAACACTGAAATGATCAGGAAATTTCGAACTGAAAGAAACATCCATTTCTTTGCATGTGAAGCCAAAGAAGTAAGTTTTAGGCATGTTTATAGTACCCTCTGATGGAAATAGGAAGCATTACAAGTCCTCCACAACATTTATTTCCTTAACTGTAAGGATAGCAAAGATACATTTTGGTACCTTTTGTAACTTCATACACAGCTGAAATAAAAATTGTTTTACAAGAGCTTGTTAGCTTTGTTCACACACACACACACACACACACACACACAAAATCTTAACCAATAGAATAACCTCTTATTTAGGTCTGGCTTCCTCAAGAAAACAACCAAAACACAATATGAGTTCTCTCCAGCTAATCAGGGAGAAACCTTCTCAAAGATACACAGTTTTCTTTTTTTGTTTTATACCATACTTCTCTTTATTTCTGTTTCATAAGAATTAGAAAAAACTCGGTATTTTTAATATTCTGTTTATCAGATTTTCTATCAGTATTCATTCCACTTGTTTGTTCAGATGAATCATTAATATCCCTCAGAAACACAGGTCAAAACTGCAGAATGTCAAGGGATTTTTCTGAAAATGTAAATGAAAATTATTCAGAGAATTAGCTTTAACAATCAGTACTACTCTTAAGGTTTAAAATATCAAAGCAAACTTGCCATCATTTCCTTCTCACTGACTCATAAAACACTTCAAAATTAACTTTCATCACTAATTGGCAGGTCATTGAGAAAGTGTTTTACATACTGACATTAGAAGGGTGAATATTTTTGAACTCTGACTAAAACTCCATTTCAGTGTTTAGCAAAGCTTTTTTTAAAAGAAACAGTCAGTGCGTTACTTTTACTTTGTTGTGGTAGATAGGCCCTATTCTACAAAGCATTCAAACTGTTGCCTAAATCTTTTTTCTCTAGGAAAACATCATAAACAGATGACTAAATATCACTAAACCAGTGACAGTTACAAGCAAACAGAAACTTTAAATGTATTGCTAATTGCTAATTGCTGTTGAATTAGGAACATGTTGTATTTATGACAAACTAAATATCTGAAATGTTTAAAATCCAGTTCAAGACTAGTTAGAGTGAAGAAAATCGTTTGCTTTTGATTTAAGCTCATACTGCTTCCAAAAAGCACTTCTATAGTTATTACATTGGGAAATGTACATCTATTTACCCACAAGATACTGAGAGAAAGCAAAATCCACATTCACATATTTCAGCTTTATAGTGGGTAATCATTTGAATTGAAAGAATGACTTTTATATCATCAGCTGTCAGCCTTTAGGGTGAGACTTCAAAGAAATTGAAGAAAACTGTTTTAGTGTTGTAGCCACAACTACATACTGTTGGCCAGGATGTCCCTCCTACTGTTGCCTGAGAAATAATGAAGAAAATCTATGTCAAGATTTTCTAAAGGTATTCATTGCTTGACTGAGATGATGTAATAGCTCACTACTGTTTAATACAATGATTTGGCTGATCTCTCAGTAAGCAGATACACCAAAATGACTATTTTTAAAGTGCCACATGTTAGTTTTCTGCTGGCTTACTGAACAGATTCAGCTCCTCCAGGAACCTAAAAAGCACCAGGAATGGTGCAACGGAAGAAGCAGAAGTCTGTGCCTAAGAGTAGGGGAGAGGGCAGTAGCCAGGCACTAGCACAGGAGCGGGCTGTTAGATCAGCCAAAACACATTGTTAAATTCACTCTAACAGAGAATTGCCCATCAGCATATATTCACCTCCATGTTTATATTGCAAAGATTACACTGCAAGATCTATGAGAGGAAAGATCAATCAAAATATACGTCCCACATGCTCACCTAATTCATTTGTAGGCCAGCAGCAAAAGGGAAAGGCACTGAAGATTTACTTTATGTTATTAAGCACAGTTCCGTGAAAAAGACCATGACAGAAAATAAAGAAGTAGGTGAGTGATCAAGTTCTTTAGGAAGTGGTCAGCAAAAGTGCATTAACAGGAACAGCTATATTAGAATTAATGAAAACTGAGTATGCAGAAATCCTGGAGCTCTGGTTTTCCTAGGAAAGGTAGGGCTGTGACTTTATTCGGTCAAGCTCAAGTCATTTAATCTTGGTTATGAGTTCATCACCATAGAATCATGTACACGTCTGGAAAATTAAATGGAGAGACATCGTCTGTGGAAGGGCTTGTAAAGATCTTAGCAGAGCTAACCCACTGAAAGCTATGAGTATAAATATTTGGAAAGGCTCATCATTTTCAGTTACATGATAGGTATGTAAGAAAAGGGGTTATGATATTGAAATGCCATCTAGGCTAGAGAATAGAGCTGTTTCTTCTATTATATATTTCAGTTATGAATGTATACGGAAGCCATAATTATCAGTGAAGCTCCATTACTCTAGGTCCTGTACAAACACATCATGGACTTGAAGAATGTGAAACATTAATAAAAAAGATATTATAAACTTGGGACAAACGAAGTGTTTTCCCCATCTTACAGATAGGAGAATAAAGTCGACAGTTTAAATTATTTGTTCAAGGTTGGAAAAGGTATCTGTGGCAAACCTAGGAATTTTATCACAAATTCATAAAAATCATTAAAATTAATCTTATGTTACAGTTTATTACAAACATATTATGCAGGTAATTCCTTTTATAATAGTAAATTCTTTTCATGTTGCAGTTCTACCCTGAGTAAGAATAAAGCAAGAGCTAATGAGCTCGATAGGATTTAGATCAGTCTGCTGAATAGTCCACCAGTAAAAACATACTCTTTTAATTTCACAGATTGCTAGAGAATAGTTTCATTGCCATGTATTTAAAATGTAATCTAAATAATGGATAAGGGCATAAAGTGTAGCGTATAGTTACATGTGTGTTACAAAAAAACATATGTGCAAACCCAAAGAAATCTTGGAAAATAAAATAAGGCACTATCACACCCAGTGAAAATGGAAGACAGGAAATGAGTACTTATGGCTAATAGAAAAGAACTCATTGAAATAATAGGTACAAAATTGGATCATAAAAATTTCTTAGGATGTTGGTGTTGTTCAAAACACATGGTAAAAAATGAGAATCAGGCTTTCACAGGTTGATAACCTACTACAAAGTTGTATAAATAAAACACTGAGAACTAGAACCAAAGGAAATCTGGAAGACTGAGTATGTATGTTTGCTTACAGTGAAGACAAGACTACCCAGCAAATTAAAATACCAGATGTTCTGACTGAAATACAAAGAAAGTGTCCTAGTCTAACAACTGAAATACAGTTTATGAGCAAGCTGAAGGAAATAATGTAAAACAAAGGAAAGACTGAAGGTTTGAAAGAGAATCAAATCATCAAAGTATAAAAAAAGAAAATATACTTTATTCATTTTGCATTCTTCAGCCATTAATATATTTTTCTAAGAGGAATAATAGTGGGGTGATTGCTTGTAGCACTATGTTTGAATTTTTAAGAAATCCAATGAGTGTTTGAGAAGATGATGGCAGAAGTCAGGTCCCCAAATCACAGAAGAATATTAACAAAATCAGCTCTGCAGCAACATTCACGCTTACAGACATCTAAATGCAATTAGTATCATATTTGGATTGCAACGTTCTGGAGGTACCTGGATATAGGATCCCATAATGCTGACACCACCGATGATTAAATCCAGCTGCTGGAGGTAATGGTATACACCCTTTTTTGGATAAGATTTATGAAATATTTCTCCATAGTCTGTGAAAAACTAATGGAAGAAAACCTATTGTTAGTAGACTTTAATGTCTTATACAGGTTCAAGATCTTCACTAGAAAGTGGTTAGCAGGTTAAATTTTCTGAAGGCAAGTTTTAATGCTGTTATAGGAAATGGTATCATTTTACATCTGGTTTTACTGACTATGTGCAGAACAGAACTATCTCCAGTATATACCTGCCCTTTGATCTAAAGGAATATGTATATATTCCTCTCTCTCCCTGCTCCATAAAAGGCCCTGAGTGCCAAGTCTGAACTGCATCTCTCCTTTAGGAAGAGATCAGCATAAGGCAAGGAAAGCAAAATTTGTAGGCGCCATCTATATCAGTAAACTGAACAAGACCAGAACACAAACTAATGCATGGACAGGTCATCATCAGTAGTTTTAAACTGCTAGCATGCGTCCTGGCTTGGTTTTGGCCTGCACTAACTGGTGCTCTGCAAGGCAATGCATGGACACATCAGGACAGAGATCACAGACAGGTGGTTACAGAGCCACAGAATCACCGGGGTTGGAAGGGACCTCTGGAGATCAGCTAGTCCAACCCCCCTGCCAGAGCAGGGTCACCTAGAGCAGGTTGCACAGGAGATTCATGGAGATTCATCAACAGACAGATTACTCTGACTCATTAATTATTTTTGGCCACAGTTTTCAGGGTTGGCTTTGGTTTTGATTTTGCTTTTAATATGATATGTATGAATAGTGATATTAACAGTAACCAGAAACCTATGCCACTGATAGAGAAAACTAAATTGAGTCTTTTTCTAAGCTTGTTTCTGGAGTGTAAATGCAGACTGGCCTAAGCATTTTGAGAAGAAAATAGATAGGTACCAAAAGCACAGAGTTCCATGTAGCTACTTGCATTATTTGTGTCCCAGATTTTGCTTTCCATTTACAGCAAAATCTCCTGACATGTGGAGTGCCAATCAGATCTTAGACTTTCTCTTTTCTTTCCAATACTAGAAATGGGATCAAGTGTCTTACTGACCTCCTGAAATATATGTGAAATGTATCTCCAACAAACTGATTGTGTCACACACAATAAGATACTCAGCTTGGAGCTAGGCTGCCAGAAGGGAAACTGAATGAAGTTTCCCATACCACAGCACACATAACAGAATCCATTGGATCATAGGAGAACCTGCAGAAATTAACAAAAGAGCAACAAAGAAAGGGAGCTCAGAAAGGGGAGTAACGTGTTCCAGTAAAAATCAGCTAAGAATACTTCCCTGTTTCACATATTTAACACCATTGATGTTCTTTAAAATGTTGGGAGAGCACATTAGATTAGCCTCCTGGGTACATTTGTCTTGTGTGACCAGCACATAGGAAGCAACTATTCCAAGTCATATTGTTTTTGCTCCATAAAAATGCTGATAAACTCTCCATTAGGATTGCAAGCCCCTCTAGGCTCTGTCAGTCTCATTGTTATTTAATCCTAAATGAAGTATGTCTTATCAATTCATTCCATGCCATGACCCTGGTCAAGGATAGATGAGGGTCTAGCTATAAAAGAGCAGGAGGTAGCAAAAAGCATTATTTTTCTTTGGCAGCCTAAGAAAGCAGTGATGTGCACAGAGGTAAAAATTCTTCACTGCAAATACATTTCCTAAAATATGTTCCATTTACTCAGTAAGAGAATATTTTCATTCTTCAATAACATTTTAAAATGCTGGAACATCATAGTAGGATTTTTCTTCCCTGTACTTTTTAAAGATGAGATTAAAGCAAGGATTTTATTTTTTTTTAGTAAATCCTGTTTATGGGAAATCTATTTAAATTAATGCCACTCTTTTTTCGAATGTCTTTTAGAGTCAAAGAAGAAAGTGAGTCACATGGCAAAATTATCCTGCATGCTATTATCAGTGGAGATGAGCCAGCCCTCCTACTGTTTGTTGATGCATCTGTCTAGTGAAGAGGGGAAAAAAGAGAAGAAAAAAATCCCTACTCTGGGGAACTGATCAGATCACAATAGTTTGTAAAAACCAAGAACTAGATAAAAATTACTTCTTGGGAAGTGTGTAATAGTGCTGCGGTCCCACTGTATGCTTTCCCCTACGGCAATAAAAGTCTAAGCAAATCTTCTCTATTTGTATGTCGTGCTTCCTGATTAATCAGCCATTGGGTACAAAAAACCACCCACTATACTTGGGGCAAGCTGGTACACCACCCATGAAGTATAATAAGGCCAGTAAACTGCTAAACTGTTGCAACTTTTAAGAATACTGTCACTTTCTGCTACAAAAGCTACAACACATTTTATTTCATGGGCTTCTGGGCTAAATTGCCACTTGAAAGCTGTGGGATTATGATCAAAGGTGTCAGCAGGATTTCACCAGGGGTACTTACTTGGTGTTAAACTACCTTGTGCAACCTTGCTGACTTGTGTAACCAGACAGAAAACACAATAAAAGTTGTTTCATTCAAGTGAGTCCAGCATTACTAGAATCAAGGTTGCTAGTTTTAAAGTCTCTTCTTAATTTAGGGTTAGGTTATGCTGTCCTTATTAACAATGAGGTAAGCTTGATAGGTGAACTTCAGTACTTTTCATGTCTACTATAATCTTCAATTTGTTGGTTTAATGTTGGCCAAAAATTTAATTTATTCTATGCTCCTAAGAGACAAAAGCTCTGTCAACAAGAAAAATTAAGAGAAATAAAAGAGAAAGGTCATTCTAGGAAAAATTTCTAAAATTAACATTTTGCCAAAGTACTTACTCGGTTTAAAGACTACATAGTTTCGAATCTTTCTCTTAGCTGTCCTGGCAATGTCTTACTGTCATGAACAAGTGGAAGATGAAAGCAGAATCAGAGCCCTGTGAATCAACCAGTCTTGCGAGTAAAGCAAAGCTTTATACAGTCTGATATTTGAATACCAAGTAGTTCATAAAATGAACTGTTCTGAAAAAAAAAAAAAAAAAAAAAAAGTCCTGAAGGAAAAAAAAAACATCTAAAAGCACCAGGGGGTCATGGTAATAGATTCATTAGATCCTCGCGCTTCTGAAAAATCAACTGTCATGGTCAAATAAACTCGACTTGTATTTGGCCTGTGACTGACAGAGGAACATGATATTCCTATTAGGGAGACTTAGAAGAAATTGTAACTCCTTGTCCTCTACTGTCCTTCCTTCTTCAATCCTTATTTACCAGGCTGCCCAGATTTTGCCTCCAGACTCACTCTTTGATCATTTACTTTACAAAGAGGTCATGGTAGATCCCTGTCTGTGCACTCCTAATACTAGGTCCTTTGTGAATCAGTATTATGAAAGCCCAGCTGTCCAATGGAGTTTTGGGCACCTGAATGGTATTCACCAAGGAAATATCTATGTCATGGAATGAAGCGGTGGAGACATGTGGACTGTTATGACCACACAGCATCAGGTAGGCTCATCCAGTCTCAGTCAGTGCTCTGGTTTGAGCAACACAGGACTAATTTCTCTTCTAATGCTTGGGAAAACTGCACTTTTAGAAGACTTTAGTGTCTGAGTTTGTGAAAACATTTACTTTATAGTCAGCTATAGTATGCGGATTTCAAGGTCTTAGTGTTTTTGAGTTAGCCAGGTGCAGGGACAAGGAGCAGCGAGACCTGGGCACTTGACCCAAGCTGGATTATTTCATACCATGAACATCACATTCAACATAAATTAGAAATTTTGCTGAGAAGTTCTCTATCCCTTGATGGCTGCCATCCTGAGAACTTTTTGCCCTGATGCTGGATCCCTGAGCCCTTCCCTTCCTCCCAAAGCTGTAGCGCTCACAGTGTCCGACATTTGCTGTCCACTGCTGGGAGTGCACAGCTTCCTATGGATAGAATTCGCTGAGTATAATCCTCATATATTTTTAGATTGGTATCGGGATCAATACTAGTTCTTTAGTATTATTAATGTTAATTATTTAGTCTTATTCTATTAAATCTGTTTATATTTCAACCCTTGGGTTTCCTTGTTTTTCCCAATTCCCCTTCCCAGGTGGGGAGGTGTCATCAGGTGACGGAATAATTGTCTAAACGACAATAAATTGTTGTGGGTTCCTCCAACCATAAGAGTCAGGAAAACCCACAAGTGGCATTCACACCATAATTGACACATCGTTATACAGCATAAAAACCATAAAAAGAATTGGCACTGTAGCAGTTAAATGGATATAACTACTTTATCCTTATATTGATTTATTGCAAGAGATTCCTGCATGCATGAACCAGAAATGGTTAGTTTAAGGGAGGCCCAGGACTGGCAGAGCCAGAGGGCTTGCAGGGTGGGAAGGAACTGGAATAGCACTGTCAAGACCCAGTAATGGGTCTTGCTTTCCTTCTGCTTATCTGTCAGCGGCTTTATCAGCCCCTCATTTATCCAAACACTTAAAAAAAATTAAAACATTAAAATAAAAATATAAAATAAAAAAATGAAATGACTCGTTAACGAAAAGCGAATGTTTTGATGGTTTTGATGTGCAGTATCATATCATGATGAAACTATCAATGCTGTCCTTTTTTTAAAAAGAAGAAAAATGTAAATTATTCTATCTGAGCTCTTCAAATAGACAAAAGCAGTGAGAAAGCAGTGCAGTAATGTCTGTGCTACGTACAAGACAGCAATAATAGCAAATCTGCTACTATCAATTTTTTGTTTCAATTATTTGGTACAAATTCTTATTAAACCAGGAAAAGAAGAAAAATTATTTCCCCTCTCTTTTGTTTATAAAACATTCAGTACTTTTTCACATCATTTAACTCATAATATTCCCTTTCAAAATTATCCAGTAAGGTTAGTAACATGAAATATTTTACAAACATAATTAAATGAGCTCAATTGTTCTGAGAAGAATTGTTTTGAAGAAAAAATAAAAAAAACTAAAAGCATCAGAGTGTCATAGCAGTACTCTGTCTTGCTGCTACTTATATTATCAAAATTCAGATTTTTTTTTCCTTGAAAGAAACTGTGCCTATGGTAGGCACACACAGAGTAGTAAGTATTGTTATAAACAATACTTGCTTAGCCATAGGTGGGCACATTTTTTGAGCTAGCTGCCTGCTAGTTTTGTATATCCATATATAACTGGTATGACATCAAAATCTAAATTCTTTCATGCAAATGGAGTTCTATCTGAGTGAAATAAAAAAGTGCAACTATAAACAATGTTTGATTCTAATATAATACACAAAATAGCTGTCTCTAAGGACAAAGATGTTGATTTACTAGAAACAGAAAACCAACACTGCTTCTTTGTCTTTTACACATGCAGCATTACACAAGGGATGAATTAACTCTGTATGCATATCTCTGTGTGTATATGTATATAATTAATATTTCATAACGTGGAAGATGAGCTCTAGTGACTCTTGTTGCAACAGTTTAAGAAATTACCACCCATGTCTGTTCCAAAGCTATCCTGGAGGACACTATCCTAATTGCAGAGTCATCAGAAGAAAATATGTGTCTGAGCTGCAGGAGGTCTAGCACAAAGTCAGGTGCCTTCAATCCCACTTTTATCAACGGTCTATGCTACGGTGCCGGAGTGGAAAGGTCCTGAGGCACACATACATACTCCTTTCTGCCAGCTCTCTTACGGAGACATAACCTGTGGCAGATGTGTGAGCACAGACAGCTGAGTTGAAAGACAGAAACAAAATTCTTTAAAGGTCTTTTACCATAGCCCTTAGAGGAAGTTTCAAAATATCTCTCTCCCTTAAAGGTTAAGTCTAGATATATACATAAGAAGACATATAATAGTATTTTGAGAGAAAATACTATTTATTTTTAAGAAAAACATACCTCTCATTCCTTTCATAGATTGGACCCAGAGAACTTGTCTACACTGTACTCTCTACTTTCTGCATAGTTGATTAGTTATTTATGCACACCTCAGATTGGCAGTTTTGTGTACCTACAGCAGAAATAGCTGAAATTGCCATTGGTTAAACACACACAATTATATCTAAAGATAAGCTTAGAAAGTTAGTGGCTGAATATTGACATTAGTCCAGCATTTGTCTAGATTTACTTTCAAAATTTGGTCAAGTAAAGGGTATGACCCAATTTAAGACCAACATTAGAAATCCATAAAATTAAATATAAAGGCTGTATGTAACATGGCTAAATTTGAAGTACAGGAAAAGCAAATGAAATATAGAGCAGTAAAGAAGAATAAGAAAAGTAGGAAAGTGAGAGCAATGCACAATCAATATTTGAGATTTTGGGTTGTTCATTAGCAAAAATGTTTAGATTTCATTTGTCTGCTTGTGTTTTCTAACCTACAGCAGTCTGCGGGACATCCAGTTCACAGTTCCAGCAAGCAGGTTGTTACATGTTGTTTTCAAATGCTCATATAATGTATTTCAGTGTTCAGTCAGTCTGTTCAAAGTAAAGTGTAAAGAACGGACAGACAGATTCGTGATGTGGTACCAACAAATCAAAGTGAACCCTCCTTTCCAAATACCTCTCTTCATCTTTCATTCACTCCTTACACTCAGGAATATCACTAGCACAAGGGAAATATATTTATTACCTACTTTATTTTAGAGAAGGATGTATGGGTAACATACAATGTTAACTCTGAATAAACAAAGCTTATATTCTTTCTCTCTTTATTTCACATTATTAAAACCTTAATAAGCTGGTAGAACAATTCTCTCATCCCAGCTGGAGGCAAATGTAAAAAAATATTCTCTTCCCATATAAGTTTAGGTTTTTCTCTCTCTTGATTTTTTTTTTTTACAAATAGCATCAACATATTCTTAAGAAAAAAACTTGTTATTTTCTATTTTTCAGAATTTCAGCTCATTTCTGGAAGGAAAGTGATAATTTGGGAGAAATATTTTAACACTGGCAACAAAAAAATCTGAAAATTTAAATATTCTGACCTTAAGATGCAGAATGCAGAAATTTCACATGAATCTCAGTCCTTTTATAGAGACTGCTGCATCACAGCTGGGTGCAGCTGTTAGGAAATGCATTTCTATGGAGCTGTTTTATAATAACAAAGCTCTGCCACAAGTTTGGAGTATTACTAAAGTTGGCTCAAGCATGCACTACTTAGAATTTTCTTAATTTTTCATTCATTTTCCTTAATTTCTTTCATTTTTCCTTCTTCTATTTTTTTAATTTGTGCTTTACCTGCTGCCATATTGTAGTTCTTTCTTCATCTCTGTTTCCATTAATAATTATCTTATGTGAAATCAATAGCGAATACTGTATTTTAAAAGCTTATAGTGAAGAGAATCAGCAAAACTGTTAATCACAAGCATATTTTGATGAATAAGCATCTCCTAACCAGTATTAATCTAATTAAATACATGCAACTATTATCTTGCCCAGTTCTAAAGCAGAACAAAATAGGGAACTGCAAGCTACAGTGGTATTTCTTCTGTGCCATTGTAAGATTTAGTGTTTGTTAAGGTGCAAGGGCCTACCAGTAACAAGGGAAAAAATGGGACTGAGACACTGCAGCTAGTGAGAGCACAAGCAATTTGCAAACCACCAATATGTTCATTATTTATGTATTTTAATATGTCCACTAAACCTCCAAGTCATTTAAATGCTTCAAGGGAAAACAAGGAAGAGCTTTGTACACATAGCAAAACATCTAAATAATCTAAAATTATAAAATATACATCAGAGAATTAACTGTAGGATGGGCTAATTTAGGTTCATTGAAATACATTTTATTAATCTTACATTGTCACTTAGCAGGAAGTGTGACCTCCAAACGGAAGGTGAGCCAGAAGCCAAAGGTGACAGCAAATCAGGCAGGGATAGTGTCCCACAAGACCCAAACGAGCAGCAGGTCTGATGGTAATCAGCATCATCAACCAGTCCAGTGATATCCAGACAAGTCCTTAGGGATGAGGCAGGCCTGCAGTCAAGACAAGGCAAGGTCAGGATCAGCAAGATGCAAGGCCAGGCACAGGGATACCTACAGCATAGCCCAGGTAAGGACCAAGCCTGAGCTTAAATGCAGCTCCTGAGCCAAGGGCAGGTGTTGCATGGGTAACAATTCCAGATAAGACTTCTTACAGATCTTTCTCACACAGCTCATTTCACAAAAGTCTGATCCAAGTTTACACAGTGGCACCATACCCAAGAAAGCCTTGAGGACTGTCAGCTAAACTGCCAGGAGCGGGGAAGAGGTTGTAGGGTCTGCTAGTGCACTCAGGACCATGGCACAAGTCGTGAAACTCCTGCTGCTGGGTATCATACTTCAAGTTCAACAAGTGTCACTATCTAAGACCCACTTATTTCCTAAGGTGCTATTTGGAGGCAACTGTGAGTGACTCGCCAGGGACTCCCATACCACCAGCTGATACTCTTTGAAGTGTTCTACTGACTTCACCAGCATTACACCTGCTAGAGTTAGAGACAAAGGTTTGTGAAAGCGTCCAATTGAGTTATGCCAAAACTCTGAAGACGTTACTCTGCTACACAGTTCCTTAGTGAATTACAGCATTTCTAAATTTAAATTTAAATTTCTAAATGTGTATCTCTAGATTTGTCCTGAAGGAATGTTTAGAAAGGTTTCTCTCTTGGTAATGCTGTGTACCTAGAGCTACACCCTTGCAAAGTGATGGTGCAACACTATGAATCAACAGAGAGAGAGAAGAAAGGGCAAATCACAGGTAGACAGAGATGGGAAGGTAATAATTAATGTTATATGTTCACATCTGAAAAATGATTCTCTAATCTCAGTTTCCACCTGAAGATTTGTTTTGATTAAGAAATAAATTACAGGTGTATAAAGACTCTAGTTAGTGATAGGTATAATCGGACATGCCTATTGCTCTGTGAGTACAAGAGCAAAATCAGTATCTGCAGTCCTAGCTGGAAACAACCTGAGCATAGCCAGGTTCCAGTGTTCAATCAGGAGCAACAAAGGAAGGCTGGCACATGGCCCTCAACACTGTTACCATCGACATATGTTTCTATTATAATGAATGTCAAGCTCATTTAAAAAAAAATTACATCTATCAAAATTGAATGGCCAGCTGAATGTTTTCTTGTAAATGGCCTTTGGGATAGATTTTGGCCATTTAAATTTTACCAGTGAAATATCTACATATGTTAAATAGATTGAGTAGTCTCTCCTAAGTCTATGTCAGCTGTTATCCTATTTCCTCCCTTACTGAAGACCAGAATTGGAAAATGAAATATATAAGCCTGGGAACAGCATTGAGCTTATGAAACTATGCTACCTTCAGCTCACAACAGGAGTCATAACACAGATTTTTTATGTGGCATTGCACATAGTTGAAGAGGCCAAACCACAGATTCTGCAGCAGGCAAATGCTGAGGTTTTTTTGAGGATCATTCTCTAGATACTAGCGAAGACCTCCAAAATTATTCCCTTTATCTTTCTGCTCATGTTCTCTGTGCTCCTTATCCAAATAAATAAAACACTTAAGTGCCTGTCACCAGATTAGTGTCACAGACTTCAATAGTCATATCTAATACCTAAGTTGAGCATGTGCCTAAGTGTTTTTATGAATTGAATCATAAGACTCTCTCCTGGGTAGATGAGCTTATTTTCTGTAAGATCAAACCCCGTGTCATTCAGGGTCAAAATTCAGTCAACACCAAGTCTAGTGTGTGTCAAGTACAAAATCATAGAATCATAGAGTCAAAGAATGATAGAATACCAGGTTGGAAGGGACCTCAAGAATCATCTGGTTCAACCTTTCTTGGCAAAAGCATGGTCTAGACAAGATGGTCCAGCATCCTGTGCAGCTGAATCTTAAGTGTCCAGTGATGGGGAATCCACTACTTCCCTGGGGAGATTATTCCAATGGCTGAAAGTTCTCATTGTGAAAAATTTTCCTCTTTTGTCCAGTTGGAATCTCCCCTGCAGTAACTTGCACCTATTATCCCTGGTCTTTTCCATGTCACTCCTTGTAAAAAGGGAGTCTCCATCTTCTTTGTAGCCACCCTTTAAATACTGGAACATGGTGATAAGATCTCCCCTAAGCCTTTCTTTCTCAAGGCTGAACAAACCCAGTTCTCTCAGCCTTTCCTCATATGGCAGGCTTCCCAGTCCTTTGATCATCCTGATGGCCCTTCTCTGGACCCTCTCCAGCCCATCCACATCTTTTTTGCATAGTGGGGACCAAAACTGAACACAGTATTCCAGGTGTGGTCTGGCAAGCACTGAGCAGAGTGGGATAACGACTTCTTTATCTCCGCTGGTGATGCCCTTGTTGATGCAACCTAGCATCCTGTTGGCTTTCTTTGCCACAGCAGCACACTGTTCACTCATATTGAGCTTGTTGTCCACCAGGACTCCTAGGCCCCTTTCCACAGAGGTGCTCCCCAGTTGGGTAGATCCCAGCCTGCACTGCACTCCTGGATTACATTCTCCCAGGGGCAAGACTTTACACTTGTCCTTGTTGAACTTCATAAGGTTCTTGTTAGCCCACTCTTCCAGCCTATCCAAGTCTTCCTGCAGGGTGGCTCTCCCTTGCAAAGTGTCCACTTCCCCATTCAGTTTGGTGTCATCAGCAAACTTCATCAGGGTACACTTCATCCCCTCATCCAGATCACTTATGAAGATACTAAACACCATTGGGCCCAGTATCTATGCCTGGGGGACCCCAGCTGTGACAGGTTGCAGGTTTGAAAAGGAGCTATTGACCACCACCCTCTGGGTGTGGCCTGTCAGCCAATTCCTCACCCACCACACAGACCACTTGTCTATACCATAACGCATCAGTTTCTCTAGGAGAAGGCTGTGGGGAACTGTGTTGAAGGCCTTAGAGAAATCCAGGTAGACAATGTCCAATGCTTGTCCCTCATCAACTCAGCAGGTTACTTTGTTGTAGAAGGCGATCAAGTTTGTCAAGTATGATTTGCCCTTGGTGAATCCATGCTGGCTTTTCCCAATCACATGCTTTATTTGACTTGTGGTAGCCCCCAGGAGGATTTGTTTCGTATCTTTCCCAGGGACTGAAGTAGGACTGATGTGTCTATAATTTCCTGGATCCTCCTTTAAGCTCTTCTTGTAGATGGGGGTGGCATTAGCCTTCTTCCAGTCTTCTGGGACATCCCCCGATCTCCATGACTTCTCAAAGATTACAGAGAGCGGCCTTGCAACAACATCAATCAGCTCTCTTAACAGCCTTGGGTGGATATTGTCAGGGACCATCGGTTTGTAGGGGTCGAGCTCCTTTAATAGTTCACATATCAACTCTTCCTTCACTGGTGGTGGGTCTGTATTTGCATCAATCTGGACTTTTGTTCTCATGGCCTGAGGCCCAACAGTGCTGATAAAGTCAGAGGTGAAGAAAGTGTTGAGAACCTCTGCCTTTTCAGTGTTGTTGATGACTAATTCACCTCTCCTTTTCAACAGCAGGTCAATATTTTCCTTCTGTTTCTGCTTCTTGTTTAAGTACCTGAAGAACCCTTTCTTGTAGTTTTTCACATCTCTGGCCAATTTCAATTTGAGCTGAGCTTTTGTTTTTCTAACTGCCTCTCTGCACACACTGGCAATGTCCTTGTAGTTCTCAATGGATATTCGTCTGCTTTTCCATCTCTGGTACACTTCTCTTTTGGTTTGGAGCAGACTCAGAAACTCGCAGTTAAGCCATGGGGGTCTCTTGCTCCACCTACTCCCCTTACCTTTAAAAGTTTTTGTGCTTCCAGGAGAACATTCTTGAAAAACTCCCAGCTCTCTCTAGCTCCTTTATCCTCCATGGAAGCTTCCCACGGAATCCCCTCCCAGAGTTTGCTCTTATAAAATCTAAAACCTCTGTCCTTGTACTAGTCTCCTGGATTGCCTACAGCTCACTGTGCTGCTTTTCCAGCAGATGTCGGGGTGGGGTTGAAGTCTCCCATCAGGATGAGAGCCTGCGAGCGTGATGCCTCCTGCAGCTGGAGTAAGGAGGCTTTGTCAATAGGCTCCCCTTGATCAGGCAGCCTGTAGTAGACACCAACCGCAAGGTTCCCTTTGTTGCCTCAGTCTCTAATTCTTACCCAGAAGCTTTCAGCCTGCTCTCTTCTTCAGAGACAGCTCTTTACACTCTATCCATTTCTTGATGTAGAGGGTAACATCTCCACCCCTCCTTCCTTGCCTGTCCCTTCTGAACAGCCTGTAGCCATCAATAGCTGCACTCCAATCATGGGATTCATCCCACCAAGTTTCAGTCATGGCAACTAGGTCTAGCAGCACAGTGGCTTCCAAATCCTCCTATTTGTTGCCCATGCATTGGTGTAGAGGCACTCCAGCTGGGCTGTCAGCCGTGTCACCTTCTTAGAGGAATACATCTTAACTCCTTTGAGGTATTTCACTGGTGTTTCCCTGTTGGCTCCTTCTACCTCAGGAGCCCCTGTCTCATCTCTGTAACACTTCAACTGTGCTGCCGTGTAGCCAGTACATCTCAGAGCAACAGGCTGAGGGCCTTCGCTAGCACTTCATCCCTCTAACCTTGGCATGTCATCCCAAAGCTTGCCACTGACAAGCCTGGTATTATGCCATTCCCCCTTCAAGTCTAGTTTAAAGCTCTGTCAATAAGCCCCGCTACCATGTGAGCAAAGATCCTCTCCCCCCTTTGAGAAAGGTAACACATGAACTGCTTTTATGAATGAAGAATTTCAGAGTGGCTACATATAAAGACATCTTTCATATGCCATGATTTGGGAGGCTTTACTGGTGGTGTACAAACTAGAATCAAATCACAAGAATGTGAAATGGAATCCAAATCTTCATCAGACAGAGGTCTTAATCTGATGCAACATATTTGATCCATACAAACACACAATTTGCCTCTGAAAAAAATGCAAAACCCCACAACTTTCTCTCATGAAAAATTAATCTGTATTATAGTTTTATGATGGCCTCCATATTTACAGTAACTGAACACAGTTTTCAGCAGTGTTAGAAACAGTAACAACAGCAAAGTCCCCACTGTACTTCAGGAAGTCTCCAGAACATCTTTTATGGGGTTGTAACTCTGCTTGGGGAACATAGCTTTTGTGCTACAGCATGTACCATGTGAATAGAAAAATGGGATTTCCAACTACAGAATATAATTTTTTGTTTAAGCTTTATCTGATCTCCTGTTTTCAGTGGTTTTTGGCTCTAGTTCTCTTTGATCCTGTAGAAAAAGTAGTTAATTAAAAGAACTCTGAGCACAAATAGGTTCAAAGTATTCTATCAGAGTCAATGACTACAGCTTATGGCTGATCCTTAATCATCTGCATTTCTTGCTTAATGAAATAGGACACAGCGTGAATTCAAAAATAGCCAAAGACTAATTTTTTACAGTTCTGGAAATGAATGTTTTCAATTATTGACCAAAGACATAACAATTTACATATTTCTGATTTTTTATTTTGATATACATGTCTCAAAGGATTTTTCATCTACGTAAGTTATTCACAAATGAAAAATGAGTGCCACTCAGTCATACTCAGTTCTTTGAAAGAGAGTTTAGTCATGCACATTAGCATCTACGTATTCCCTGTCATTCACAGGCATTAAAGACAAATCCACTTCTACTTAGAATTCAAGGCTGGAAAACCCCTGCCCAGCCAGTCACCGCACAGTTTCCAATCAGTAACCATTTTGTGGAGTTATGCTCTTCCTCCACATCTTGTTCTTGATATACACACATACATGAGTCACTCACTGCTTGGGTCAGAGATCTGGAGTGATACTTGCAGTCTTTTCAAGATGCCCATATAAAGAATCTAATTTTCAATATCTACAATAAATTACATGAAGATGTAGGCTATGGTTAGGAGTCACTTTTCCTGAAAATCGACCTTTAGAAGAGTCATCTCGTCTAAGATGCTT
This sequence comes from Burhinus oedicnemus, assembly GCA_008921705.1. Taxonomy (NCBI): domain Eukaryota; kingdom Metazoa; phylum Chordata; class Aves; order Charadriiformes; family Burhinidae; genus Burhinus; species Burhinus oedicnemus. Next base: position 2,139,735 of record VFFE01009228.1, read on the forward strand.
GTTCATCTTAGAAATTACAAAAATGCCTGCTTTTTGGATTGAGCTCCTAAAAGAAACCCATATGCACTGGTCTTTGAAAAGTTTCTAAGTGATTGACCCAGTGGGCCAAGAATGGAAAGAGGAATGTTAGGATAAAGAATAAAAAATTGTCATCTGTCTTCAGTAAGACATCTAACCCCTGAATGGTAAAAAACACTAGTCTCATACCATTTCTACCCAAAAGGTCAACTACATGCAGGATGCTAACTGTGTAATCAGCACACCCTGGCATTTAAAAGAAGCAGCAGAAAAAGGCTTCATTGTTATACTCTTCATAATGAAATTGTGGAAAGGCATTAGTCCAAAAATGATTACAACCAAGCTTTGCTGAACCACTACAGGTACAGGGTTCAGCGTGTGGAGAGATTAAAGCCTTGTGCAATCACTGCCTAGAGACCGCATGTCATTTCACATCAATTGGCATGATGAATCTTTTACATAATGTGAATCACAGTCTAATTGTGAGTTTGATTGCATCTACTGTTGTTCTGATCACACAACCTCAGCATACAGAGGCGAAGAGGGAACTAAGCTATTGTACAAAGTTAAAGGAAGAAAGAAAAGCTGTGTAGCATGAAATGAAAGTGACATCTCACAGGATATATATTACTAAAGTTGCTGAGCAATTTAACAGCTACATGTAATATATGTATTGACATCATCAAAAAAGGCAATTAGAGGAGCATCTCTTCCACCAATAGAAATATATCATTTCTGAAATCAGCGGGCTGCTGCTGGGAAAGTCAGACTGGAAGCCTTGTTGCCAGTGAAGATGCATTTAAGACAATAAACTCTCCATTAGCTGCAATACACGCAGAATGTAACTAACCCAGGATTCTCACAAGAGCTGGCAGAAAAAAGTGGTACAATATGCTTCAAAGATATTTCTAAAGATCAGGTTCAGTCATAGATTCGTCATAAATCATATTGCAAAACAAAGCAAAAATTGATCCTCTATGGAAATTACATTGCTTCTATTACCGTAGTAGCTGAGACATATAAAATCTGTAATGCATTTATTCTCCAGTATCATTACAACTATTGTCTTCACTTTATAAATGTAAAATAGAACATCAGTTAATTAAGCAACGTGTCCTAGACACTACAGGAATTCTACAGAACAGCAAATGATGTTATCCAGACAGTCAGGTAGCATTGTAGTACTCTTGTTATTGGATAGGTGCTGGACTCTAGCCCCTATTTCTTTGTCAGTGAACCATCTGGATATAGGGTACAGGGCATTATTTCATTCATTACAGAACTATTTCTCAGTCTTGGAGGAAGATCCACCATCCAGGACTGTCCAAACTTTTACTAGGGTCAAAAAGAGGTATGATCATCACAACTGAAATGGAGCCACTTATTTCAGATTTTAGGCAGGATGCTTCACATCCAAAAGCATTTTAATGTTAGTCTTTGGATGACAGCCTACAAAGAGCGATGCATATTCATTATGGTTAGTACTGATTAGCTCAACTTCAGAGACCTTAAAGCATGGAAAAAATAGTGAAGAAATTACTGCGTTTGTCCAGTCAATTGCTATAGTATCTGGCTCACTGTTGTTGTGTTTATTAAGGATTTTCCTAAACCTTTCCCTATATTTACATGGAACCCCTAAATCTGCAGAACCCAGATTTGGGAATGACAAGAGAGTCAGCAAGACATTGTAGGGGAACAGTTAACAAATTTGCATAAGGTGGGCAAGAGGTATGCCCTGAAGACATGTGACCATAAACCTGTTTTTCCTTAAGAGAAAGTAACAAGATTGCAAAATGGCATCAAAACCAACTTTCACAGGGACATATTTGTGACTTTACTATCAATTATCATGTCCAAGAAGGAATTCTTAGTCCCCAAGAGCATTAATGTCACTAAATTTGGCTGTTACCCTCTCGTCATTTAACTACATTATACGTTTAAGGCAACAGGATTTGTTTGGGTTTTTTTTTTTATCTCTTAGGGGTTTTCTACAAGGCAACCCACTTTTTCTCTCAAAGTCACTACAGCTAAAGACTAGGGAGTCATTTCAACCTTGGATTATGTGTAGGTGGTTGGTTATGGGTTTATGTTGCTTCAGTTTGATTTTAGACAGATGAATTTGTATAGCATTTAAAATGTTTCTAAAACAAATGGATACCTATAGAAATAAATACAAGTCAAGGGTTGGCATATCGTTGACATAAATCATAACTCCAATAATGGAACTATGCCATTTTACCTCTGCTAGACAAGTGTTCCAAGGATCCTGGAAATAAACTAGCACTCAGTGTAAAAGTTTGCTATGCCAGCAAATTCTTCTCCTATAAAGTTGATAGCTTAGCTTTATAAGCTCTAAATGTTTATGGGGCCAATAAACGTATTTGCACTGAATTTATATTTTTTAAAAAAAGAAACTCTGATCTAGGATCTTTCTGCTAGATGCCTCTGCTAGGCAACTTTCTAGCCTACATTTGAATGTTTTTGATGTGCTGACAGTCAACCATACTACATTGACCTCAATATTTTCTGACCCACTACAGAGTACAATTTAGTGTAACTAAGTCGTGTAGATCTCAGTATGGAATTACCATTGCTCCTTGGGGATTTGGGGTCTATTTGTTAACAGGAAATTAAAACTAGTGCATCTCAGTAGTCACTACAGTGTGCATTGATTTTTACTTGGGAATTATTTGGGAAGAAAAAGTACATTGAACTATATTTCACTGTTTAGAATCCAAATATTTAGCAGATGGAACATAAAAAAATCTTGCAGATAACTAGTTTCTGAACTAATTTCTCACAGATGACTAGTTTTCTGAGGTATTTGACAGAAGTCAGAAATCAAGCTGTTTACAGTGAGGTCCTGCTTCTCAGTTACCCTACTATGAGGACTTAAAACCCAGAAAAATGCATATAACAAAAAAAAAAACCCAAATATCACAGGATTTGGTGAATGCAAAAAGCAGAATTTGGTCATGTAGACAGACGTTAGAAAAAATTCTGGAACTGGGTTGTAAGAATGCCATATGAATTTCCCCTTACTTGATATCACAGATATCAAGCACCAGCTTGGGTACTGTGATTTAGAGGCATGAAAGGAATGTGGTTAAGGTAAAAAACATTGTTGGTAATGTGGATTTCATCAGGACAACAGAATTTTTCTTCAGTAATTTCATTGCCCCTGTCTTGCAAGGATTCAGTACCATGATGAGAACCGAAAGCACAGTCTTTTATCAGGAACAGAACACACAATAGGCTAATGGACAGCATAAAAATACAGGTCTGCCAAAAGTAGTGACCTGAGCTTCTGGATTTTAAGAGAGCTCAAATGTCCCTGAGGCAGTCTCCACTCTCCTCACATTAAAAACTTCACTACAAAAGACTAAGGGAATGATAGAGGTATACCCTACAGATCCTTATCATTCAAAAGATCATTTCTACAAAAGATATTATTACTTACAAATGCCATTTGAGTTTGACTTGTCAGGTATTGAAGGAAGATTCATGCCTCCAGCTGTAAACAAAGGGCACTCATTAACTAGTTTCCCAACACAAAACCACAATGAGATGCAAACACAAGTCAGTGGCTCATGCCAGATGCCCGGGTAACAAATCATAGAACTGGACACATTTTGAACCATTACTGCTGGCATAAATGCCACAGAGTTTCTGAGAGGTAGCCAGTCAGCCCAGACAGACTCATTACTGCATGCAGCATTAAATTAATCAGTGGCATAAAGAGCCACACGATATCTCAAACTCTAACACATTGATAAGCTGATTACTTAAGCAAAATACTGCAGAGGCCTGTGTGTGCCAGTGTGCAGGCATCTGAAGTACTACACATGCATAGGTCACTCAGATACTGCATTAAATTCAATAAATTAAACATGAATCGTTGGGCACGTTAAATGAATTGCAACCCATAATCATCTAAGTAGCAACAAGGCATTCATTTAAACTGACCTAGATGGATTGTATAAAGAGTTATTAAATATAATAGGAATACAAATTACAAGTTAGAATCCCTGGAACTCTTTTCTGGTTGAAGGGATTTTTATAAGAAGTCAGTAACTGAAACTATGCATATGTCTGATATTTTGGGACCTCCTTCACTAGGCCCTGGTTTATTGGGGTAGTTTATATGCAAATAAGATAATGTGAGACTGTAAATAATGTACCCATGTGATGGTCCACTCTGAAATCCTGTGCCTTGCCTGGAATAATAGGATGGTAGAATACAGAACAGTATTGATGATGAGTATACAAAACAGTCAGTTGAGTCAGGTATCTCCAGAATTTCAAAGCCAGCATATTTGGCATAACTAAGTGAAGAGGAAAAGGTTTATTTGAACTTATTCTGGAATGCACAGCAGTTACTTAGATTTGCTTTATCTTCTTATTCAGAATGACTTCATGGTCCAGAGAGAAAAGCACTGTTCCTTTAGTCAAAAGATTTAGGGTAGAATTCATCTGACAAAATGCAGAAGTCTGCTCTTTATCTGAGTCATCCCAGTCTCCATGTATAATCAGTAGAAATCTAGTCACTACAGACTATGAAGTCTAAGACAGAATTCCTCTAACTCTAAAACAGACATTTTAAATACATCAGCTGGATTGAATCCTATAAAGGTCCCTTTCTCTATAATGAATATAAAGGGAGGTTCAGAAATAGCTGCCTGTTACATGTATTTAAGGAAGATGAGGTGACTCCTGTTCCTAGAATCTGCTCTTGGCTTTCCTGCTAACCTTCTATATGGCTCTGGAAGTCTAAATGCTACAAAAAAAATCAAGACTGCTATTTTAGACTTCATTGCTCTATTGATGACATGTATTAGGCAATATCTGTACCTTTTAGACATCTATATTTACTCATGGTGACTCCCACTTTTCATCTTTTTTTACCAGTAATCTGCTTCCATTCTGTCTGTTTTGTGTATTTACTGTGTAGTTTTTAAACAAGAACTGTCACCTTTGCATACAGGATGTAACAGGACAGAACCTCAGTATCAGATGTGCCTCTTGGCATAACACCACACAGGTAGTTAAAAAGGAATTTTAACTGTCGTTGGCATCATCTGAGGTTAGAAAATTCTTCTTACCAGCTAATGTGATGTGAATAGGCCCTGGGATTTAAAAAAACAAACAAACAAACACACAAACAAATTATTCTTCACAGTGGTATAAAATAAAAATTCAATGCCTCACTGTATATCCCCAGCCGTACTAGGGAGGTGACAATGAATATAAATTTCATGGGCAGGTTACCTGAGGATAACAGAAAAAGGAATAATATAAAAACCCTGCCAAAACTTACACTTGGAAAAGCATATTCTGAAGTGGATTGCTAAATATATAAAAAAACCCCAAATCTCACAGTGGAAAACAGAGGTCATTTTAGTTTGAACCATAACCTTTTTTAATAGAAGCTTAATTTAGTCACTTATTACTACCTGGTCACTAGTAATACTGTCCAGAAAATTTGAAAAGTCAAGAGCCAGAATGGCACTCTAGGTTGCAACTGATAGTCTCAGATGATAGCACAGAGGTAGCCTGCTCTGTGCACATCCTTCCTGGCCTCTCATGCTTGCCTAGTGCCAGAATTCTGCAAGCATTTTGCACAGCTGTCCACTAACAGTGGCCACCTATGGTCCCTCCAGTGAAGTCTGGGAGTGTAGTGTGATCCTATTATCAGTATCAGAACCAACAAGAACCTACTAAAAGTAAAATTTGGAGAATTCCAAATTAATCTAAAAGACGTCCTAGCCAAAAAAGCTGCTTTTAAGATCATCTCTTAAAAGAGATTAAGTGTTTATTTTTAATTCATTTGCAAAAAAGTAAGGAAAATATGAATTGTTAAATTTAGGACAGTTACCTGAAATTGGCTATTTCAAATATAAAAAACAAAAGGACTGACTGAGGATCACTGAAGGAGAATATCTGTAAATTGGTTACTTTTTAATTTCTGTGACACCTTACAAGAATATTTTTGCTTTGCTTTACTTTACTTCACTTCAGTCCAATGAAAGGCCAAATTAATCTCCAAGGAAAAATCCCTGAATAAAGAGAAAGAAGTTTTGTTACAGAGCAAAAAATAAGAGAGAGGGATATTTAAAACTGCCTACAGTTCTGCATCTCTAAAACAATTTACATTACTAATGGTTTAGAATTCAAATATAAACATATTCATAGAATCACAGAATCACAGAGCCATTCCAACCCACCTGCCATGGGCAGGGACACCTTCCACTAGACCAGGTTGCTCAAAGCCCCATCCGACCTGGCCTTGAACACCTCCAGGGCTGGGGCACTCACAACTTCTTTGGGCAACCTGTGCCAGTGCCTCGTCACCCTCAGAGTAAAGAATTTCTTCCTTATAGGTAATATAAATCTACTCTCTTTTAGTTTAAAACCATTACCACTTGTCCTATCAGTAGAGACCCTGGTAAAAAGTCTCCCTCAATCTTTTCTGTAAGCCCCCTTTAAGTATTGAAAAGCTGCAACACAGTCTCCCCAGAGCCATCTCTTAATTAATACTGGGGAAGATTGTAACAAAAAGTTACTCACAAAGGTTACCAAAACCAAGCATGTTGGCAGAAGAAATGTGGCAGTAACTGTAATGTTGCACATTTAAGGCAAGAATAACTTTGACTATTTGAATGCACTACAAATTATGATTTAACAGAAGCCCGCCATGGTAATGAGCTATGTGTCACTGCGTGACCTCAGTCAAGTTCAAAGTCCATGCAAGCAAATGAAGCAATATTACACAATAAAAGATGAAATAAAGATTATTATGATGTCACTATAGAATGTCATTCTTTCATCAAAGTGGCCAGGATTTCACCCGCTGAATTCATTCTATATCCCTAGCACTAACGCACAAGGAATAAATAATCTTTGCATAAGGTTGCACAGCACAGCTTGGTAAACAGCTTGGTTACCAAATAACATCCTATTTAAGTCAATGCTAAAACTTTTATTACGCAAAGTAAATTACCGCAGGTCTTCAGAATAGCCTATACTGTAGTCACACTTCACGGCAGGATATTATTCTGAGCTAATTTCTAAATTGCTGTGAAATTAGACTGGACTTACCCAAGCTGGACAGTTTCAAGCTAGTTTGGGTGGCTTTTTATTACAATATAGTCATCCTGAGTGGTACAGCTCACAGATTTAGACATCTAAATTTAGATGTTTACATGCAAGCTAAGTTCCCGTTACAATCAATAGAGAACTAATCAGATAAATTTAGGGAAACCTAGAGGTCTGTTCAGTCAACCTTAAAATAGACAGCTACTTTTGGAAAATTATTTTAGGTTAGCCACAGAATTTTCCTCAGCAAAATACAAGCACAGTGTTGCCTGTGCAATGCAGTCCCAGGACTCCTAGCTGGGTGATCGCTACTGTAACCCCAATAGTATCACTCTGTTATCTAGGCTTTGAAATTTCAGTCTTCATGTATTGAAATGCTACTCTCTTAATTTATTGCCTTGATTTGATTGCCATATAGAGCACTAGAAAGAATCAAGTATGCAATAGTTACTCCTTTCAAACTCAATTTGAATCCTAAAACTTGAAGCTCAGTTTATGCACAGGATATCAAGAGCAATCACAGAATCAGAGAATCACAGAATCACAGGGGCTGGAAGGGACCTTCAGAGATCATCTAGTCCAACCCCCCTGCCAAGGTAGGTTCACCTAGAGCAGGTTGCACAGGATCGCATCCAGGCGGGTTTTGAACATCTCCAGAGAAGGAGACTCCACAACCTCTCTGGGCTGCCTGTTCCTGTGCTCTGCAACCCTCAAAGTAAAGAAGTTTTTCCTCATGTTGAGATGGAATTTCCTGTGTTCCAGTTTGTGCCCATTGCCCCTTGTCCTGTCACTGGGCATCACTGAAAAGAGTCTGGCCCCATCCTCTTGACACCCATCCTTTAGGTATTTATAAGCATTGATAAGATCCTCTCTCAGTCTTCTCTTCTCCAGGCTAAACAGACCCAGGTCTCTCAGCTTTTCCTCATAAGAGAGCTGCTCCAGTCCCTTCATTATCTTTGTAGCCCTCGGTTGGACTCCAGTAATTCCTTGTCTTTCTGAACTGGGGAGCCCAGAACTGGACACAGTACTCCAGATATGGCCTCAACAGGGCAGAGTAGAGGGGGAGGATAACCTCCCGTGACCTGCTGGCCATGTTCTTTTTAATGCACCCCAGGAGACCATTGGCCTTCTTGGCCACAAGGGCACATTGCTGGCTCATCATCATCCTGTTGTCCACCAGGATTCCCAGGTCCTTCTCCACAGAGCTGCTTTCCAGCAGGTCAACCCCTGACCTGTAACAGTGCATGGGGTTATTCCTCCCTAGGTGCAGGACCCTACACTTGCCCTTGTTGTACTTCATTAGGTTCCTCTCTGCCCAACACTGTAGCCTGTCAAGGTCTTGCCAATCCTCCCAGCTTTGTGTCATCAGCAAACTTGCTGAGGGTACACTCTGTCCCCTCATGCAGGTTGTTGATGAATATATTGAACAAGAGTAACAAAAAAGAAAGACAAACAAAAAGTGGGGAAATATAACACTCTTTCCTGACTAAAGGTTAGCTTCCACTAGGTGAGACATATTCTCCTAAAATGTTTGGTGCATAAACCAAAGCCTGACATTTAAGCTAGTCCTTCACTCTCCTGACTGTAAATTCCTTCTTAGGCTTTCACAACAGACCAGGCTGCCGGGGACTTACTTTCAGGCTACTAGACTGGTCACAGCAAACAGCTGCATGTGTTTGCTTGACTAAGTTCTTATTGTACAGAATGAAACTAAGAGACAAAAGGACAGTAAAATGGAATTAGAAGTTAAACTGATAGGAAAGGAAATGAAGCTGTAATCTGAAATAAAGATTTATGGACTTGCTTGCTCAGAACTCACAAATTGGTGATATCATCTTGTCTCTTTGCACCTTTTTTTGGCCCAGGAAAACGATACAGAGGTGACGGAGGTCATGGTCACAGCAGCAATGTTACTAATATGTTCTGCTGTATGTGTGATTTATGTAGATCATGAAGATTAAGTTAGATCTACCACAATCGACCACCAGTGTGTATATATACACACTGCCTTCTGTATTAAACATGTCTAGATGTTGCTATAACAATGCTTTACCATTCTCTGGATCCATTAGACTTTCCAATAAGGAGTGTCTTCTCTTGTGAGAAACTGCTATCTCTTTCTACCTTCTTTGACACCTCTCCAGCTGTCAGTATAGTAGCACATGTACAGCATACCATTGGCAAATTCTCTGTACAAATCTGTACTCTCTGGAAGACTGTGCAGACCTCTATAGACCTGTAGCATCATGTATTGCAGAAAACAAAGTGTTAGTTGGCAAAGCTGTATCAATGCACACTTCAGACAGATAAAAAAGTCACCTGGTAGCTTTAAAATAGTTTCTCTAATGTGGCTTATGGATGGTGTGTGAATCTTTTGATCTACTTGCTCATTTTAAATAACTGACAGCATCAAATGCAAGTTTCCTTGAAACCAGTGGCACAGAATTTTGTAGACACTGATAGGTGAATTAGTTTCTAAATTTTATCTATCAGAAAAGTTTGGAATGACTATTTGGTAGTCAGGGAGATTAAGTCATTATAAAAATGTGAGTCTGGAGAAAAGACCCTACTAACCTATCTATAGCAAGAGTTCAAAAATTTATCCCTAATAGAGGTATAATATTTTCGAAAATTTTAATACCATGCAAACCAATTTTATGTGAAAATTGAGAAGAATAATTAGCTATTTGCTACTAAAATTTATCATTCTCTAATATTACACGTGTTACAGTTTAAAATAATGTACATTTTTCTTATATAAATATACCTATAAATAGTTTCTAGGTGGTAATTTATTAAAGATAGTACATTTCACAGAATCTCAGAATCACAGTATAGTTGTGGTTGGTGGGGCCCTCTCATGAGTGTGTAGCCCAACCCTACTACTCATCAGAGGGTCAGCCAGAGCAGGTTGCTCAGGACCATGTCCAGACAGCTTTTGAATATCTCCAAAGATGGAGATTCCACCATGCCCCCGGGCACCTTGTGCCAGTGCTCAGTCACCTTCACAGTGTTTCCTGATGTTCAGAGGGAACCTCCTGTGTTTCAGTCGGTGCCCAGTACCTCTGGTGCTGTCACTAAGCCTGGCTCCATCTTCTTTATATCCTCCCTTTGGGTCTTTATGTACCTTGATAGGATCCCGCCTGCGCCTTTTTTACTGAATGCAAAGTTAAACTTGTAGTCTAAGCAAGCCATATAGACTCCAAGTATTTAGGCCTACTTTTCCCTGTTAACGTATTTCCTCAGCAGGGCAAAAGCTAAAAAGCTGAAATGAGAGACTAAAGAGGAAATAGTGACTGAGCACTTTATAGAGGCTCGCAGGATTTAGGAATGGTAAATGCCTGTCAGTATTAACTTTGGAAGAAAAAAAATTAATTCCTATAATGCAATAACTCTATAACGCAACCAGTTTAAGAGAAAACCAATTTTGATAGCAGGTTTGAAGGCTACCGGAACCAACAGATCAAAATCTATTTTCAATAAGCATGGGGGAAAAAATCTTACCTTGTTAGAATTTCTTTCTACATATTACAAGAAAATCAGTTAGATAAGTGACAAGTTATCAAGTGATTATAAGTTAGCAGCTGATTATCAGGCAGAGAGTTATACCCAGCTAAGTCATATGCACACTTCTCTGATTGCATTTGAAGCAGCATATTGTGCATATGATTGCCTGCCAATGATTCCACTGGCAGGAGGATTAAGTCCCAGTTTGCTTCAGAGGGCTGCCAACAGGATGACAATCTAGCCTTGTGTTTTAGCATTGACTAGATTAGCCTACCACTAGAGAAAGGCATTTGACTACCCATATACAAATAATTTACAATGCATTTTAAGCCACATTTATATATACATCATATATTTTATCTCCCTGATTCATTTCTCCAATTTCTCCTTGTTAGAAATCATGGCAGCATTTTGCCTCCATCAGGGAGAGCAGGTGAACAGCTTTAGCCATTCTATGCACCTGCATTAATGCTAAATCAGCTCTCATGAATTGTGCATGAGATCCAGTATGTTATAGTCATTAACTCTGGCACAAAGTAAAAAAGCTTCTTTAGACAAGACTTTCCTTTACCATGTCAGGCCAGAAATAAAAACTACAGAAGGTAGTGAATCAGACCCTAAAGATTTTTTCCTTTCACTTATACTAAAGAAGGAACATTTTTAAATTAGGAAACATCAGTTGCAGGAGAAAGGAAGAAAAGATGAAACCGTGACATATAAGCATTACGTGTGATTAGTTTAATATATAATTTGCTCGGTTGTCCATGATCCATAACAGTGACTGAAGTTTTAAAGTACATTTATATCCATTACAGGAAGAATAAATCTCATAACCTACATTCATTTCCTTAGTCCACTAATTGTGTTTTCTCCCTGAAAAATTTTAATGTTGCCATTAAATGAAAAAGAGCCCATCAGTACAGTGGCTGTTTTAGTTTTCTCTTCAGGGCCATAAACGGCTATTGCTCAGTTAAGTGCTTCCCTCTAGTGTCCACATACATCACATACACTGAATTTTTAAAACCAGCAGGCAGGAATTAAGTGAGGTTAATTTTCAGTGGTAGTTACATACTCGTTTTACTCAGTAGCTCACACTGAGGCTCCAGGTGAAGATAACATAGGATCAGTTTCATAGATTAAATTCTTCACCCACCAAACTGTAATGTAATATTTTTCTTTTCTCATATCTCACTTATTATATCAAAATTTAACCACTACTCACCTCTTCTCTTTGTTTTTTAATCATTTTGCTTTTTTTTTTTTTACTACATTTTATTTTGGTGATGACAGCCAAACAGGTGACTTCTTCTCCCTTAATTCTTTTAGACGAAGTTTGCAGACATCATTTAGTGTGCAGTTACAGATACAATTAACATCATAGACAACTTTATATAGCACAGTTAAGCAGTCAGATCATTAAACAGCCATGCTAACCAAAGGAGTGGACTGATTTTCATTTCTCCTGATTGATTATCTCCCCAGGCAAATCTGTATTATTCAGTTTCAGGGTGGGGGGAAGCCCAAAAAAAAGAGCCTTGCTTCATTTTATTGAATCGACCTGAATGATTCATTTTGAGTCAGTTACATAACAAAATTATTTGCTCCATATTGGCACTTGTTTTATCTGAATTTTAGTTGGAAGTTCCATGTCCCACTTTTTCCTGTGCTTATTTATGCTTATTTACATCTTTTATTCAGCATCATTCAACTCAGAATGATATCTGTGTGCATTATTTCAGCTATCATTCTCCAGAAAGACTGGCCAACACAGCCAGTCTGCAAGGGCAGTTTACAGCAGCTGAAAGGCAGTTTGCTGACAGAGCACTGTAATTGATTCAGGTATTTTGCAACTGTTTTCTCAAATCAACTCATAATTAAATGCATTGGCTCAGTCCAACGAGATGAAAAATATTCTGAATCAGATCAACAAAGTCAAGGCAAACTATTACACTTACATTTTCCCTTTAGAAAATAAAAAGTATCTGGAAATTAATATTTTTCTTCTTTGAACAGAAAATTTCAACTGTGTAAAATTATCATTTTCAGTTGCAAAATTTGCTTTGGCAAAATACACTTGTGCCCTTGAATACTACAGTCCTCTCAGTAGCTAGGCATATTATGACCTCTTTTATATTAATGATTATTTAGCCTCCCAGGAGTTTTCAGCCAGCATACTGAGGTTCTTTAGATCATAGTGCTCCTTGATATTAGCACTCAAAGTCTACAGACACCAAGTTTGTGTGATGAATGTGAGTATGTGTGGATTTGTGTGCGAGAAAGAGAGAGAATGTCTTTGAAAATCTGACTTGCCTTTAGGTAACGCATTTCTATCTTGTTGGCCTTTCCTGTTTCTTTGTGTACTAGTCTGGGAATTCTATGAAGTCAGTATTTTCCTGTACTTGCTGAAATAGCGAAGCTTCAGAGCTTCATAAAACACAAATGCCATTACAACTGAAAAATGGTAAAAATGGGTATAAGAGGCGAGGGATTTCAAGTCCCAGTTCAAGTACCTAAGTTTTATCTGCTCAAGGGTGTGATGCTGTCAGAGATGGAGGGAATAAGGGGAAAAGAGAGTTTACAACTTTAGGAAAGATTTTGCTTAATGATTCAACAGTGTTTTAGAAATACCACTGCAGGCTTAAAATGATTCAGAACAGAATTTTTGCAGGACTAATTTCAGTTACCTTTATAAACATTATCTTTCTATCTACAGCACAGTGCCAGATGTGCTAGATGAAGGGTTATAAAAAATGTATTGCTCTTTTCATACGGATATTCTTTTGTGTGTGTGTGTGTGGTTTTCTTTTTCAAAAGCATTACTTGTTTCTTCCTGAGTTCAGAAAATGAGGCTTATGTGATTGTATCATGTGTCAGTCCATCTGTGTACGTGGAAGTCCTCTGATAATCATTTCAAGCTCATTTCAAACACATTGGGTAAGGAGAAGAGTCCTAAAAGATATAAAGAGCTTGCAAGCTTTATAAAAAGTCAGTGGCTTGAAAAGGAAGAGAGAAAAATTGAATAACCCTGTAGAAGAAAAGAATTCTATGGACGAGATCATGAGCTTAAAATGTATCAGCAAACAATCCACACATGCAACCCAGAGCTAAAGACAGCATGTGTGCCTAGACATTGCCTAGACAGTAGCTGTAGAATATGTGAGCACCTAGAGGTACAGCAGAAACCAGACTTCCTACAGAACATGGCCAAGAAAGTGTCTTGAAAGTGTCATGGAAGAGCTCAGAGTAATTATGAGAAAGAAAATGCAAAAATCTGTAAAAGATCATGTTTCCTTAAATCTGCTGTTCATGGAAAACCTCATTAGCAATTTGCTAATTTCAGAGGAAGGCTCAGTGGAGGATTCAGCTTCTACTGTCATTCATACTGCTTTCTTAACTGAACAAAGTTGTCTTTTTCCATAGTGTTGACAAAACAAAAAAATTAGGAATGCACCATAACAAGTCTCATGAAGTCCATTATAGAAGAACACATTCAACAGTTGTTACTTGTATTATCCTTTTTATGGAGCTGTGAAATTTCCTTTCCCTAGCAGTTCCCGTGCAATCAGGGACACAAGAAAGCACAAGAAGTACAGCTCCTCTGAAAGTGAAAAGAACATAAGGGGAGAGATCTGTGCATGGGAAGAAAAGGTTTACTGCTTAACGTGCGATGTAGAACCTGGGTTCGGTTTCCACATGACTTTGGACAAGTCAAAAGTCTCTAGGTATCTGTTTCCTTTAGAATGGCAGCTAGTTACACTCCTGTAGTATCTTTGAGGAGCCATGATTAAGATACCCATCCCAAAAATCAGAGTAATAGCATTTCTCTCTATCACAGGAATTATGTAAAAAAAAGTGCATTGATGATGATGAAGCAATCAGATACTGTCATAATCAGTACCTTAAATTGTATTTGGGATGGCTGGTGTAGCCACTCCAGACGCAAGCAACAAAGAACTGTGAAAGAAGTTCTCTGTAAAAAGAATTTTTTTTTTAAAGGTATTGTTGGGTTTCCTGAAGCAGGAGGTGATCTGAGTCTCAGTTTCACACTATACATACTTGCAAAGAAAACCATTATATTCCAGTTTCCTGTTGATAAGTGTCTGGTTTCTTATGTCCCCTTCTTGTTGCAGTAGCTCAAGCAACCTAACCCGAGTTCTCCCAAGCTGTACTGACATTTACACAAAGCACCCACACTAGCTTTGTGTAAATGTGCCTCACTGGCTTCTACACACCCAGAGGCTGGTTCAGAGCTGTGCACACATTGAATGCTTGGCAAGCACACATGGTCACCTGGCAGGCTAAGGAGGACGCATACTTTTGGAGCTCCTATATAATCCTTTTCTCACTGGTTATTATTGGCAATTTTCTCTCTTGTCATGTTTCTGAATTTCTAACCTTCAAGTTGAAATTCAAAAGCTAGTAAGGGAAGGTCCTTGTAGCCCAACAGCCCCAAAAATATATTACTGCCATTGCTAGAAAAAGGCTACGGGTCTTGAATGGCTTTTCAAGGTCCCAGGACTGAGGCTTAGCAGGCTTTGTTTGAACTTGGCCTGTCTGGAATTTTGTTTTAGCTTGTTTAGATGTAACTTCTGCCTCCCTGCTCCAGTCTGGGGCCCCCAAAATAAGGACACGGACCTGTTAGAGTGAGTCCAAAGGAGGACCGCAAAGATGATCAGAGGGCTGGAGCACCTCTCCTATGAAGACAGGCTGAGAGAGTTGGGGTTGTTCAGCCTGGAGAAGAGTAGGCTCCAGGGAAACCTTACAACAGCCTTCCAGTACCTAAAGGGGCCCTACAGGAAAGATGGGGAGGGACTCTTTATCAGGGAGCATAGTGATAGGATGAGGGGTAACGGTTTTAAACTGAAAGAGGGTAGATTTAGACTAGATATTAGAAAGAAATTCTTTACTGTGGGGGTGGTGAGACAGTGAAACATGTTGCCCAGGGAAGCGGTGAAGGCCCTATCCCTGGAAGTCTTCAAGGCTAGGTTGGATGAGACTTTGAGAAACCTGGTCTAGTGGAAGGTGTCCTTTCCCGTGGCAGGGGTGTTGGAACTAGTTGATCTTTAAGGTCCCTTCCAACTCTAACCATTCTATGATTCTATGAACAGCAATTTTTCTACTTGAACAGGTTTTCTATAGACAGAGTAATAAGCAATTCCTCTGTGTAGAGTAAAATATTTACCACTCAAGCATAATGATGTAGTGGTAGAGCAGCAGAGGGATGGTATGATAGCGGGAACAGAGGATGCAGTGTAGAGGAGTACAAGCATGGGGATGGCAAGAAAGAGGCCACAGGGTAGCACTGGAGACCTCAGGGATGTAGACAATTCCTCAATACCCAATTAAAGAAATGGACATATGGAGTTGGATAAAACTGGTTTTTAGGGGTCACAAAGAGAGCAAAGAAAAAGCATCTAATACCTGTAAAACAGTTTACATATAAAATTTGGATGTAATATGATGTTGCAGACATTAACAAAGAACAGGGTGCAAATCTGTGTCAGAAAACATGAAAACAACCCAAAGTGAACCCAGAGTGAAGAAGAAACCATCAACATGACACTTCCCTGGCAAAGGGTAAGAAACCCCACCATCGACATCACTCCTGCCAGCAAAGAACATGGGACACTGAACCCTTCTGCAACGCCCCGCTCCCTGCCTTCTTGGTGAGGAAGACTGGACCCATTGATCCAGGACCCAGAAAGGCAGTGGACGGGTGTGCATAACAATTTAAAACATATTATTATTACTGAGATGTACTTGTAGTAATATTCTTTTCTTTATTTTCTTCCTTTTTTCCTGCATTAATTAGATATAACAATTCTTTTGATTATTCTGTTGAGATTTCAATTATAGCAACAATAAATTCTTGGCTTTACTTATAAGGTGTGTTTCTTTTTTGCATTACAATATTTTGTATTTAGCAGAGTGACAGAAAAACGAGTACAATGACTACATAAACTCTGTTTCTTTAGACACCCGGCTTAGAATTGAAATCCAATTGCATCAACAGAGTAGAATCTACTTTCTTTTTTTTCTTTTTTCTTTTTTTTGGTCTTGATACAGCTCTCTGCTACTTAAGGCTTTTGTCAAAAATTACAAGAGCTAAGCCTTCCTTTCACAGCATCAGTGTGGATACTTTCACATCAACAATCTAAAGAGCAGCACTAATTCAACAACAGAATAAAAGGCTGGTGGGTTATTGTAATTTATTTAAAACTGAATTAAGGGAGATTTTCTTCAGAATGTAAGAGAAACTTTCATACAAAAAGAATAGTTGAGATTGGAATAGATAAGATGTGGAGGTTGTAGAAAAGCTTTGTAATTTGAGCTTTTTAATTACACGTTAACCAAGCTACTGTGAATGAAAAGTTCAAATGGAGTCAAGCCTGAGTTGGGGTAGCAGAATAGAACAGATGGCCTCTTCGATCCTCTTCCAGCTCTGTTTCCTCAGATAATTCTATACATAATGCATTAACATTTATTTCGTAGTTCACACTTTTCCCTTTGTTGCTGTGCCTAGGACTAAGGCTAGAAGTTTTTTCATTTTGTGGCACAGAATGCAAAAGAACATGCAAAACTATAGCGCCAGATACAGGAACCATCTCACTGAGTAAAAAGCCGCAGCTAATGCTTCTGTGAATGCCTAAATCAACCAACTACCCCTGGATGTGTAATTTCTTCATTTCATTTCACAGGACTTGGTGGACTGTAGAATTTTTACAATTTTACGATGACACAGAGAAAGAATTTAGTCAGGGCGTTTCTTCTGCAGTGCACGTATGGCTGAAATGCACAACGTAAGGTTATCTGGATTGTAAGAGTATCTGGTTCAGAAAGGTATTTAGTTAATGGCTATTCAGCATAAGAGACAAAGACAAGGAACACAAAAAGCTATAAATCGAAGACAGAGGTACACAAACCCTAACAAGCAGCAGATAACCAAGACAATAGCAAAGACCAAAACTCTCACTGCCCGATGGGCCATTCGGGAACCATCTGTTCAGTGACTGAAAGGGTCAGCTAGCACTTTGTAACTGGTATGAAGGCAAATAACATGATCAGGGGTCTTACACAAAAGACCAAACTTCTTATGGGATATTTGAGGAGGCTTGCGGGACTGCATGAGACGACTTATGGGGCATTTTGAGGGGATTCCTAGAATGTGCAGAGCTTACTGTGGGATGTTTAGGGAAAAGGACAAAGGCAGTGGCAGGGATCAAGGTGGATTGGGGAGGAGCAGACATGGAAAATTGAAGAGAAGGAGGAACTAAAAGGGGGCAGGCTGCAAGTCAGTACTGTTTTGTGGCCAAGCCCTGTACCTGGCCTCTCCATTAAACTCTATTTCTACCTACATTCTGTGCAAGCATGCTCTCTATTCTGTGCATATGTGTGTATGTGCATGCTTGCGTGTGCACGTGCACATGCTCTGCTACTGAACCTCAGGCTGGATCACCTAGGAAACATAGGGTCAGCATCTGGACAGGCCCAAGGACTGAGTGGCTGACAGCATGAATGAAAGAATTCCAATGATGGATCCAGTACATTTTGGGTTTAACTGTACTGGTGAGAAAGCAAAAACCAGCCACAAAATGTCTGAGCATCCTATAGGCCTTACACTAGTCTTTTCCTGCACTGAACATAAGCACCAGTGTAGTCAAAACACAGTATACAAAGAAGCTTGTAGAGTTATCAAAATTACGCATAAGTCAATAAAAAGATGTTATATACTTCAGGTTTGTGGCTCTATCTTTAGTGTCTCCACAGGCTCTACTTTGATCTGATTAAAAAAGGTTTGAATTAATGTAAAAAAATACTTAAAATATGCTCAGTAAAGCTATGGGAATAGGTTGTTACCTAGACAACTTGACTCATCTGCAGTGCTAAAACCAAACACAGTCTATCACAGTTGGAAGTAGTGTGACCAATATAAATTCTTAGGGCCTTCTCTTAAAATTGGCATTTAAAATGTAGGTTCTAGATTTCAAACATGAAAACATGCAAAAAAAGAAGAATGCTCTGACCAGTGGGAGGTAAAGAAGTAGTTTTTATATTTCATTTATAAAACTGATAGCTTTTCTTTGATAATTATTTGATGATATAAATTGTATTTCCCTAGTACAATACCCTTTATTTTCTGTTTCAAATTTTGTTTTCAAATTTTCAATTTGTCCTAAGACAAGGAAAAACCCTAAACACTTCTTTCACAAGTTACATGCTATTTTGAAGTCCAGTATTTTACACTTTACTTTTTGTGTAGACTGAAAAGCCAAAAATTTCTCTAAGAACAAAATACTTACCCAGGAACAAAAGACTCATACAAACACAAAATGTGCATTATAAGGTATGAGGGTTCCCTCTGCTGGAATTTTATGTTATTCCAGTCCTGAGATAAAATGCACACAAAAGTTCACACAGCATAGTTCAAACTATTTCTGAAGCATGCAGCAAAGAAATTAATGCTTCTGCTAGTCTAATTACAGCAATTCTTAGATTGTTGCAATGTGCACTTATATGGAAGACAATAAAATGTATCAGCCACATTCATGTATATTTAAGCTATTGTAGAGGCATTTAGATTTCAACTTCAGGAAAAATTATACAAGTTATAATACTTCCAAGCTACCATTTTCAAGGAATCCATGCTAGTTGAGCACTGAAGATATGCCAGTCAGAGATTTAGCATTCAGTTTTCCAGAGTTATAAAAGCCTATATAGAAAAACAGGCTCGGCTGCAAAGTCTCCTTTCAAACTGCTCAAAATCTTAATCCCAGATGGGATTTCAACATTACGATGCTAAACCAAACAATCCTGACAATAAAATGGAAGAAACTTAGGAAAGTATGAAATAGTCAAATAGCAATCATAAATGGAACACAGATGTGTAAGAACATGCAATCTTCAGAAAAAATATAAAATAAGTAAGGTAGGGTAACATGGGTAAAGCCAGGCTGTGTCAAAATTATTTTCTAAGTGGAATTGCAAAAGAGATTCTCCTGGCATAGTGCTACACACAGGACTGAAAATAGAAACAGAAAGGCTATCCTGCCCATAATGCTATCAAATAGAGCAGTTCTGCTGGGGATTGTATCATGAGGTGAGGCAAGAAGACGTAACAGAAAAAATAAACAAAAGTAGTCAAGTAAATGAGATTATTTATAAATAATAAGGTAGTTTATGGAATTAGCCAAACTATGGACTTCAGAGGCCTGAAGGTGGAGGTATCTTATAGTTTCTAGTAATGGTCAGGAATCCATTAGCAACAGATCCAGAAAAGCTGAGAGGTGCCCAACTGCTATAGCATATGCTGTCCAACATCTAAGAGTAACACAGGTACAGCACAGAATCGACTGACTCCCTGTAGTGAGGATACATTGCTAGCACTCACAAGTACCTAAAAACATACAATGAATAAAAAATTAAAAAGTATGCACTCGAAGCAAAGAATCAAGAGGAATTCGTTAAACTGTTCTGTGTATATCTGAGTTCTTCCAGATAGTGATAGTTCCTGAAGTGCTTCTCCACAAAACCCTACTGGTTATGTATTCTCAATGAACTTTTGCTTTAATAAGAACATCAGTTTTCACCTGCCTGTTTCAACATACTAGGATGAGATTTCCCCTTTGTACATACGGCTCATTCTGTATAGGTACAGCAGTTTGAGTTTCATTTTCCTCATTTTATCATGTTATTTCAGGGATAACCTGTTCTCCTTTAGAAACAATTTGTGGTTTTCTATGTACTGTAACAAGCGTGATGAAATATCTTACAAGGTCTCATTTCCTGTTGGATGTTGAATGTTTTATTCATTTCAGCTTGCACAGTTTATGCAAGAGAGACTAAGTGAAAAGAAGAGATGAACAAAAAACCTGCTGGATGCAAATGAAAATCCCTCACTTAAGATCTGGACTTAACACCGTAATTCAGTACCACTTTGATGTCTTTTTATGGAGCTGTTAACTTCACATCAACCTGTTACCAACAGAGGTTTGTTTCTAGGAGTCACGGTGCATGTGGGGAATAGTTCTATTCTGCTACTGGTGATGAAGTCCTTGAGAAAATGCCATTTAAGCACAGCTTGTTGTTTCAAAAAAACATTTTGCCTGGTTCCTATTCAGCAAGAAAATGTCCTCTGTTCCCTTTTTCCTTTTCAGTCTAGAGGAGAGAGAGAAAAGATTTGTATTTACGTTGGATTCTTTGTAGCAAAAAATGGTTTGGAGAAGTCTTTAGGTCAGCACATACTACGCTTAGGTGTGCAATACAGGACTAGTTTAGAGAACAAGTAACCTTATTTCCTTGGGCATTTCACAAAATGTCAAAAGGAACATACTGCAGAAACAGTTTTGGCTGTTTGCGGGGCAGTTCTTATCTGGACTATTATCAGTGTACCTGCTGAGGTTTACAGCGAGTTACTTCTTTTCCCACATATGTATAATATGAGTTTTGCAATACTGAGAAAGACTACTTCATATCACAGTCCACCCCAAATTATTAGACAAAATATATTCTTTATTAGACCCGGTCAGAAAAAGTCCTAAAGTTATTTTTAAAAAAACAACCAAAAAACCAACCAAACAAAACAAACCAACCCCTAAAAGACAGGGAAAACAAAGTTTTAAGTACCACTTCAGGGAAAAATGTATTTGATCTTTCCTATAGGTTAGTGGTTACATACGTGAATTTACAGCTATGTAAGACAGGGTTGGTATGTCTTCCGAGATAGAGTAAGAAAATTTTCAGATCTTGGCCTTCTAGGGTTAAAAATGTCAAGTAAGAGCAGGAGACATGCTTTGCCACAATAAACCATCGCTCACATGGGGCCTGCTAACGTCTCTGCACCAACAGGTCAAATGAATGCAGTTTTGAGGCATGCTGGATACTCAATTGGCTTTTAATACTGTTTTGGCTTCTGCGATTGCATTTTCTTCAAATGGGAACAAGAGTACAGAAACAGGAAGGGAAATGGTATTGTCTCCTCCCAGCACAGATTCACTTGTTCCAACACGGTTAGGGCATGCACTAAGAGGTAACAGCAAGTAATTACTCTGAGGTGTCTGAACACAGCCTAAGAGAAACAAGAGCAGAAGCTCCATGGAAAATTTATCCACTTGAAGTATAGAATAGGCCTTGTAACTACTAAAGCTTTTTTATTGTAAATTCAGTCTTGTAGTTCTAGTTAATCTGAGGACGTTTACTGAAACACATGGGATATAATTATGTTTTTAATTAATTAAATATACGAATACCCCAGCATGGTGAGATTCAAGCCCTAATTCACTAGATCCAAATATAAAAGAAAACTATTTTCTGACTGAAACTACTGTGCACTTGCCTGGAATGCATATTCCACCCTTAACATATTCGGAGAAGGGAATAACACTCAGAGTAAATATTGGGAGCTGCAAGATGAGACAAGTATGAAGATGAATCATCAGGAATGTTTTGTTGAGCCTTTGTAGTTGAATTCCCATTTATCTAGAGCACTCAAATGGCAAAAAGCACAATGACCATGTGATAGGTTCAGACTCTGGCTAGTTGCATTCATAGTTAAACGTTTGACCTCATATTCTGTAGCGCTCTCTGATTACACTGTTGGGCTTGCAGATTCCCAAACCTTTGACTAAAAAGTGTTTCTCCATGCTTTTGTAACTCATGCAACTGATTTTAATATCTTAGCAAGGCTTTTGACGTGGTCTTGCAAAGCATCCTAATAGTCATATTGGTGAAATACAATTTCGATACACGGGCTATGAGTGGAAAATTGGCTGGACAGGCTCAGAGGGTTGCAATCAACAGCATAAAGGCAATTGATAGTGAGCTCACAACAGCGTTCTTCAGGAGTCTATGCTGCAGCCAGTACTTTTAACATCTTTTTTAATGTGTTGAACAATGGAAGCGAATATACTCCCAGCAGGTTTGTAGAAAATATCAAACTGGGAGGAAGTGGCCAGTATGCTGGAGGGTGGAGGAATTTCACCCAAAGCAATTTCAACAGACTAGAGATATGGATGGATCCCCTCAAGTTCAACAAAGGTAAATGGAAAGTCCTGTACTTTGGATGGAATAACCTCACTCAACTGCACACACTGAGTGTTACTGGCTAGAAAGCAGCTTTGCAAAAAGGACCTGTGGTCCTGATGGGCATGAAAACGACTCAACATTGCACCCTTGCATTGAAGAAGACATACTGGACTCCATTAGCAAGAGTTGGCAAGCAAGTCCAAGGAAGTGATTATTCACTTCTATTCAGCCCTTGTGAGAACTCATCTGGAGTAGTTTGTCCAGTTTTGAGCATCCCAGCACAGAAAAGATATTGTCATACAGGAGTAAATTCAGCAAAATGTCACTGAGATGATTAAGGGGCTGGAGCACAAGATATGTGAGTAGAGGCTGAAAGAATGGGGTTTGTAAGCCTCAAAGAAAGAAATCTAAGGGGAGATCTACAGCTACATAAAGAGAGGATACAGAGAAAATAGAGTCAGACTCCTCTTTGAGGTGCAGAGTGATAGGACAATCGGCAATGGACACATATTGCAATAAAGGAAATTCCGATTAATTAAAAAAAACCCCAACATTCCCAATGAAGGTAATAAAAAATTGAAAAAGGGTGCCCAGAGAGGTTGTATCTCTTCATACTGGAGATATTCAAAACTCAGCTGGACACTCGTGTGAAACCTGCCCTAAAGCTGGCCCGACTTTGAGCAGGGAGTTGGACCAGATGACCTCCGGAGGTCTTTCCCCATCTATTTTATTATATTAAGAAGATAAATTCCTCTATAGGCCAATTTATTCCATCTGTTCTGGGATGGAGTGACTTACCCTAAAATATTTCCCTCTCCATTGCCTAGAGAAGAAGCATCAAAAACTGTTTATGTAACTGCTAACTTGTAGATGGTAATTATGACACAAAATAAATTCATCCTTCAGTATTCTTCATCCAGGAAATTGCTTACAAAAAAACCTTATAGAACTAGCTAATTAGTTATTTAAAGTTCAGAACAATCTGTGAACTTAAAAGAGAAATCCTGGAGAAAAAACAAATTAATCCGCAGGTGAGAAGTGTGAAGATTAAGAAAATGAAGTAGCAGTAATTCCATAAAAATATACCCTCTTGTTTACAAAATTCATTTTAGATATACAGATTCATAGGCTAAGAAAAATCACAAGCTACACTCCTTAGTCTATATACCAGAAATTACAAATATGTTACAAAACCACTCAATAATGATTTCTTTAGACACTTAAGATTTTGAGTAGATCCATTAGGAGATGGCTTTGGCTAAAAACCTCAAACACTTGACAGCTGAGATTGATCAAATAAAATTATGATGATCAATTTGAGAATAATAGGTTTATTTTAACTGTTAAGGTGACTTTTTTTGGAGCAACTAAATAAGATACTTTAAGCGGACTGATCATCATCTATATATTCATGAGGTTGGATCCTAGCCCAGAGCTACAATTTTAGCCGTTAGACATCTAAGCCTGAGCTACTAATTGTAGATTCCTTTTACATCGATAAACAAATAAACATTTCAAGACATCAAACCTGAAAGAGTGTCTAAGTGCCAATAAACCATATTCTGGGGTTGACTAATTACCTTCATTGATTGTTAAAGAACCCTCAGATGACTAACTCAGGTGAAGTGTTTTGGGTCAGAAGCACATTTCTAAAACAAATCTCCCAATTGTAAGTGGGGACAATGCTTTCATCTGCATCACAAAGTCATCTTACGGCATGTGAAATGAACTCCTTTGAGAAGAAAGTAAACCAGAAGATGCATTCCAGGATCACAACTGAATACTACTTTGCTCATTATCTGACAGAATGAGACTACAGTTAATGAGGAATAAATTCCCCAAAACTTGCATAGTGTAGATGTCTACTCCTCAGAATCAACTGTTTTGGTTCTACAGATTCGTTCCTACTGCTTGCATCTCTTTCTAATGAAGATATAGCCCCATGACTGAATTTTAGACCAATAAGTTTAACAGAGATTAATCTCATTTTAGGAATTCAGCCACTAACAACTCATTCATGCTTAAGACTACTCATTTATTTCACTATGAGCGTACAGCTTACCATCTAGTTTTCAGAATCAGATGTCACTGACACTCTCAAATGATTTTGTGATTTAGAATTTGTCTGCATTTATTGACTTAAAAGAAGAAAAAATGACAAAAATTTTTATCTATAAATATTACTGGATGTACAGAGGTCTTTTACTGCCATTTGGAAGGTCCTCATGGATGTCGTATTAACATAAGCTTTAAGAGACAGTTGCTTCCCAGAGGACCCTTGGGGAAACGGTATTTTTTCTTTTTTTTTCCTCTCAAGAGTTTCTAGTTGTCCTGTGTCCCACTGTACAGGGAAATTGAAAGCGACGTAACTTCCCTATGACACACAACACAGAAGACTATGATCTTCTCTAGCTCCCCATGTTCTTCAGTGAGATCCTGTCTTGTAGGCATGATAATAATTCTAATGAACTATTAGACAGGTGATTAAGCTTCACTTCAGGGAGGACCAGTCAATCAGGTCTACAAGACTTGAAACACAGTTTCAAAAGTCATAGACTCCTGGTATACAATTCAGATGAAAGTAAATGATAAATGAAATGATTGAATCAAAATAATTTTACCTACTGGAAATATCACTAGTGGATCACAGGGAATTAGATGGGGCAGAACTAACTGTTGATAGTTTTAATAATTAATTTCCATACAACTTTGCTCTATGTTTTTATTTAAATTATTGGTTATAGTTTTGTTATCATTTGCTTCATTTTTTCAAGGTTTATTCAAGTTTTGGTGTTCCTTTTACCTTCACTATATCATAAATTTGTGTAATAAAACCAAATAATTCCACTTGTTGAAGATGTACCTAATTTTGTCAGGTGACATTATTAGTTTAACCTCACATGACATAATTTAAAAATGTACTTTTTGCTATTTTTAGTATCCAGTGGAAAGCATACACTGTGATGGTGCTAGCCACCGTAAGAGTTTTTCTGTCAAACTACGTAGGCCAGTGAGAAGGCTATGCAAGTCCTGGGCCTTAGTAAAGTAAAAGCTATATGACTTAGTTTTCAATTCAGTTGTACACCAGGAATATGTAGAATAGCCATCAATTGCAACCTGCAAGATCCCTCAAGATCAACAAGCGACAAACACATCAGTCCTACGTGAAAGATAGCATTTTGGAAGGCAGCCTTGATACCAGGTTTGAGATGAGCAGCAGAAGTTATGGGTACCTTGTAATGCCACATCTTGCCACTCTTCCAAATATATAGCTTCTCCTAAAGTATTCAAAGATATTTTCTGGGATCTTGAATCCCTCACAGACCAAATCAAGCAGCTGGCCTAAGAGTTACAAGGCTTTCTTCCAGGCTACAAAGTCCAGTCCTTCCTTTTGAACTTAGTATATTGCAAGGAAATGGCCAGGGGTACTCTGGAAGGAAAGGAAAGTAAATGTGTCAGACTTCATCCCAATGTAGAGTCATGAAGTGTGAGGTAGCTGTGAAATTCCCCAAGTCTCACTGTTAAGTCATGGTCAGACAAGTTCCACTTACTGCCAGGAAACCCACTAATGGAGTTAAGTGAATTTAAATAAAAAAAAATCAACCCAATCTGGAATTGGCAGGACTGCAGCATACAAACAATTGTCCATTTCAAGAAATGGAACTATAAAACAAAACAAAAACTCAGCTGGGCATTAAAAAGCTTCTGCAAGTTATTTTAAAGTGAGGTGTCTAATTTGCAGGAAGGGTGGAGAGTATTTACCAGCCACTGGTTAAAGTGAAACCATTCAGTGCTACTCTGAACAAGAAAAATGAAAGTTAGGAATTGACCATTATGATTTTGCACAGTGAAAAATGAAGTCCATTAGGCAACAGGAACAATCTAAAGCTTAAGAAATTAGACAGCTTGCTATAGAAAATGTTTTAGCTATGTATATATAGGCAGATTGCATATAACTATCCATGTCACACTAGTGCCACTGCTTTCAAAGTCCATAGTGAAGCTGACTAAACATTTATTACACAGACGTAAGTTTTTCTACTCAGAATTAAGGTTTTATTTTAAAAACTGGTAGCTTTTTGGTCTTCTTACCAGCCTCAGGCTGTATTTATTAACAAGTTATGACTCAACAATTTTTAAGATCTCATTTTGCTCTGTAGTTCAAAAAAACCAATCAGTATAAAAGTTTGGTTTAAAAAATTATAACAAATGCCATTCTCAAATCTTCTTGCAAATTACCTATTTTTTCTGTATAGTAAATCAACAATGCAACTAATATCTTTACTAGTTTAAAAGATCTTCCTGAATTCTGATAACAGCAAGAATGAAAATAAACATATCTCATTTTATCTTCAATTAAGATACATGTAAATCTACTACTTCATGCTGCTTTGAAAGATTCTGGAATTTGGGAGAAATTGTATTTGCAGTAAACTGTGAAAATCACAAAGCTTTAAAAACATCTAATAATTAAATGCTATTTCAAATACCTCTTCTAAAAAACATGAAAAACTTTGCGCTAAAAATTTAAACTCATTGAAAGTACATTTCTTATACATTTTTCTATTCAGAAATAAAAGTTTCATATTTTTAAGTTTCTAGGCTGTGTGAAAAGTCAGGTATAGATTTCTAAGGGCAAACTTTATAAAATGCCTTTGTAATGATGATGCATTTTCCCCTAAGCACCCTGTTTAAAAGAAAAAAATAAAGACGACAACTTGTGATTGTTACTGCAAGTCAAGACAGAGCTCCTTAGTACTGACAATCAAAAATCTTAAGTTGACTATATACATCTTCTAAATGTCCATTTCTAGGAACTGAAAAAAACCTGGCTTTATTGTCTTCACATTTGTTACCTCCACTTCCCATTCACCTTGCACCGAAGTTAAGCTTTCCTAAAGTACAATGACTGCAAGGAAACAGAAACTGCAGAGTGCTTGATATATGTAGCAATTAAAAAATTATCTTCTATAATTGTCATCTGCGAATGATTAACAACATTAATGTTTGTGAAAATCTCATCCATTTAATTCAGTCTTGTTATACAACCAATGGGCAGAGGTAGTGCAAAACCCCACATTAACAGCTCCCAAACTACCTTGGTTCACTTACCACATTGTGAAAAATCCGTCTTATGCTCATGTACTTGCCTTGAGTACATCACTCCTTAATTTAAGCATACCTGCACAAGTGCCATGAACCTAAAATATTTTGTTACAAATGAGGCAGTCACTATCTGGATTATGAGGCTGCATCATGTTAAGCAGCGAAGAGTTCTGACCTTAGGTCTCCTACATTCAGGTTGCAGGTTTATTCACTGGGCTTTACATAAATGAGTGACCTGCTGTGAATTTTTAAAGACATGAGTCCTCCTAGGTTTTCCCAGAAAACAAAATGAAGGTGCTTAGTCTCTGGAGACTTTCAATTACACTATATGGCAGCAAAAATGAGGCATTTATTTTTTACCACGTACTCACCTAGTTTGTCAAATCTACAGATAAGAATGGAAAACAGAAGAAGCAGTCGTTGTAACAGAAACCATTTCAGATGTGCCCATACTCTTCTGCTATATTTTTATAGACCAAAAAAACTTCATTTCTGGAGACGTACTTGAGAACTGAGGACATTAAATTTACACTGGAAAAAAACTTTTCTTTTTATATTGTATTATCCATTCTTCCTGGTTGCCCCCCTTTCTTTTTTAATCCTCACGCTTTTCCATGCAATAATTAGTAATTAACTACCAGCTTCTAAAAGGCTGAAAGTCCCCTGGACATATATAGTTTCATTCACTGTTTAAATGTCAGAAGTCATGTAATGAAATTTTCCTGCAGGTAGGTGGAATCTTGTGAATAATGGATTTTTTTTCAAATTATAGCCTAATGCACATTGACCAGCTATTACAGTGTACATTACATATATATTGGAGGGGGGGAAAAAAGTAGCTATAACAGTAGGCAGTAATGTCTGCTTCTATAAAAAGGATTACTTTGGAACAATTCCAAAAAGGACTGAATAAATATTGTATTCATGCATTATACACATATGTTCAAAACTTCAATTCTGGAAGCCTTAGAGATGCCTCAATTTAACAGAACCTCAGATTTTTGCCATTCGTTTATTCCAGCGATTTAATGTTTTTCTCCTGTCCTCTATGGAGTCTGTCCAGCACCTATCTCATGTTTAAGCATGCCACAAATCCAGTGTCTGAAACTCTCAAGGGAGCCAATCTAATACTTTGGGAAGGCAAAATGGATCGGCTCTCTAGAGAAGTTAATGACGTTTGCTTTGAAAGCGTATCTGGGGAGGAACAGTAGTGCCTCTTCCCCTTTGCATGCTAATAAATGAAACACTTATTCTTGAACTGGAAAGCTATACATCTCTCACATTGCCTGTAACTGCCTTACTAAGCAGGAGGGGCAGGCACAAGACTTAACTAAACCTAACAGTTAACACAGGTTGTATGGTTATTACGTTCATCCCTAGTCGGTACAGTCTTCCTTAATCACCAGGCTATAGTTTATTCTAAACTGAGGGACATCACCCATGTTTCTGGCTGTTCCTCTGCACACATGCATTTCTTTGGAACAGAGATAACAATTTAACATAATGGTTAGCATTCCTACTTGGATGAGGGTGAAGTTCTGTTATAGCATCTCCAACAGTTAACTTGAGGTCAAGTTCTCTGAGCGTCCCTACTGTCTAACTGTCACAGGTCCTGGGTTGATCTACTGCCCGCAAGTGGTTAGGAACACTGAGGCTTTCCAGCATACGGCAAAGGGAGCTCGTAAGCAATGCTGACAGCCCACTCTGTGGAGGACTCTGCCTTAAGTCTTCTAAATCCACCAACTCACATCCCAGAGTCATATGTGACAATTTAACCCACCACACCGCCTGCCAACCCCGCATTGCCCTGTGCCCTACATATGACATGCCTTTGCAGTGCAGGACCTTCACTGCATAGGCACACAGCATCTCATTTATAATAATGCAATCACGATGACTGACAGATGTCAATTAATGTGAACATGTCAGCCAGCCACTAGACAACACAGAACAAGTAATAAACCTTCACTCTCCTCTCCATGTGGATGTGGTAGTCTCAGGAGATGTCCAAGATCAGCACCGGCACGCACCAACAGAATATAAATGTACTGATGACTAGTGAGAGAAGATGAAAAAGACAAACAACGCTTGCCCATGTAGGCCCTTTATGTTTGTAAACTACAATGTAAAGCAAAATAATTGCTCTTTCCCAATAATTTCCCCTTGTACTCAACCACAGAATCACAGAATGGTTGAGGTTGGAAGGGATCTCTGGAGGTCACCTGGTCCAAACCCCTGCTCAAGCAGCACCACCTACAGCCAGTCACCCAGGACCGTGTCCAGATGGCTTTCAATTATTTACAGACATGGAGATTCCACAATCTCTCCGGGCAACCTGTGCCAGCGCTTGGTCACTCTCACAGTAAAAAAGTGTTTCCTGAAGTTCAGAGGGAACCTCTTGTATTTCAGTTTCCGCCCATTGCCTCTGGTCCTGTCACTGGGCACCACTGAAGAGAGCCTGGCTCCATCCTCTTTGTGTCCTCCCTTCAGGTATTTATATACACTAGTAAGATCCCCTCCTGAGCCGCCACCTTCTCTAAGCTAAACAGTCCCAGCTCTCTCTGCCTTTCCTCAAAATAGAGATGCTCCAGTCCCTTAATCATCTTAGTCGCCCTTTGTTGGACTCTCTCCAGTATGTCCATGCCTCTCTTGAACTGGGGAGCGCAGCACTGAATGCACTACTCCAGATGTGGCCTCACCAGTACTAAGTAGATGGGAAGGTTCACCTCTCTTGAACTGTTGGCAGTACTGCTCCTAATGTAGCCCAGGATACTGTTAGCCGCCTTTGCCGCAACAGCACATTGCTGACTCATGTTCAATTTGGTGTCCACCAGGACCGCCAGGTCCTTTTCTGCAAAGCTGCGCTCCAGATGGGTAGTCCTCAGCATATACTGGTGCATGGGGTTGTTCCTTCCCAGGTGCAGGACTCTGTACTTCCCCTTGCTGAACTTCATGAGGTTCCTGGTGGCCTATTTCTACAGCCTGTTGAGATCCCTTTGGATGGCAGCATGATCTTCTGGTGTATCAGTGCTCCTCCCAGGTTGGCGTCATCTGCAAACTTGCTGAGGGTACACTCTGTCCTATCATCCAGATCATCAGTGAAGATGTTGAACAGGACTGGAGCCAGTATTGACCCCTGGAGTACTCTGCTAGCTACCGGCCTATGACTAGACTTTGTGCCACCAATCGCCACCCTCTGGGGTGGCCATTCAGCCAGCTTTCAATCCACCTCACTGTCTGCTCATCCAGCCCATACATCCACAGCTTCTCCATGAGGATATTACGGGAGAGAGTGTTGAAAGCCTTACTGAAGTTCAGGTAGGCAAGATCCACTGTTCCCCCTGCATCTACCAAGCCTTCACAATCCTTCACATGGATTTTAAAAACTGCCTCTTTTCAACTTTTATTAACCTATTTCTTTATTTGATGGAAAGTAATGGAATTTGCTGTGTGCTTGGGAATCTAGCTGCACATGCAAGCGACATCTATCCTCCAACTGCAGGAGTAACAGCACAGCTCAGTAAGTAGCAGACACTACCCATCTCAAGGAAGAATGCACATATTTCCTTTTTAGCTTAGTCTCTCAGGGTACCTAGTGTTTCAGATCTGTTTTAAAGCATCTGACTTCTCCAGGTACCGTTTCTGGAACCTTTGTGCCCAGCTCAGGAGCCCACACTTCACATTAGGAATCATGTAAAGATAAAGAACATGATGAGGCTTAACAAGTTTGCAGAAATTTGAAAATTGGTAGAGTTTTCCTATTAATAGCTTTACTCCCAGTTTTACTTCTGTTCTTGTATTTTATTGGCCTTTCTGCTCTTTTATTAATTCTTTCCTAAAGCAGGAATTTCATCTGCCAACACAAATCATGAGGTTTTCTGATAAGAATTTAGTAGTTTTCCACCATTTTTATAGTCCTGTAGGGCAGTATAGGTTTTTCATGTATCCTGTTATAAATATCAGTTATTTATGTTTCCAACACTGAAGTACATGGCTAAATCCATCTGTGTTTTAATTGCATTTACCTTTAAATAAGTGAGAATTATATGGAATTTGATGGGAATTAAACAGCTTATTGAACAGGATCTTAATTTTAAATTTTGAACGATGAACTCTGAATGATGACACTACTGAACAGCTGAACTGCACAGCTAATCAATAGATTTTCAAAAAACATTTTTGTATTATTTTCTGACAGAACTGAGTTAACTAATAAAAACTAAGTGCTAGCAGGCTTACTTTCATGCACATTTTCATACAAACAAGGTGAGTTCAAAGTAAGTTTTAAGAAAAGATGGAAGGTTAGACATGGCCTTTTCAAAATAATTGATAATTTTTAATATTTTAATTATTAAAAGCATGATTTTCAGAGCCTGGCTGATCAGCACTTCCAGGATGCCAAGCCTTTTGATAGTGCCTCTGTATGGATGCCAAAATAATGACGTCTAAAACGCTTGCTGTTACAATATTGGTAAAGAGATTATATAAACCACAAACTTCTTCCAAACGTGAACTCAGGAATACCTGGCACATAGAGCTGGGTCGTTGCATGAAAACATTGTACACAGAAAGAAGAGAGTGAGAATTCTAAAACAGCTGCATAAGCTTCAGGAATAGAAAGCAGTGAGTATTAAAAACTATGGAAGGAAATGATACCAAAAGTGGTAGGGATTAAGAATTCTCAAATGAGATTCAGGCCCAACCAGAATGTTTAGCTAATCCAATAGTTTGTAGAATTATTTTAATTAGGGAGTGATGAGGTTGTGAGAACATCTGTAAAAGAGGCATCTTTTATTTTACTGCCATTTTCTGGCTTTCGGATCACAATTCAATCTGGTTGAATTAAAACATTCTGAAGGATGTTTACTTTAACCCACACCTTATAAAAAAAATATGAAGAAACTTCTAAAATTGCAAAATCTAGCCTCCAGCTCTGGCGCACATTGGATTACATTATACTTTTCATCAACTTATAAAGCTTGTATGTTAATATAAAATATACTCTATCATTACTTCAATTACAAAATTGTTCCAGAATCCAAGAGCTCCAGAGGTTGGAAACTTCGAGAATGACAATTAAATATCAGCATGTTTAAAATGGTCCATCTATAGTGGAGTATCTCTCAAAACAGCTGTGCTAAGTACACTGGAAGACCTGGTGTCACGTTAAAAGGGTGTTAGTTTTGTTTCTGTTTCAGGGCTGTGCCAAGGGCCTTCACTGAAACAGTTCTGTTTCAGAGACGAGTGCTGTGACTAAGACAGCTCAGCATTTGCCTGTCTCAGGTCCTGCTGAAGGCTTTCACTGAAACAGCATCACAAAGCTGTAAAGATAAATGATGTCCTGTTTCAGAGCCCTGCTAAGGGCCTTCGCTGAAACAGTTCAATGTTTGTCTGTTTCAGTGCCCCACAAAGGACTTTCACTGATACAGTTTTGCAAAGTTGAAAAGATAAAATGATTTATTGAAGTGACAGATATAACAGATTCAAAATTGTTGATAAATGCACTAGCTGCAATAGCATTAATATACTACAATAATGCTAGCCAAATATATGAATAAATGGTGTCCCAGGTGTTCTTCATCAAGAGGTGAAGGTGCAGTGCTTACCACGAAGGCATCCCTGTCTTGGTAGAGGAAGAGGAGCATGGTCCATCGACTGTCTCTTCTAGGTCTCAAGTGTCTTCCCCCTCAGAGAGATCTCTCTCCTGATACTCTCCTCAATATCCCTTATATCCTAATCTTATCTGATCCCCTCCCTGGGGTGATGTTCTAGCATGACTTGGGTGGTGAGTTGGGTGCTATAGTCATACGTGTTTAGCATGTTCTTCTTTTAGATCATTATCATAGTTAGGGGTGTCAACTTTAATACTTGTTTCATGGATAATAAGCAAAAGGTCTCACTCCAGGCACTGCAGCCTTCAAGATTCTGTGCTGAAGCCATTTATCTGACTATTCAAGCATTCCTGCAATTTTGAGCCAAAACAGGACCGTCCTGCTGCCACAAGACTCCCTCCTTTGGCTGTTTTTCACACCACCTCTCCACTCTCCCCCCACAAGTTTCACACAGGAGATAAGCAGACACCACTGTTTTTAACCTCTTATGTACCAAATTCCCACACCTGGCCCTAATGAAATCAGGAAGCCACCAGACTTCTGCACTATTTCTCTAAATACTGGGAGGTTCCTTCAGCTTCCTACAACTATGAAGGCACCTGACTTAAGATCTGAGGAGTGAGGTCTTCAGGCCATGTCCATAACTGTCACTCTCCATAACCTACCCCTGCTACTTAGTGATGCCACATACTCAGAGCTTCAGTATTCAAACAATACCTTGCTTTCAACACAAATAAAATGTTGGTATGCAATCCAAATTAAATCCCATTTGCTTTTTCTTCTATACTAAAATGTAGCATGCTGAATCAAGACAATACTTATGGCCAAATAAAACAGAATTAAAACCCCATCATCTTAATGGCAGGTTATTAAATCACCATTGGTCTTCTCCATTTAGCCTCTATATTATTATATATCTAATGTCCTAATAGTAACAAAAATATTGCAACCTGTTACAAAATTTCATTTAAGTCAAAGTGAGACAATTTAATAAGGTTTTTTAAGCAACCTGAATTTATTTCCCACGAAGCATCAGGTACGTATAGCTGTCACAAAATACTAGTATTCTTTCCCCTTCCTGGTAAATATGTTAGGTTTAAGATTTGTCATTGTGAGCTATGACAAACTTGCAGGACAACTACCTTGTGGAAACCAAAAAGAAAAATGTATACCGTGCAAATGTGTGCATAGTTTACATCATGCTGCAGCTGTCTCCACTAAGAATGGTACGAGTGGTTAAATTATGATAGGAAAGAGCCTATCTATGTTCACATTGCTGAGTCTCCAGAGCGCTTGCTGTTCCCTGGCTATGCTACTGATAGAAGCTCTCACCTAGGTTTTTCTGCTTTACTCTGTAACAATATTCAGCTTTCTGCAGACTGCCAAGCCTTCCATTAAACTCCTCCAAATCAATACAATCCTAACTTTCCTTATGGACACTTTTCTAGACATAAGCATTGAAGTACTAAAGCAAAAAGTGATTGCACAAAGGCCACCACAAAATAGGAAGTCTGGATGTCCAGGTCTTCCAAGTTCCATTTTGGTACCTTAAAGATGATTTACACCAGGCCTAACAAGGGTTAATCATTTCCTCACTATCCACCCTGAAGTAGTGAAAGTAAATTTTTTTGAGAGCTTTGATGTTACCATTGCAATTACAGGACCCTAGTCTGAAATTCTAAGCGGTGAGGTTAGATGTTTAACTTCCAAACTTTCTGCATTACTTTTCCTGATCAGCAGGAAATTACTTTCTTTCAGGTGTGGCTTTCACTTTCTGCAGACACACTTCATACAGTAAGGTGTGCCTTTCCAAAAAACCTAGTTCACACCCACACTGAAAAAAAAAGGGGCAGGGTGGAGCGGAAACACCTCTCCCACACACACCGGTCCCAAACAGAATGGGATCTTCCAGCACAAGGAATTTTTGTAGTTACATAGTGATACTGACAGTATTCAATTGCCACACTTTGAAAAAACTAGCTGCTGTTTCCTCTGGCAAACCAGCAGAAAGGGGCCAAACCACAACAAAACATGTGGTTCTTATGTTCAATAAATATTCTGTGAAACATTTTTCTTTAGTTAATTCTTTTACAGGTCTTTGTTTGCTTGTTTGCAAACATTTTAATTAGAAACACAGCAAAGAAAAAGTTTTACATCACTACTGAGCATCTTGTAACAGGAAAACCACAATAGAGGGAGAAAACATTAAAGGAAAAAAGCTAAAGCATTTCAGATGCCTAGCCGCAGTCATCATGGAGTTCTAGTGCACAAAAGGAAATAACAGCATTATCCTGAAGTGTGAATCCTAATGCTGAAAGCTAAGCAGAGTGGAAAAAATGAAGTGGCAAATTTTCAAACACAGACATCTGTCAATCATCTTTTAGAACAAGAAAACTCTATGACTCTAACAACAAACAATATCTACGCTTTTTTCACTAAGATAGTCTAATTTTACAGAGAACTAAATTTCAAAAAATCTGATATTGAAAGATTTGTACATTCTAATAAGATTATTTTCACAGCCAGAAAAAAATGTGATGTTTCCCCTCTTCATTTTCTTGTTGTTTTTTTGGTTCTTTTTTTTCCAAAAGAACAGATTTGAATTCCTATGTCAGACAAATGATTACAAACATTCACAGAGATGAATTGCGGGCTTACAATATGGTTATTTCATCAGTCTTCTGAGGAAGAACCCCATTAGCAAACATAACAAAGAAATACCTTTTGAAATCTGACGTGTTTTAGCTGCAGCCCCACTGCACTCCTTCCTTGAATATTCTCTCCAAAGTGGTCCAACCGAATTTTATTGTAGGTACAATAAAATTATAGAAAGAATAGATATGATTTAGTCACGAGACACTACACAGCAATCATTGTGCATCTTCCATTTCACAGTCTTGATCTCTCAAGAAGCCACAATGGAAAAAAGGAAGAAATGAGAAGACAAAGATATGGAGCATAGGCAATTTTCATGCAACTCTCCTCCTCCCCCAAAACGCTTCTCTAAATTTTTCCTATGGGAAGTCCATTGAAGATGTACTATATAACATATATTTTCCAATTTTTACTGATGTTGAATGAAAAGTAAACCTGAGACTAAGTATTAAATGAAAAATTTAGTGTACCACTGCTTAAAGATATTTAGATTAACACATACAACATGTATATCAGAACCTGAAACTTAACCAGCATGGTTCCCTATACATGGAATAATATATATTTAGCACCATCTAGTCTATTTAAAACATTCTACAAATTTACTCAGTTGAAAGGGAAACAAATATTTTCAACCTGGCAAACAGGATCCACCATTTTAGAACTTCAGACCTGTTCCTTTATATGGTTGTTTGTTGAAACTGAGTATCCAACTAGTAAGGAATTTTCTGTGCTGAATGCTAAGAAATGCACAGTGAGGTTTGCAGACAGCTTCAGTGGTCTAAAATGCCATTCTTGAAATTTAAATTAGTAATCAGTAAATTATCACCTTTCTTATTTTTTGTTAGGCATTGAAAAGTTAACACATTTGAATATAAACGAATTCTTAAGATTTAGGTCTACATCCTTAGCATCAAGCTAGGTGGCCAGCTGACTCATGCTGAAAGGTGTGATCACACTGAAACGGGCAATCAAGTCCAAAACAGTTCCAACTTCCAGCGCTATACTGTTCCTGACGTCCTCTTTGTCCTATTGCCACCACTTCTATTCTGACATGACATTATACTGAGAGAGCTGAATTTCACTCTTCCCTAGTGGCTGCATGTATCTTATGGTAAATATTAAGTCCTATATCCAAAATCTACTGCTGAAAAGATGTTCATGAAACATCTCCAAGACAAGATAAAATAAGGCCTGTCTTACCACACCCATCTAGCTACTTATTCTCAGAAAAGTGGCAAAAATTGCCCTTAATTCCAGATGTTAGGTTTCTTATTACAGTTCCTGAAGAGTTATCAATGGCAATAGCAAATAGACATCCACTAGCATTAGTAAAGTAAAATTATTAAAGATGAGGAGGTATTCTATAAAGGGACAAACTGACAAAATGCTACAGATGAAAGATACAAATATGATCTTAATGAGCTTTCCAGAAGTTGGACGTTAGATATCTAAGGACTTTTAAAACTACAAGCCAATCCATTTCAAAAAACCTTTAAAAATCTGGTGCAAAATCTTTTCTGTCTGCAAGTAATGTAGTGCTTAACATTTGGACAAACTATCACAGAGAAACTTCAGGCAGTAAGATGAAGGGGCTCAGACAGGTATGAAATATGAAGAACAGTACATTTGGACACTAGAGTTGCTTTGCGTTTTAATGGGATTTAAAAGCCCCAGGAAGAAAATTTATTGAAAATATCATATTATTAAGACATTTTCTAATTTGATAGGGATTAGCTCTCTTGGAAGTTAATTCTCTTCAGTACCTCCAGCCTACAGTAAAAGAAAAACTTATGCTGATTACTTCATGGTACATGGGGAAGTAATGTGCATGTGTATGTCCGTGACATGTATGTATGTGCACGCATATGAGTTTGTATTTTACTTTTGAAAGTTACATGTTCACATAGAATGAGTACAGTTAAACTTTCTTACTGTTATGTTCATTATTAAAGTATAAATCACAGTTATATGAAATTCTACGTTCATAATGTAAATACAGAAGACAGTATTTGTTCATATTGAAGAACAGTGTGGTTTATATTTTATCACCTGTATGTGAATATTTACCAACTCAACTATAAAGCTGTTGTAAAATAAAGTAAAATAAACATTAACATTTTGTTCTACAGACTTCAGCCATCTAGTTTTTATCTGTTTAAATAAAAATTTTAAAATGTGGCCTCTATGCCACCCACATATATCCTCTCTATTACCTGGAAATCAACATGCCTGAAGAGATGGAATACTGAAAGAAAGAAGTTTCACTTTGCATCATCTGCTGAGAAGAGGTGGTCGGAGGTTTGTAAAAGTGGGAGAAGAGCATTTAAAAGGGACTGAGATAGCTGACAGAATGGTACCGCAGGAGCCCTCAGAAGTGCACAGTCAGGAGCTGAATATTATCCACAAGGTAGGCTTCTTTGATTTTATTGCTGATTTTTCTAGATGAGATTAATTTACTAATTTCATTTTTCCTTTTTACTTTACTACTGTAATGCCAAATGAGTTTTATGAAAACACTACAATATAACCTTAAGTTTAGAAGCAATTGCTTTAAATCATGTTACAAGTTACAGGTAACAAGGTTACAGATATTACTACACAACAAACTGCTGGGGGAAAAAATACCTATTTTTTAATTTGTTATTTAGTAGGCAAGAGTTTACATGTAGTCAAATCACTAAAGCAAATAATGTCAGTTTTCTAGATACAGTATGTGTTTATCCATATAGAAACAGTGGGAAAATAAGTATTTCAGAAGATCAGAATAGGATTTTTAAAAAACACATACAACATCTACATATTATATGAATAGTATAAAAAATGTTTTCTTATATGAATTTTTTTTCTCTTTATATACTGGATAAACATATTTAACTTTCAAATGTTCCACCATAAAATCTAAACTCATTAGGCCTATCACAGCACATCAGTAAATACAGAGTAAAAGTGAACAAGCTGGAGCAAATAAACGACTGTGCTTGTGTGACTTTGCAAAACTGTAAAACTATCCTGATTCTATTAAGCCTCCTCTCTTCTTATTATTGTTCCAGAACTAGACAATGTATTACCCTAGGAGCTGCTTCTTCCTCTTAACTGTCTGCCTTATTGCTACATCCCTTGGTAATCACCAAAGCAACAGTCATCAGTGCCTTGAAAGCGTGCATTGGAGTGAGCTTTTAAAGGAGATTGAGAAACTCGTAAGTCATGTAAAATATTGTCACAATCTACAGATGTTGTTTTCAATCTTTCTTCAGTTTAGGTGTAAGGAATTCTCAAATACGTAATAATTGTCTGATTACATTTTCTTTTACATTACTAAAACGTAAGATACAAATATGATCTTAATGAGCTTTCCAGAAGTTGGACGTTAGATATCTAAGGACTTTTAAAACTACAAGCCAATCCATCGCAAAAAACCTTTAAAAACCTGGTGCAAAATCTACAAATCCAAAAATGTTAAATTTAAGTTTTTTAATTCAAACTCATCTTGTTGAATATATGACATTTGTGAGTCTTCCCAAAAAGAGCTCCATGTCCTCCACACAGAAGTCACATATTTTAGACTAGTCATCTGCAATTCCTTCTAATTGGCATCAACTGAAACCGTAACATCATGAATTACTTTACCATGACATAATCGCATTCAAAGAGAAGGGCATCCACAGTTACAAAGTTTTTGGTGCCAACATTCCCTGAAGGTGTTTTTGGAAATCAGCTGTATGGAAAGCATGCTTCCTTTCCCAATTTGGCTTCTTTTGTGGCCTGCCCTCTTTCCTCAACACCATACAGACTGAGCTCCCTGGAACATTTGAGAAAAGGTGAAATAGGTAACAAGCAGCTATTTCTTCCATTTTAAATAGGCTTGGGAACATATAATCAAATGAATCTTCTTCACACAGCCTAATGAGATATATAGCGTCCTCTATTGCTGTAGTCATGCATAGAATTCATTGTTAAGAGACCAACTGATTAGTGAACTTTTCTATGAATTATAGCCATAATAAACCTGGTTTTGCATGTGCTTAAAACTTCTATGCTGGTATTTTCTTTAAGAACAAAAGAGGCTTTTCTTTGGAGTGCGAGGAAGTGAGCAACGAAGATTTGTGTTTCCCTGAGCAGATGCTAAAAACAGTAAGTAGAAAAAGATACGTACTTGACATTATCTCATTGTAACAGCTCTACCTCACACAGCCTATGCACCTTGTCATAAGACTTTTACATTAAAATTATGATATACTAAATTACAGATTTAAATAATAAATCTAACTGTTGACTTTTCAGTCCAAATTGTTCTCCCTGAAAGGTTACGTATGGAAATTGCCATTTTCTTGCTTTCCTATTACAAGTTACAAGAAAAGGGTTAGATGCTTTTTTGTTAGTCCTGCTGTTTAAAGTGGAAAATTAATTGGAAGCAGTCTGGTATCCTGGAAACTACCAGAACCGTATGCCAGCTTCAGTTTCAGTCAGAAGCAGACCCCGTAGAAGTAGTGTAGGGGTAACTCTATGTACTACTCAGCACACACATGCACTTTACGTGCACAGTTTGCCCTCAGTCCAGGTCTGCAATGCCACAAAATAAGAAGGTACTGGCTTGAGAGTGTGCTACTGCACCAAAACAATTCATTCAGCCCACTTCCAGCTCATCTCTTCAATGAAGCCTCTAAAATGCAACCAGGGAACAAAAGGGACAGAGAGCATTATTATCAGCCTCTCCTGTATTTCCATCTTCTCTGAGACAGGGGGAGCTCCCCTTCATCAGATATGTACTGTGCTTGTGAGGAAAGAGCTGCACATTCTTAGTCTATTGTCTTGGGTCTGAATTCAAAAGATCTGCTTTTGACTCCTGGCCTCTTACTGACTACTCTTCTTACATTGTATATAACCAAGAATATCAATACAGGCCAAAAATGTAAGGTATAATTACATTACAAAATAGGGGTCCACCTTATGAAAGCTAAAATTGCAACTGGAAATTGCACATACAATTCCCAATTTTTGAATAATCTTTGCAATGTATATTACTTTCTATAATTTTTGTACTAAAAAATTTAGAAGAGCACAAGAAAGTGGTGAAAATTGTTTAAGAACTTATGATAATTGGACTCAGGAAGTTGAAAAATGTACCATTAACTGAAACTTAAGTGCAAAGATCGGAAACTAAATTTGTCTATATTCATTTTTTGTCATCACAGGTTAAATATGATAATGCAGCCATTGTTCATATAGTGCACGAAATTGCTGAGTTTTTCAAAAGAGCAGATACTCCTTTTCAAAATAAGAACATTTTTCTGAGAGGAATCTATGAAGCTCATGCTCAGCTCAAGACTTGTGTAAGTATAATTTTTTTTTTTACACTGCATGATATGCAAGTCAAGATATTCATGGTGAATAAAACTGATAATATGTATGCTGAAAATGTGATAGAAAACTTTAAAGACTACATTTTCAAATAATGGCAATTAAAACATCTGTATGCAAGTAATTACAGGCATCTTTCAGCACTTTTACTGACCTGTATGATACATGCAGTTTTAAACTCCCACATACATATTTGTGGGCTTATTTTGAGATGTGATGCCTAAAAATGTGGCTAAGCCAGTGTTTAACCTGCTTCTCCTTAAAGACTGCACTAGTTCTACACAGAAGTACTTACTATTCTCACTAAATATCAATTGCATATGCTTTTCTTCAACTACTTACGATTTCTGTTAAGATAAGCTAACAAAGAATTACATGCAAATTGTATGCAAAACATTTTAGGAAAATATTTAGATCTGCATTCAGCCTATTTCCACTCAGTAAACTACTTAACATAAGCACAAATAGTTCATTCAGTTGGGGTCAGTTTAAGGGCTATTTACAGAGGATGAAGCCTCTTTGATATATTAATTTCCTGATCTCTTTGTAGACACAGCAAGTGTGTGCTACACTACCTTTAACATTAACACATTCAGCAGGCTTGCGTATGACAGAAGTATTACAACGCTCTCAGTCATGACCATGCCTATCAGAGGGTACTGTTTTACTGAGTCATGTTGAACTTCTATTTACTTCTCACTGTTCAAACTAACAGTTTCTTTTCTTTTCCATTAAAATAACAGCTAAAGCCCAGACTTAACATTATCCATGAATCTATAGTGAAAGACTGCTTCAAGAAAATGGACAAATTTGTGGCCAGGGTAAGTATACTGTTTCTTTACTTCCAGCTCACTTTAATGAATTCTAAAGATACGGAACAGCTTCTTATACAAGCAGTCCCACTGCTGGTCAAAGCTGTACCAACCTGTGGGA
The DNA here is from genome assembly GCA_008921705.1 of Burhinus oedicnemus. Classification (NCBI taxonomy): domain Eukaryota; kingdom Metazoa; phylum Chordata; class Aves; order Charadriiformes; family Burhinidae; genus Burhinus; species Burhinus oedicnemus. The sequence goes on from VFFE01009228.1 coordinate 2,182,043, forward strand.
TTGTGACATATCACCAAGCACTATGAATTTTTACTCACACAGTATCTTTTGGCCCACATGCATTTCAAGGTCAATGTATCATCACAGGCTTTTAAAAAACTTTTAATTTTAATTCAGCACCAAAACTCATAGCAGTCTGTGCCTTTTTAGAAACACTTTACATCCTATGGGTCAGGATTAGCCATGCATCTGATGATACCTTGTTCGCGTGGAAAAGCAATGATTTTATATACCAAGGAACATTTGAATCCTAACTAGACTTCCTATATTCTTCATTTTTTCTTAAACTTCTTTTGAACAAAATATTACATGCTTGTTCTCAGTTCACATTTTGCTAACGAACACTTCTTAATAATCTTTTCTTCACAGTCAAATGATCACTGCGCTTGGCAAGAGATCCATGCACAATCCAGAGAGATCCTTCAAAGAATTGAAAACTACTCCTTCAAGAGAAAAGCAACACATTAGCAAAGTCAGTTTCCATCAAATACTTTGAGGATCTTCTATCACATTAAGATAAATTATTCTATTTTTCTAAAAATTAAAGGATGTAGTATACACATAGTTCCTATTTAAAACTATAAATTGCTTATTTTTGTCAAGATATTTTTTCTAAACTACTATAATAACTGTAGCCTTAATAAAAAGGATGCAAAAGAGCATGTAAATATGTTTGTGTTTATTTGTTTTACAAAAAAAAGGGGAAATTTTTCATAAAATAGATATCATAGATATGGTCCTCCAAATCTTAAGTTCAGGCTAAAGAGTTACACAACTTGATTTCACAGTACATTCATCAAGTTATGGGAATATGAACTTATGACAGCCTAGTGCTTTTCCAATGCACATCTCATACCACACACTTGCACTGCTGCACTTTTACCACTGCAGTTACAAGGCTACCTAGCCATTCACGTGTGAAAAGATATGCCTGTTTCCCCAATGCCATGCTGCCACGCTTCCAGAACCATTCATGAAGAATTCTGAAATTTCAGTTTGATCACCCAGATGTAAATTATGTATACACGAAAAGAACAACAACAAACCAACCAAAGAAAATCCTTTGCATTCCATCATACAGACAAGACCCTAAATAGCGAAACACCTTTAAATGCTCACATAGTATCCAACAGGCACTGGCAGCACTGCACACTGGCACGTTTTTCCAAACAGGTCACTGATTATTTGAAAGCCTGTAAAAGAAGATAACATCTATGAAATGGACAGTTTTGAAGAACAGAAAGGAGGGGCACTGTGAATGAACAGTGTTTCATAACATCTTTTGGCAGTGAGATAAGCCTTATTCCTGTGATTCCAGATTTCTAGGCATTGGTTTTCAACCTGCCTCTTCAGAGAAATACAGATGTTAAAACAAATCAGTAGACTTTGCAAAAGATTCTAATATTCATGCTTAATTTAGATTGCACAAGGATGAAAAGAGTAAAAGTATCTGTAATACTGTATTTATCTCATTTCCTTACCATTCTTGAACTTTTTTTTTTTTTTTAAAGCTAGTTCAAGTCTTCACAGGTAGTCTAGTACCTCACTTCAATATTACTTTCCTAAATCCCCAAGATCCCCTCAGCTCTCCTTTCAAAAATGGCTTGGGAAAAAAACCTTATCTTTTACAAAATAAAATGAGAGTAACCAGGTAATCAATATTAACCCTTTTAGATCTACTACTTTGCCACCAATTTTAAGAACACAGTTTTGATGTTTTGATCACCTTTCATGGTATATTCATTGCACTGCCTTATTCATGTATCACCAGAATTGGAAGCTGTTCACTCAGCTGAGACCTGTGTCGCAGATCAGTGTTCAAAGAGAGTGCAGACAGTGTTCCAGTAGAAAAAAATAACCCCGTGAAGTCACACAGTAATTAATACAAGAACCAAACTTCTCCAATTAACAAATTCAACTAAGACAAATAATAAATTAAAATAATGAACAAAATTCCCACATCCTTGAACTGAGGAAGTGCTTTTGCATCTACCGCATTCTAAGGCAGATACCAATACTGATATATGTTACAGTAGTTTGGATGTGGATCCAACCTTTCCATCATAAAAGGTACATTGCCAGTGTAAGAACATTATATATACTGATGGTATTAAACATCTAAAAGGAAACTAAAAAAAATTTTTAAAATTGTCTTATTACTTTTGCAATGTGTTCCCTTGAATATAGTTTAAAATATATATATATATATTGTTTTACTCCTTAACATGTAGGCATTTCTAAACTGAGTTAGGGTAGCATTATTATGCTAATACATTGTCTGAGTATTTATTTTAACAACAGTCATAACCTATTTTAACCAGATTAGAAAGGACATCAATTATTTAAAATATTCAATACAGAAAATATAAGCACACAAAAACAATTTTGCAAAAATAAAGGAGCAAAGAGATGCACTGGGCTTCTTTAAAGTCTCAGCTAATGAATCATTTGATGAATGCATCATTTTTACAATATCTATCCCAATCTCCTACCATGGAGGAAGATATATTAGGATTAGGAAACCTTTAGGCATCTAGCAGGGACATTGTGCATTTCAAGTAGGAGCCAAAGACAGACACTATTCCTGCTGGAAAAGTTGGCGACTTCTAACCTTCTTAGATGTTCAATGAATAAAACAACCAGTGTTCTCTCCACAGGAACATATTTTCCTGTGTATTCACAGATACGTGGCCAAGTTAAAGCAATATATGAAACTTAGAAGTCTCTGTCTTCTATCTGGGGGAAAACAATCACAAATCATGGCCACAATACACTGTGTATGCCAGATAGTGACAAGAAGTTTGGACTAGCAGGTATAAGGCCCCCATTAAGGACCATTCTGAGGACACCCCTCTACAGCACAGGGTAGTGCTGTAGTGTGAGTGTGAATATTCAACTGGTGCAACTAGCTACCTGAGCTAGCTTTAAAACATTTGGCCATAACATGATAAAAACTCAGGCTAGAGATAACACTATCAGTTCTTCACTTAAGCAGTGAAAAGCAGATTAACAGCAATCCCGATTTTATACAGCAAAAACGCAACATGAGTCAAAAATTACCAATGCATAATTCACTGTCATGAGTGGTTTATTTTAATTTTTTTCCTGAAAACTAGCATTAGAATTGCTAAAGGGTTTTATACTTTGGAAAAAGACAAAAGTTATTCAGCATCTTCTAAAACACTAATCATGTACTGAGAATAAAAGAGGGAGGTAGGAAGAGAAAGATTTTTAAAAGGAAGAGAAATAAAAATATGACAGTATGATCATGTTAAACAGCCTATACTTTGTCTCAGAAAGCTGTAGATACTGGATTATATATCTATTGTCTTATTTAGCATATTTTTACAAAGTATTTCAACATTAAAGTATTTCAGAATATAAATAAAGCAAGCAGACTGTATACACTATGAAACAGCACTTTTGGAATAGACTACATTTATTTTTTCCTCCATTTGATCACTAGTATGCACAGGCTTAAAAATATTGTTTTCTATCACAACTATGAGTCCAGCAAACTTGATTTTATCTGCCAAGAGGAATTAATAAGAACAAAATTTAAGAATAGTTTCTTGCACCAGTTGAGTATTCACACTCAAAATTTCACCTTAAAATCATCTGTGTAAAATCTAATTCCTATGTAGCAGCCTTGATAAATCTAAGTGTGTACATCCTCAGATGTAGTAAACATAATCTTTTAAGCAAAGAACATATTTCAAGGGACAATGCTGAGTCAAAAGTTGTATTAAACAGCATTTTTACTGAGACTGGTTTTATTAATGAGTCCCCAATTCCAACCTGTGGAAGAGACAGGAGAGTTGTCACTCTTTCCAATGTGCATGTAACTCCACAATGACTTTGAAGATTTGTATGCCTGCATTCTTATTTTCGTAGGCTTTTTCCAATATCATGCCATGTAATTTGATCTTAAATTCTTCCTCGTTTTATATCAGATAATGAACACAACATTAAAGTCTAGTGGTACCCTCCTTATAGCCTGAACTAATTAATTTAATGAAGCACATTACATCATTAAGTTTGTCACTCAGATTCAGTGTGTATATTTTAGCGTACCCAATATGCTAAGAGCTTGTAGCTGTCCTTGACCAAGCTATTACTCAGGAGAAAAAGACCTGGTGGCGTACAGGAAGGGCAAGAATAGCAGGCACAAATGAAAAGGGAGACATTTATGTTATTATCATATGACAAACAAAATATAAGATAGTTATTTAGAGTTTTCAAACATTCTATTTGCATCTCAAGAGGGATATGGAAGAACAGTATGAGGCAAAGTCATGAATGGGAGACTTTTTCCTATTGGTGATTTTATCCAGCTACAGCAACTGAGCTGTTCAGGCGACACTAGGAAAACAGTAGTGTAACAGCTTTTTCACATGAACTTACAGCTGAAAACAAGGAGAAATGAGCACCTTACACCAGTTTCTACAATTTAATGAGAATGTGTGGCTTTCAGCTGAAAGACCTGTATGGTGCTCTGAACATTCTGAGCTAACTACGGCACCAGAAGAAAGAAGCCCTGCACTGCCATTTTATGTGATCTTCACTCTGAGAAATATTCACAAGAGAAAAAAAAAAAAATTGGTATAGCAAGGACTGTCACAAACTATGGAAGCTATTTGTAACTAATCAGAAAAAAATACCTGCTCTGAATTATACTCCAGAGAACCCTCCTTCTCCCCAGATCATAACAGGGAGCTTGCCATTTAGCTTAAGGAGCTTAAGTTTGTATGAGTCAGATTCCACACTGCGTATCAAAGCTATGGTGTTTTGATGAAGGGGTAATACTTTATGGTGCTTTGATGAAGGGATAATTTTGTATTGTTTTATTGGACTTTGTTAACAATACACTCTTCATGTGACAATCTTATTGCCATAATCATCCTAAAATAAAGTGTTTAGTTTAGTTCTAAAACATTTAGAGAAAAAGATCTTAAGGATTTTATAGCAAGCATGTTGCTCCTTCCAATTTACTTTTACTACTTCACTCACTGTGATATTACAACATTACTAAATTTCCACTTCTTGAAACACCACTCAAGTTCCGTACAAGTTAACAGCTCCATTGTCTGTAGCTAGTTTGGAATATCAGCTTCTTTCTAATGGAAACTGTTAATAGACAACACTGTTTCTGACAAACTGAACAGCAGTTCTGCAGTGTAGAGGCTGTACTTTATGGTAAAAGCTCTTTCCTGTTTGGTTGTGTTCTCACAACCAAATATTCTCACTCCGTCTTTCTTCCTGCTTCACATGCATTTTCCCTGCATGTAGTACAACTGCATATCAGAAAAATCTAGAAATGTCTAGCTTAGATACCAAATCCTTTTCGAAGTATGGCTTTTTTTTGCAGCACGGAGTCTTGAAAAAGTTCTGTCATCAGTGATCTGAGTACATACAACAGTCTCACCAGAAATACTGAGTTTACCTGGAACCCCAACTTTCCCCTCTAGAATGGGGGTGTCTAACACAGAAGACCACTTTTAGCCTTTGTCCAGCACAGCAGATGCCAGATTCTTTCTAGATTCAGACTTGAAACTCTCATGGTAATAAGACACATGGCTCTCAATGTCTATACTGCTAAAATTACAAAGATAAGACTTTCTTTTGTCATAGAGCTGTTAATGTTGTTGGCTAGAATGAAAGTATTACCTCAGATACTCCTGCTGATATTTAATCACTGCCCATGTTTTTGTTTTGTGGATCAATGTCGCCTCTTAAGAAACAATATAGATAATCCAGGTAAAATTGCCAGTGAATATTATACATTACAGATAAATAACAGAAATACTAATTATTTACACTCTTAATACAAGCAACAGCCTGCTCTAGATTTCCAGTAGGTTAAAATTCAAATATAGACCTGTGAATGTGAACAGAAGAAAAAGTTTGTGTTCAATGCCTTTGTTATTTGAGTAAGCAAACTTAGCTCCGAAATGTGAATCATTCATAGAAACAAAACCCTGTACCACTTTAGGTTTTACTGAACTGTCATATGGTACCTTCTCACATCTGAATTCTTGATTTCTGGTCAAAGAAATTTTATACCTAAACTCTCAAGTCCTTGAAAGAGAAAACTGAATGCAATTTTTATTTTTAAGTACAATATCTACATGGAAAAATTATTTAAATTTTATTTGGAAACTATTTCATGCCCGTCTGTTAAACTAGAAAGCTATGGCATACAGAAGTTTTAGAACATGTATGTGCATGTCATGGATTATTACTGGAAAGGGCAGCTGCAATCAGAACACAGGAGGCAAAGCAAATAAAACTTGACAATGTGATACTATTATCCTATTTCCATGTTTACATTTATATCTTATAAAGGATGTAGTGTACTTCTTGTCACATTTCATATACAATTAACACTTACAAATGAACAAGGTGACCTGAAAACGAACCTATCTTGGAGTGATTCACAGGGTCAATAACACGGATGGCAGTCCAGGTCACTGATACAAAAATTATAGAACAGTGGTGGCCAAGTGTACTAGAAATAGTGCTTAAAATGTTTAAGCAGTTTTTAGTGTGAGGAATGAAGACTGAAGAAAGTTGAATCTTTTAGATGAATATAAATTATTTTATATCTTTAGATTCAAGAAATAAGTATCAGTAACACAGGACCTAAATTTACATATTGAAGTCACTGATAAAAACAGCCTTTCTTTAAAAACAATTTAAAAATAAGCCTAGTATTCCTAACTTAGCACTGGTAACCACACTGTTACTATTCACACACATCTCAACGTAACAGTAACTGTGGGGATGAAAGAATACTATCAGTCAGTTTTAACAGTTATGCTTGTTAATGAAATACTAAGTTACTAGAAAATAAAGTATGGAAAATAATTTTGTACTGTGGTATCAGATAGGTGGCCTAGCCAACCATTTCTATGTCAAACTTCTCTGATCTTATTTAAACTGCATTGTGAGTGGCATAGGGAAAAAGGAAATAAGAAATATTTTACAACTTCCAGGTAACTGTCTGTTATCTCATGCAAATGAAGTTTAACTTGAAGACCTAACACACACAAGAGCGTAGCCTGTGCTCCAAACATGACCATGCCAAATCATCACAAGTCTGGAATGGCTGAAAAACTGAATTAGCTCCATTATAAAGGAAGAGAGTACAAATATCCCCCTGCACGCCCCTCCCCCCCCAAATACCCTCTTAACGTGATCCTTGTGCTGGACATGTGCTCAGCTGTCTCTCCTTCCATTCCGACACCCATATTACATCTTTCCTCTTAAGAACAGTTATTACACTTTGCCCAAGTATTTGCCAAGTGACAGGTACTCGAAGGTACCATGTAAGGCACTGCTGCTCCAGACTTGGTTGCCTACTGTCAGACCTACTCTACAAGTTATCTTCAGTTTCATTTTCAGTAATTCCCTGACTCTATAGCAACATGCCACCACCTGACCACGTCATCTACAGCAGCACAGACTATGGCCTCTTGCCAGCGTGCACAGCTTTCAGGGAAATTCTGGCCCTAACAATTACAAAAAAATGACTGCAATTTCAGTTATTTTGGCCTCTCAGTGCTTCTAATGATTCTTTACCCTGGACATCTAAGTACCCCTCTGGGTTTGACTATCTTCCAACTATCAAGTGCTCCCTGTTTGCTCATTAATCACAATCTTGCACTGACTCATGCTACTTACCCTGTTGGCTGCACGGTAAGAGTTCCCTCTCAGGATCTCAAGTTTTTAAAACTACACTGGTTCTTTCTTAAAACAAAAATATTTTCAGAGCAGACCCATCTCGGCTGGCAGTCTAATCATGTGTGTAACCTCCTTCAGATGTTTTTAGCCTGTAATTGACATTCTTTCCTTCATGCAAGATGATACACTATGCCCCAAAGTACTGCCATATCCTACACTGGGACACAGGGGAAGAGATCAGTCACATGGACTTCCCAATTCCCTGGGAAAAAAAGTTGAAGGTGGGCTGTACCATAACACTTGTGAAAGCAATGTTGCGAGACCTGTGCCAACCTTCCCTCATCAGAAAAAAATTAAAAAAGAAATCAGAGCTTCACAACCCCTGACCTGTGACACTGGTAGGGGAGCAACCTCTTTTCTGTGTTGTCCTAGAGGTTTCTCTATGCCACAGGTTTGTGGCACAGGACCTGATACATGGCACTGGACATTACTGTTAAATACTAGAACCGTGTTTCCAACTTTTACAGGCACAAAGCAGTACTTAATTATCTTGTGTATAGGACTGAGGACTTTATTTATTTGCTTCTGACAATAAATTTCTATTTAAATTTTTCTGTGAAAGCACAGAGTCCAGTGACAGCTACAGACTGAAGTCCAGTGAAACAATAAAACTATTTTCAGACGGAAAGTACAAATGACAAGAAGCATGAAGAACACGACTATGAGCAGTAGTTTTCTGGTTGTTTTGGAAACAATTTTCTGCACCACTGTTTTTTACAGTTGCTTCTTCATACTAGCACTTGGATACAATGAACTTTAGACTGGCTATGGACAAGTGTATCAGGGAGGAAGACTAGAAGATCTAGACCCAGAAGCAGCTAAAATACTACTAACTCTTTGTGCAGCTCATCCTGCCCTGGAATTCAGTTGATCGCCTTCTAGCCCACCGTACATTATTTCCCAGACTCCCACTGACCTCTCCTACTCCTGTCTACTCCTTTAGAATCCATTCCAGCATGCCACAAAACTGAGCTCACTGCTGCTGTAACCTAACTTCCCTTTTTGAGTTTAATAGTAAAATTTCATTTGATCAAGTTCTGAACTCACAAAAGCAATAATGAAGAGTAAATACAGATAACCTCTTATATCATGTTAATTAATGAGGTAATATTTCATCTGTGTAAAATATTCACTTCCCTTTGCAGTGAGGATTTTCTTTTTAATGCCTCCAGTAAGCTGTTGTTATTGCACCTGTTCTTTCAGCAGTTGTTTACTTTTTTTTTTTAAAAAACAACTATTTAATATGCACCATTCACATTTTAAAGACAAGACCTTGTGCAAGGCATTCAGTCTCAGCAGTAAATGCAGGCATTCAACAGAAACATTGCTATCCTGGAAGGGAAATCATGAGCCTAAGATAACTGACTGTAAACATTAAACGTGCTCCACCTGTTTCTGATCGCAACAATCATAATTCAATATATTCACAATACACTGATTATTTTCACATAATGATCCTAATGGCATTACTCAAACATACCATAAAAGGACTTTGGTCACTTGCATAAACAATCAAAGAAATCAATTTTTTCTTTATTAGAATTCTACGGAACTCCAAGGAATTGTAAGACAAGCACAGGAAAAAAAAATCATTATGTAAGAACCCAGATATTTAATATGTTCTTAGGACTAACACATATTCTTAAATACTACACTCCATATAAGTTTACAACATTATTAAGTCTGTAAATAAAAGCAAAACTAATCTGTTTTTTTTTCCCTCAGCTCTATTCCAGAGTTTACTACCTGACTTCTACGCTATGCCTGTCAAAGTATTCCTTAACTGTAGGTTTTGTTATATGCAATATGTTTTTTGTTTCAGTTTGGTTGGGGGAGAGGGGGTTGTGAGATAAGACTTTTTCTGGTGTCACTCTGAGCAAAGGGTGCATACAAATGCATTTTTACAAGAAATCAATATTAAATACATCTCTGCTAACTATTTAAATTTCACAGACAGGAAGAAATGAGAAGACGTTATTAACTCCCTCCACAGGAAGAAAACAGACCAGGTTGCATAAGGCATTCAGACTGGCTTCTTGCAAATGAAAATGACTCTGCTAGTCATTAAAGGCTATTTTTTTTATTCCACAAATGGAAACATTCTATATTTTTCATCACCACTTATGACCTCAAATCAGTGTCATAAAAAAATTTTTAGAAGCAAGAATATGACATTTCTACCAGTTAACTACTATACTAAAACTATCAATGGGAGTGAAAAAACTCATGACATTCTTCTATCTTCAGCGTTAGAAGAAAGGAAGAGATGGGAAGGAAGTTGCAAGTAGTGAAAGCAAGGAGGAGCAAAGGAAAATAGATGGTAGAAAAATAAATGAAAGGAAGAAAAGAAAGCCTGGAGTGGGGAGGAGAAAGAGTGAGAGCAATGCATGCTAGGATATAAGAGGTATTGACTGAGCAGGAAACAGTGCAAGTAAAAATAAATACGTCTTCTTGAAAAAACAGTCTTTGCTGTTATATATTATCCACAACACCATAACAGAATAAAACAACAACAAAAAAATCAAAGGTAAAGACTGCTTCTTGAAGTGCAAATTATTCAGACCAAATACTTAACTTTATTGTTTTCTCTAACTACTTGTAATCTCTCTCAGAAACTGCTGGCTGCTAACACACAAGCTCTAATGATAGCCCCACTATCTGCTTTACTACCAAAATTCCTTCTCTAGTCTCCTCAGTCCTGCAGAAAGACAACTTTGTGGCACTGTACCCCCCAGATAGTTTGTGGAGGAGACAAAGATGGCCTGTACACTCTGGAATACATTTCATTTTTCCCGGTTATGCTCTCCCTCATCTCACAGTCCCAAAAATTAATGTTTCCATTAGGTTCAGGCATTTTGAATACTGAATCCTCTTTCAATCCAACAGTAAGACACCACACTGAATAACAAGAGCCTTTCAAGGACTAGGGTCATAGCAGCTACAATAAAAGGTGCAGTCATATATCATTCTATCTGTCTGAGCAATCTATCGCTAATGGCTGCCTGAAGTCTCCACAACCATCTACGTTATTTTAAACATTGCTGGAGCTTCCATTTTCAGGCAAGCCACAAAACTGCAAAGAAAACATGCATAACCTCTATTGTAAAGAGTGAAATCTATCTTCAAAGGGAAAAGAATTCCATGAGAGAGATATATCAAATACATTGCTTACCAGTACTAATAAAATTAATATAAATGCTATAACTTATGCAAAAAAATACCATAAGTAGAAAGTTGGATATTTACAATGTAACAGACAACAAGTTCGCTTGTTTAACTTTCATGTACGACAAAACATATAAAGATTGCAAATTATAAGCCACAGTTTAAATTAGTTTAATTTTAGATAAACTAAAATTCGCCAGTATCACGGGAACTGCTGCATATACAGTATTTGGGGGGGACTGCATTTTTAATTCATCTTATCAGTAACTGTGTAACTACACTCATCTTACCTTAATTATACTGTCATGTTAATTCTGCATTACAGAATTCCAAGTCTTTGTAGAAGGGAACAACCATTGTGATGTTTGTAGAACATCAGAGCTTACATTAAGAAATTAAGTTACACTTACCAAACCAATTGAATTATATTAGATTAGATCATTACTAAAGGTATCATTTCTTGAAGTATAATTAAGGGTACATAATTTTAAGTAGAAAAACATTTCTGTAGTTTTTTGGTTGTTTTTCTTTTCAACATAAAAATGATCCCCAAGGTCATAAAGTAGGAGAAGAGGTTACTCTTTCCTTAAGCAACCCTAAGTTACACAAATATTATAAATTTTTCCTTTATCTCTCCTTGTTCCTTCAGAATTTTTTCCCTTGCAGTTATTTCCATCAGTTCTGCTGAGGGAAGAAATCAGAGACAGCTTCAGACCAAATTGTCCATTTGGCCCCAATCCACATAAGCACTTAGTTGACGTGTCCCATATTCGTGCCTTTTCGGAAACAAAAGACTAAGCATTATTCCAACCAAACTCTGCTGAGGATATGATGTAATAAATCTTCAGAGAACTCCTTAATATCACCCACTCTTCAACAGAAGTGACCTCCATGCAAAAATCCACAGTGCTCACCTCGTATATAATATAGCCTAACAATTACACCATATGACCAGAAAGTGATTGCTCTTGAGATCAGTTTTGCCCAAGTACATTGAAGCCTCCCTCTGCAACCTGCTCTATCAGTCAGAGGACATTTTTCTGGATGAGGACACTCCAACTCTCCCGCTGAAGCTGTTACAGGGATTCACTAATCCAGAAGTACTGTACAGAGGATAATACCATCTAATAATCAAGTAGTTAGAGCACTCATCTATAAGAAAGAAGTTCTACGTTCTAGACAATGTTCTTAGGTTATTGTTCATACTTTCATATTGAGCATGAAAGCAAACAATCATGTAATTCACATCCCATAAATAGTAAGAATTCTCCTCAAAACCTTGAGAGCGTTTGCACCACTTAAGAGAAAGCTGCAGAAGTACCACATTCTGAGAATACCACGATTAGTCTATATCCTTTTAACGCAGACCATGAACAAGTAGACATGGCCCTGCTCATTTCCCAAACAGACATATACCTTTTGTGGCTCATAGTATGGCAAGCTTACAAATTATCCTGTGGCGCCAAATGATGGCTCACTGTGGAAGTTTTCTAGGTGAGAATGAAAGGCTTATGTATTCTTCTCCCCCAAACCAGGAGAAATAACTTAGTCAATTGTATGATTCATCAACTGTTTAATAAGCACAATGTTTCCTTTTAATGAAGTGTCTTAGGCAGTTTTTTCTGAGTTTTTTAAACCTCTGAGCAATTATGATACACGTATGACTAGCATGGCTCAATTATTCCAAACCTAGTGTATCTGACACAACATATCTTTCACAATAACACAAATTCTCTTTGATCTGCAATATTTTTGGGTGGTGCTTAGCTCAGTCATTAATCTTTCTACCCAATAAACCAAGAAAAACATACTTTTAAATTAAGAAGTGGACTCCAGGTCATGTCAAACCACAGAAAGATGCATTTTTAGGGGCTTAGAACTTATTTTTTTCAAGAATCAAAGTTTGAAAGTTAGATAACCTAGAAATACATAGCATCTTAATAATACTCATTTGATGGTGGCACTGAACAGTGAATTTAGCAGCTGGCAGCAGGAGGAAGAAAAAACAATGCCACATAAGGAACCTGCTGAGCACAAATTAGAAATTTTAGTACATGTAATTTAAGAAAAGATACATGAATTTACCATGCAATAACTATCAAGCCTAAAGAGCACACTGACACATTTTCTATATAACTATTTATAGAACATTTTCCATAAAAATCTGGATGCTTCAAAGCTAGTAAGAGCTGAAAAATACTTCTTCGGTTTGAAGTTATAGAACAACATTCCCAGTCAAGATAATTTTCCGAGGAATTAATGTCCTACTGCTTAATCATAATTTACATTTAGATTCTGAGATAAACAAAAGCATAAAACCAAAAATACTGCTCAATCATTGTCTCTTTTTTTTAAATAGAGAACAGTTATAGTTAAGTAAACTTAGGGATTAGATTTGTGCTTTTCTATTATACACGGCCTGATTCACGTACCATTAAAAAGTCTTGCCATTTGATTTTAGTGGGAATTTCATTAATGCCTTAGATGAGTACCTAAACTCTCAATTGGAGTCAGGTATAGCAAATTCAAAGCAACAGCCATTTGACATTCAAGAAAAAGTTGTAGCTGATGTTTAATAAGTGATTTTCTTTCATGATCACAGCTATCATCCCTCACTGAAAATAATAAAACATCCTTTATAGTTGACATATTTTCCCTTTCCCACTTCTCGCACTGACTTTCATAGTTTAAATGGCTTACAATTGCTACAGTACGTTACTAAGTATTTTTGTCCCTGTGTAAAACGGGCATATTCACAGACCAGTGACACAACTCCCTCTCTTTTAAAGGCTGATATTTCAGTGACTCAGGATATTATCTATCTTTACAGTGAAAATTATTTTGATGCATTTTATATGACTACTGGGAAGTAACAGATTAATATTTTGATTACCTTTTTCATAATGTCTGTATTATGGTCAGAGTTTTAAGTAAATTCCTCTCCAAGGCTGTGTTAATTGCTGCTCTCTCCCTAACAAAATCAGTACCAACTAGAGATAAGAACAAGAAAAATACATTAGAAAATCTGGTTTGAATATTTATTAAAAGACTTACTTACCTATTCTGGATAGTCATTTCCCCTTCTCAAATCTATTAGCTTTCCACTGCCCTCAACGCCCGCCCGCCGTTCCCCATCCAATCTTAATAGCAAGTCCCTTCTTCAAATCTCTTAAGAGATTTTCCTATATCTCTTATCTCATACTAGTTCTAATTTCCTCTCATTTACACATTATATTTCTAGCATAAAGAAAGCCTTGTGTATGTTACTGTCACTAGGACTGTCATGCAAGAGAGAAATGAAAAAAAAAAAAACCATAGAATCCAGCCCCTGTATTACAGAGTTTATACTGTTAGAATGACACAATTGAAGGGTGAAAACAAATAGGTAAGAGACTAAGTAGTACAAGAGTTTATATGCAACATGTAGGGTTAGGGAATATTGTAGTATTAATGGAAGAATGCAGTCAGTTCTCTTAAATAAATCAGTCACCATCTGCCCAGAAATGCTACCTTGATGACTTCCTCTTTCCTTCTTTTTATGCTAATCTGTGCATTCCATGACTAGCCTGTTCCATTTTAAAATGCTGGAATTTCTGTAAATCCTTCCATCTCATTCTCTGCTCTCTGCCTGTTTTTTAAAAATGTTAATTGTCTTTATTATTCATAAGTCTCATGAAAAAACAACAGCTTGGCAGAAGAGACAGCTCCTATAAGTGTCTCAGAAAACCTGAAGTGTGGGCTCACGTACCACTAGATGCCAGAGAATCCATATAGGAAAGAAAGGTCTAGCTGCAGAAAATAGTTTCACTTGGCTGGAAATCCATTCATTCAGCTCTGTTACTCATGCAATAATCTCGTTCTTTTTTGGACATGACTTGTTCTTCCTAGTTTAACTTAATCTCAATGGAAGATGTTGCTCCAAATGAAGTACTGGTTGCACCTGGGATATTAAATCCATTATATGAACCATTTTATAGTTCAAAGGCAGCATGTGTAACGATACTGGCATATTAAGCTGAGGTAGGTAGCAATCCAAAGTATTTTTAAAGGGTCAATCAGGATTGCTTAGCTAGCGACAAGATTTACAGATGGGCAGATAGGCTTGATCTAGACGGTACAGGGAACAAACAGGCAATGGTAAAAGGATGCAGCAGAGCATCTGCAATGGTCAGCATCAGGGAACAGTCAAAACCCACCTGTTCTCTCCCTGTCTCAGGTAAACTGATTCTATTTAGTGTTACAGTAAAAGGACAATTAGACCGCCTAATATAGTGTGCAAATTACCTGCTGAGGTTTTATTCAGATATTCAGTTTCTTTATTATCAGTTTGCATATCTCAAAAGAGTCTATTCTCTTAGTGTCAGTATGATTTACACATGTGTACCTAACTGCATTGCAACTATATCCCACAAGGTTAAATAAGACTGTTTCCCCCAACAATCCTCAATACTTAAGCCAAGAATTCACTCCTTTTAAGATTATAGGCAATTGTATTGCTGGAAGATATTTAAGATATATCAAGACAGCCTCAGAACAAACAGTTCCACATCCTTTCCTTTCCTCCCACCTCTACTTTAATGACTTGACGCAGACAAAATGGAATTATGTCCTGGGAGCTCTGCTGAAGAACAACAAATAGCTCTAATAAATGATGAAAACAGTGAAATCATAGGCAGCTTCCTAGTTACACAAGGTGAAAAAAATACATCATGTGTTAGTTCATTATGCACCACAAGGCAATTGGAGAAAACATACTTTCAGAAAACAATAGCTCCTTAGCATCAAGGCTGTATTTGGAAGCAAGAGGGACAAGTCTACTTTCAGACAAAACGTGAATGCTTTAGCTACAGTGAATAAAACAAAGCAGGTCAATTCTAAAGAATGGCTAAGTATCTGCACCAAACCAAACAGAACTAATACAAAGCTTCCTCCACATGTTGCTCAGATGACAAACTATCATTGCTCCATAATCTTAAAAGTAGTCATAATAGTTTATATTAGCCAAAGACCTTCCTACTGATTTTACAGGCTTTGGATCAAGCCCTTTGTATCAAAGGCCTTAATTTAGCTTTTGCAGAGCTACTCTCCAAGAAACTAATGTGATACCGATTCAAACCAGAACCCTTTGAACAGAGTGGGTCTTTATGGGGCTTTATATATTTCTATACAAAAGTTCACCTTTATTATAATCTATGACTCAGAGCTCTCTTCAGATTCAGGAAAGAATACAGTAAATTCCCTGTAGAATCACAGTTGTTCATGGTATGCAAACTATTTGGCAATGTGTCTTTTCTGTTGTCAAATCACACACTTATTTTAGTCTCTAAGTAGATTTGCAAACGTGAGCTGCCCACATACTAGGTATAGATATCTATTTGCAGGTATGGTTCCTTCAAACACTTATCTATGAGTAATTTTGACTGAACTACTCAAATGACTGTGCTTCTGCATGTGTCCGTGCGAAAGCTGACAGGATGAGCACGTGTATTTTTACAATGTGAGCTGTCTAAGATGCGATGAAGATGTTGAGTAAAAACAGTAATTATTACGGCAATTAAAATATAAAACTTGAATCAGCATTTTGCTGCTGTTCCTGACTCTCCCTGACTTGCTTTATAGTTTTGGGTAAGTAACTTAGCCCCTGATTCTGCAAATACTTTTACTTATGCTAAGTACCACAAAGAACTGTATAAGGGATAATGCAGCTTTATTTGCTTAAATTAACAAAATCGAGGTCTTAAGCTGTTACTGTGGCTACATACATTGCTATGATCAACAGAATCATTCTGTTGTACTCCAATGCAGTGTTATAATACATCAAGTTTAAGTACTCTACCAGTACTAAGCACTCCCCAAGAAAAAGCATCAGTGCACAACAGAACAAAAGGGAAGGTAGAAAGACTGGGATTTCTTCCTAGAGTAATTTCTCCCAACTGTTTTACCTCTGTTGCTCCCTTAGACTCAACCTTTGTCTCTAAGCTGTAAATACTTAGAAGAAGCAACTTCCTTTTCCTTCCTGCACCTGAACATCCGCTATGGTTCTGGGATGCCACAGCAGCAAGACATACCCGAGAAGGGATGAAAGAGGCAAAACGAGAATGAACTGAGCTCTAGGCTCTGACAAGGCAGACGCGGACCAGACCCTGCGACACAAACCCTGCCAGACGACGGCAGAAGCAGCTCTCTTCGCTAATTCTGCATTCACAGCGGGTGCCGCGTTCTTCACTCATTTCAGGCTTTTGAGCAACAGCTGAGCGTGAGAGGGCAGGCCAAGCCGCTTTACGGGAATCGGGCCGTGAGCCACCGGCACGCTGGAGGCCGATTTCCCCCTGGAGCCTCCGGCAGAGACGGGTGGGCGCTTCTCACTCGCCCCCCCCCCTGCCCCAGCCGCCCGCCAGGCCTGCAGCAGGGCTCGCACGGGACGGCCGGACCGGGCGCTCCCGACCAGCGCGAGGCACGCCCAGACTCACCGCGGGGAGACCAGCCCCACGACGCGGGACCCTGACGGCAGCCCCAACAAGGCTCTGGCTCGGGAGAGCTCCCGCGGAAAGGGCTGCCCGCGGAACCCGCTCCCGTGGCTCCCCACGCGGTGTTACTCAGCCGCTACGGCGGAGAGGATGAGTTAACTCTGGCAGGCAGAACTCCCTCCCCCTCCGCTGCCGCCCAGCCGAGACGCCAGCCATGTTCACCGCATCGCCCCCGCCTCAGGCGCCGCCGGGGGAAGGGCGCCGAGGGGCCTCCCGCCCCCACCTGCAGCCCCGCCCCGCCCGCTCCCTCAGCCTCGCGCCACCTCCCTCCCCTCCCCACCTGCCGACTCCCTCCGAACGTAACCGCACTGCACCGCCCCGCCCGCCGCAACGGCCGCCGCTCGAGGAGGCAGCTCGCCTTCTCATTGGCCCCTTCGCCCGCCCGTCAGCCGCCGCTCCTCAAGGGGCGTTGGAGGGCGGCGCCGGGCCGGGCCGTGCAGCCCTGTCAGCGGCAGCGGGGAGAGGAAGCGGCGGCGGGTACGGCCCGAGGAGAGGCGGGCGGCTGGCTACGATGTGAGCGCTGCATCTCTCCTCCGCTCTCTCCTCATCGTTTTTTTTTTTTTGGTTTTTTTTTTCCCCGGGCTTTTTCACACAGCCGCCCCCTCCCCTCATTATTTTCTATAGAAATATACCTGTCTAAATACACACCTACACCGGCGGTTTTTTCGGGTTCTTTTTTCACAGAGGCCGAATATTCGACCCGGCGGAGCGTGTACCTCGGGTAGCAGGGCAGAGCCCCGCGGCCAGGGGTTCCTTCAGCGACCTCGCTCCGTCTCGCTCGCCGGTGCCGCCCCCGCAGCGCCATGGATCACCAACCGAAGTTCTTCGAGAACCTGTCGGGCACCGGGAAGGCCATCGGGGTGCTGACCAGCGGCGGCGATGCCCAAGGTAGCTGCTCACGCCGTTTCGCTCCGGGAGCGAGGGGAGGAGGAGGGGAAGGAGAGGCAGAAGATGAGGGAGTGTGTGTGTGTAGGGGGCAGGGGGGAAACGGCGGGCACGGTGGGGAATGGGGGCAGCGGAAAGGGAGGGTGGGGAGTCCCTCGGGGGATGGTATGAAGGAGGCAGGAGCGCGAAGGGCCTCCCAGGCAGGCAGGGCGCCCATGCGGGAGGCTGGGGAAGCAGCCGGTGGGTGTAGTAGTGCCTGCCAGAAGGGAGTAGGAAGCATGGGCTGCCCCGGGGGCGGCTGCGGGAAGCCGCGCCGGTAAGGCGCACATGGTAGTGGAGAGAGAGGGGGGCCTGGGAGTGGGGCACACCAGATCGCCGTGAGTCTCGGGTGCCTCTTTCCGTGCTGGCCTTCGAGCTGTCTCTCTTACTATGATAATTTAAAAGATAAATCATTTTTGCGGGGCCTGGGCGCCTAAGCTGCGAGCATACCCTCATCCTTCCTCCTCCCTCCCTTTCTCATCGCATTTCCTCTGAGCCTGCCTTGGCAGAGAAGAGGGTAGAAGCGCTCCAGTAACTTTTACCACCAAAATGTCTTCGCTTCTCGGGAGATGGTGGGGAGAGTGAAGAGGGAGGGCGGATGGCTGATGTGAGCGGAGGAGGAGGTCGTGCTGCCTTGCACGGCGGGTGGGAGGCTGGCTGCACTGCTGGGGCTCTGCCAGCCCTCGCCTCATCTGCTTTTCACTTCATTTTGGCACCAGGAACACTTCTGTGTTTCTACCCGTGATTTAGAAAGCTCACGTGGTAGTTTACTCTCTAGCCCTGTAGGAGTATGTTGGAAGCGCGTTTCACCTCCTTAAATCGCTTAAGTGTAGAGGGAGTCCTAGCTACAGGACAGGGTGAACAAAAGACCTGTAGACGTTAAGAGGGAAGGAAAGAAAAGAGACTTGATCGCAATAGAATTAGTCACGAAGTCATGTTTTCCTTCACTTTCATTTCCCCTTTTCTACCAGAAAATCTGATATAATAGTTGGAAGTTGCAGTTAATTAAGATTTCAAATATGCAATGCTCCATGCTATTTGAGTGGACTCTTGCTGTGCTTTTGCCAGGAGAGTTATTTAGTGATGATTGCTTTTAGCTCCTTCCCTTAAATTACGATTTTTTTATTTTTTTTTTTTTGCCGAGAGTGTCTCTAAAGTACTTTCACTTAAAGAAGAAACGGCATTCATTCGCGTTTGTGAAGAGAAGGGGGCGGGGGGGGAAGCTTCTCTTTCGTTGCTGCGCGGGCTCGGTAGTTTCATGACCAGTTTCCCCAGCTTTTTACGTGGGCACCCGCGGCTGGGGCCTTCCGTCCCCTGTCCCGGGGTGCAGGCGGCAGCCTGTCCCTTCTCCACTCGCTTTCCGTGGGGTAGTAGCGCGCGTGGACCGGTGTCTCCGCACTCCCTCCCGCCGCCGCTGTGTACGTGATCCGCTGCGAGTCGCTGCAGATTCCGCCTCTTTGCGTCATGCGGGCCGGGAGAAGCATCCTCCCTCCCTCTGCCCGCTGGAATAACGGGGAGCCCCGGGGTTTACCTGGGATTATCTGAAACTCTCGAGTCGGGGGTAGGAGGGATTTGGTACCAATCGGAGAGGAAATGTTGCCGTTCCGGAGAAACGGCAAGTTGATGCCCGTAAATGGCTTCTCTTTTGCCTCGCGGTGGGGTTACGCTTCTTCAAGTTTTATCCACGGTTTGCTCTCAGTGTCATCAATTCTACTGCTAAATGATCCTAGGAGCGACTGTGAATCAAGGCATCTCTGTTTTAATGGTCTGGTCGCCAAATCGCCATTTTAATTTTAAAGCATGACAGGGCATTGCCTCTAGCAGCAGCAGCGTGTTCAGCAAGAGGCTGAGCCCTGCTGCTTGCTTCCGCGTGGCTGGAGATTATATAATGCAGCAGCAGATGCATCTCTTTTTATAAAGTATTAATCTGCTCTTGCCACTATGTGAATTAAAGCATTTAAAGCGCTTGCAGAATCCACGGGTAACATCTAGACTTTATTATCTGGCAGACTGCAACTGCAGCATAATTACATGGAGGGATAAAAAGTAACAGCCTGTGAAAGTTGCTGTCTGAGGAGTGAGGTTGTCACAAAGACCAAACAAAGTAAACTGGATGCCTTCCAAGTTGTTTTGTAGGCTGCATTGTCCTAACTTAGAAGAACAAGGAAAACAAAAAAAATTCCAACATTTTAGAACTTGATCATTTCGACTGAATTACACAACGCAGTTGAGGTTCATGACCCTTACTATCTTGGTAACCGTATAGATGTGTAAAATATGCAACCTCAAGTCTGTTTGCATGCTGAGTGAGGAGTTAAAAAAGGGACAGAATGAGTCATGCCCTGTCAAGGTCATTTGCCCTCTGTAGGGCAAATATGCAAGAGAAGTGAAATTATGAAGTATAAACAGAAGGAAATATGCTACTATTACTGCAGAGCTGTTTGAAAATACATTTTCAAGCAAAGTGTGGGTGAGGAAAAACTGCTAACTCTGAAGTAGGCAAAAAAGTTCTAATAAAAAAAAAAAAAGTTCCAGTCTCCTGGTTTGGTTTGGGGGTTCTTTTGTTTGGTAGGGTTTTTTTGTTCGGGTTTTTTTTAGATTTGTTAGACCCTAGAAGTCTTCACAATATCTATAATGCCAACTAAACTCACAGGAAATTGAGTGGAAAGAACACCCATTAGTGTTGCAGTGAAGACGTAATCTTCATATCAATAGGTGCCTTGATTTAGATTGGGATGTAAATCTTAGCCTAGAACAAAATATGCCTGAAATTATTTTAAAATAGGAGTTACTGTCTTTGCTGTTATTATATACTTTTTAATAATTTAGAAGTAGCATTATGTAAATTACACAAGCCTTTCTATTTATAGCGCATGTAAAGTTTTAAATTACTTCCCCACAATAGTGGTATTTCCTTGCAAGGTTTTTCTTGTTTTTCCTTTTTACTACCTGTGCAATATTAAAGACTATAGAATGTGTGTATGTCATACTGGAAATACTGTGGTTTAGTCACCATATTTTAAACATGTCTATATTCTTTGCTGGAGTTAAAGAATTTATCAGTGATGTATTTCACAGGAGAAAAGACTTGTTTTGTACACTTAGTGTATGTAAGTACTAAACTTTGCAGTCCATCACTTTAACTAGCTGGCTATTAAACTATTAACTAAAACAAGTACTTTCCACCATAATCACAAGTACCTTGAGAGGCAAAAGAAGTTTTGACAATTGAGTCTCAAGGTTTATGGGTTAGCTCAGTTTCTGGACTATTTCTAAATGGTAGTGGTTGCAGCTCAGAAAGGTGGACTAATAAATGAATTTTAAGTCATGCTTTTGTCTTCACTTTGTGGGACTTTCTGGCCATGGTCTGCTTCAGGTCATGAAGTACACTGGTTATATTTTACGCTGCTTGCCAGTGGCTGCCATAGACCATTTTGGCTGCCATAGGTCACTTACGTTCATACAACCTCCAATCAGACTGCTTATTCTAGGACTGTGATAGGTATGGCTCAGCAGCAGGAACAATGTCATCTGAAAGCTTCTGAAAGAAGGCGATTGTGTACTGTTGGGGAATGATGTATTTGAGGCTACTTTGAGCTGTTGCCCAATTTACTGGCTTGAGATTATTGTCCTTGAATGTGACATTATTTTTGAGATAAACTCAAAGATTTACTGTTATGGAAGACAGCATAAGTAAGGGACTTATGGATTATGTGGTAATGGTCTGGAATATCATAGACCACGACTGGTGAAATAAAGATCTACATATCTCTATGTTTGAAACGTTACAGGCTTCCCAACATCTCAAGGCACATTTAATATAGTAGCGTAGATGTACTGCTCTTGTCCTGATACCTTACACTGGAAGAAGAAATTTTGCCACTGAACAAATAAAAAAAACTTCCACTCCTTCAGCAAATACTGAGCTTAGAAATAGCTAAAAAGAACCCTATGGCCTCTTAGATTCCAGAGTTTTGGAATACTACAGTCCGTGACTGGAAGCAAAGATCTACATACTTCTACTTGGAAGCATTACAGGCTTCTGAGGAACATCACAAGATGTATGTAGTATGGTAGTGCAGATGTACTGATCTTGTCCTGCTAGCGTATGAGGGAAAAAGAAATTTTGCCACTAAAAACCAATAAAATAAATAAATACGTCCCACCCCAAAAAAATCCCCTCGCCCCCCCCAAAAAAAAACCCCTCAAACCAAACCAACCCATACTCCTTTTACGTCATCCAAATTATAGAGTTTATTTGTTAACACTTATGTAATTTGAAGATTGTCACAAGGAATTTTTGAATTCTAGCCCTCCGAAAAGGCACCTTTTCCAGCAAATAATAGTGTGTATGTGTATAGACAAGTATATAAAATACATATATATATGTCCATATATATAATATTATGATATCATTTGTATGTAAAATTAAGGAATGTAGTTATTAATGAATGATTGTAACTATTTCAATGCATTTAACGTTTTGGAGGAACTGCTTCTGTAATTAGTGGATTCTATGATTGAAACTAGTGCCATAAGATTTTTTTTTTAAATTTTGAAGAAGGACATAGGTATGTAGTCTAGATAGTATAATATTGTATATATTTGTGCAGTGTAATGTTCTGATCTAATACAGGGTTTCTGTTTAGAAAAATTGTGTAATATTTTCTTCAGTTGTCTAGAATCATTATTGTGATTATATGCAATAAAATCTGTTATGTAATTAAAAGTAAATGCAACGAACCCAAATTATTTTCTTAACGATTTGTTTGGTTCTTGTATTTGACTCTTCTCATCTTTCCTTTTGAGGATTATAGGCTCTTACATCATTACTGATATATCCATTTACATACTTGAATAAAGTCTTTCTGTTTGGTAATATTTAGACGTTTTCCCTAGTTCGTGTGTTTTGTTATATGGTCTTTTAAGTCTGAATCTTTATCCAGGGTAGCGCTTAAACATATGTGCTAAGTCATTAAGCATGCATTAAAGCCAATGTTTATCTTTAAAATTGGTGCTACTTCAGTATTTCTTGATGCTTGTCCAAGATGCATAGTTTTGATTTTTCTTTTATATGGTTAGCATTACAGTTATTTATTTAAAGGCCTGTCTAGCTGACTGAAGTGAGGAAAACTTGGCTTAAACACAAAATAGTGTTTTACTCAAACTCCTCCATTGTAGTGGTGCATGGTGGAACAGGATGTAGGCATGGGAAAGGAATACTCTTTTGGGGGAGGGAGTGCCTTTAAAATAATTTAAAGATTTCTGCAGTACTGTTTGCAACCCTGCTATGAAAATTATTGCTTTCAAAGACAATTGAATAGACAATATGTAGAAAGACTTTTAAATTAATTTCAGACATTATGTAAAGCCATTGCTGAGTCCAAAAGAGCAAAATAAATCTTTTCCTCTGTCAAAGGCAAAAGGAAGTGGTAATTCAGAAAGATTTTAAATAATTCTTACATTTTAAAAAAAATACTGGTGTTACTCATGGCTTTCTCTTGAAGCTGCTATTCTAATCCTATATGTTTATCAGGCTATATTTATTATTCAGGACTAAATCCACAGTTAACCCATTAAATCTCTTTTTCAGTAAGAAGCATATAATTACATTTCATAGTTATTATGGTAATTCACAAATACCATTGTAAGACTTCACAAATAATCAAATACAGTAACATTTTGTTGGACAAGTTCCACAGAGACTTCATGAAATTCTCTATATTTACACACTTGGGTCACTGCAAACAGTGTATTCAGATTTAGCTAGCCAACATGTAAAAGTCAAAAGCTTTGGTATTTTAACTGTATTTTGTAGATAACATTATAACACCCTTCAGTCCTCAACCCTTCTGAAATGTAAGCCACTTTTTTAGGAGCTTGCCAATAAACACCCAAGTCCCTTTTCTATATAAAGAGATAAAATATACATCTCCAAATAATAATAAAATGTATGTTGCATAAACTTACAAAGTTACAGAGGTGGCACTGAGAAGATGCTTTCTGTCTGTAATTTGTGGAGTTTTGCCTGGGCTTTTGCCCCTTCTTGCAGGTAAATTATGATTTTACAAATTTTTCATGTAAGACACATGGAACCTGGAAAGTCTTCAATAAGAAAGTATGTGGCTGTATTATGAATATATTCATGTGGAAATAATTAATGAATTTGTCATTTTGAGAAAAAAATGCTTATATTCTGCTCTGGTTTTGAAGAAGTATGAGCATTAAGCCAAATCAGTATTTGTAGGGTAATTTATATATACTGAAGGCATGGCACATCTGCAGAATTTGTAACAAGAACAGAGTAACTACCCTTCTTTAAAATACACTGATACATGGATAGGATACATGACCAATAAGACAGAAATGTGAGCAAGAAACAAATAAAAGACAAGTATGTATCTTTGGTAGACATATGAATGTTTATGTTTAATGTCTTCCTGTTTTATTAAATATTTATTTTTGCTGACAAAACTATTCTGCTTTAGCCTGTTTGGATCTTTATTCTAATTAGATACTTGGAATACAGAGACTAGTGGTGAATGAGACACCAGAGTCTTTATAACTGAACGTATGTTAGATACCTGAAAGAGTCTTTAGTGTTTTTTCTCAGATGACAAAGCTGAACTTCAAGAACAGAAGGCTCTTAAAAGAAGAGTTCTGAGTAGTCCTCACCTGGTGAGGATGAAGTCTTTCCCTTCAGAAAATGAACTTTTTTGCTGTTCTTCTAGAATTCTGCAGCCAAATGGATAATATAAAAAGTTGTTCTTATCTTTAAAATATCCCCTTTACAAACACACCCAAACAAACAACAACAATGACCCACCACCTCTCCAAAAAAAAAAAACCGACTCAAAACCCAAATCTCAGAAAAATCTCTCTACCAACCAACAAACAACAACAAGAAAAAAACCCCAGCCTCCTACACATGTTGTGCATTAATAGAAGCAAGCTGTGGACTTTGATGAGAGCTTGTGCTTGTGTCTTCCCTGTTTGAGGAAAATGACAGTGCTGTGAAGAACCGTCAGTTTTATAAAGTTAAAGGTCTTTGTCTCCACTTTCCAGGCGACTTTGTGTGTGAAGGGGCTGGGTGAGGGAGTTCTTTTTGTTACGAAAACTGTTTCACCGAGGGGATAACTTTCTGTAGTAGATCTGTTTTAATGTGAGACTTAGCGTGCTAACTTTCTCTTCAGTACAGCCTGTCAGATGAGATTTTCTGCTTTTCTTTGGCATCATCCAGTTCATTGTCCAAAGCTGCGCTTTTAGCTGTCTTGGCATTTGAGAACTTTTTCCAGCTCTGCCACAAGGCAAGGCTGACTCTGGCTGAGAGAATTCTTGCTGTTATTTCCTAATACAGAATTGATGTGAAAACACTGTTACTTGTAATTTTAATCTTAAGGCTAAGTGACATCTATACGAACAGCGAAGCAACTTTTGATTTTGGCAAATTTATTTTTTGATTTGCATTGGGCAACTTCAGGGACTTTCTGGTATGTTCCTAAGTAATAAATCTTTGAGAAAACCTCAGTCTCATCCATTATTCAGACAGGTAAGCTTTTATAGCTCAATATTTTTTCCAGTAGTGGTGGATATTGTAGGAATAGATCTTTATGGCTCGCTGTGATGTGGGTTTACCCACAAGTACCCACAAGTTACTGACTTTTTACACCTCTAGATAGGTGAACACTTAACACCTATGTCGAACAGCAGAGTTGACATACTACTCTGCTATTTTGATATTAAGTGCAACAGATTTAAAGAATCAGGACCCAGTATTTTCGATTGTCGCATTTCTGGCATCCCTTTTCAACTGATGTGCCGAGGCTATTTCTTTCAGTGTAGCCTAATAACTTCTGTCCTCACTCTTCGCATAATCTCTTGTGTCTGTTTAAGTAGTATGGAAGAAATTAGTTTATTACTTTTGGGAACTTCCTCAATAATGAGCAAGGTAACACAGTATCTGAAGGGATGGGTTATAACAGAAATTCATTTGATCCATGTGGAGGGACCAGTGGAGCTTTCACTTGCTCAGGTTAAGTGTTTGACCGTTGGACTGAAGTGGAAGATTTTACACTGGTATGAATTGTCAGATGTCTGTGAGCAGAGAATTCCAATATGAGGCTGCAATTCTGGGAAGCAAAGTGGCATTTAGGCACTTTTCTGGCAGATGAGTCCATGCAGCATTCCTTGTGTTAATTTACTACTACTTCTATCTTTTTAAGTGGGCACCTGTCCATGTCAGGAGCTTTGGCTGAGCTGCCCACAAAATAGTGTATACACCTGTGTTAACTTTGGAAAGCTTAGGAAAAAGAACTGTTACAGTATAATTTGTCCTTTGAAGAAGCTAAATTTCACTGGCTGCATGTTTTACATTTCAGATAGAAAAAGAATCATTATTGTGAAATGAATTTACTTTCTGTTTCTGGTTTAGTAGCTGTTACTTTTACAATGCTGTTTTACAATCAGCAGCAATTTAATCTCTGATTAACACACATACAGGCATCAACATAATTATTGTAGCAAAGCAAACAGTTCTGCACCCTTCATATTCATCGGCTGATTGGACTGTCATTGAGCAAATTTCTGTTTTAATAGATGCTAATCATTGTCTTTGTTTAGGAATGAATTAATGTTTCCTTTTTTAAAAGGCACTGAAAATTTATAGCATACCAAAAATATTGGATAACCTATAACAATGTGATTTTGCTTTTTCTTCCCAGGTATGAATGCTGCTGTACGCGCAGTAGTACGCATGGGAATCTATGTAAAAGCCAAAGTGTATTTTGTTTATGAGGTTAGTTTTTGTTTTATTCATTCTGTATTTGTCTGCTGACTATACTTGAGTTTTTGTGGAAACCTCATTGAGAATGAGTAGTATAAATTAAAAAATGTTGTAGATGTCATTCCCTTTCATCGTATCAATGTTTTATTTCTTCCTTTTTTTTTTTTTGGTGGAACATACTTTACTTTCTACAAGGTATATGCTAAAACTATTTCATTTCAAAGTAATTTTTTTATTGTATGGAATTCTTCATGTGAAGCTTGAAAATACTGAGAAAACCAAAGGTGGTTGTCACCCAGCAGTGAGCTCTGTATTTGTGTACTTGTTATATGTTTGGCCCAAAATATTGTACTTTATAAATACCTTCCTAAACCTAGTTAAATTACTAATTCTTAACCCTTTGACTTTTCCTCAGTTCATTTCCTAGGGTATGATAAGGATGTGCCATTGTCCTCATATCACAGATTACCAAACTTGTTTTTGATCAAGAGTACTGTCAGGCTGATGCCATCTTTCCTGGCTTATAAGTGAAAGTTGTAAGTGACAAAACTCAAACCAACTGGTTTGGACCCCACCAAAAAACCTGTGCCATCAACAGTGTGTCCAGACATCAGAATTTTATGCTTGAATCTTATGACTGCGTGTGCATGAAGATTCCTAACTTCTGTAACAATTATTTGATATGAAGAAAAGATGAGACAAGTTTAATGTAAATGCCAAAATAATGCTATCTGTGTATATCTTACTGGAAGACTAAGTTATAGTTAGACTTCGGCCTGAAGGACAGTTTCAGGTTTTATAAAATTTGCGGATTAAACAATACAGTAAATGTATTTCGTGAGAAGTCATTCTATTCACACTGGAATTCCTGTACAACTCCTTAGAAGTTTGTGGTAATTACAAATCATAAACATATTATATGGGGAAAAACTTGGTAGGCAGTATTCCAAGCAAAATGTAATTTTAATGTTTAATATAAAAACATGGAGTAATAGAATTCATAGAAGTGCTAGGAAAGTACTTTGGGTTTAGTTTTGTGCATGCAAGATATACAATTTAGCTTTAAAAGGTAGCTATTTATCCATTTTCTTTCTGTGTCTGCTTATTCGTATAGTTCATTTACTAAAGAGATGTGAAGTATATTGAAATGCAAATAAGCAGAGCACTGTGGTCCAAAATTCTTTTGTACTACAGAGCTACAGCAAGTAGTTCTGAATAATTAGTGTGTGCTAATTACATAGCCAATCTCTAGAATTCCTTCAGTGTTCGTCTGTTTTGCAGACTTGCTGAAATGGGTCAGATAGATACTTTTGTGGAAATAGGGAGGGTTTTTTTGGCTGTCTTTAAAAGCCAGAACTTGAATTATTTATTATTATTTTTTTTAAAATTATGTTTAACTTACGATGAACTACAAAGATGGCAATTCTTACAGTATATTTACTTTTGTCACCTTTTAAAAACTTTTATATCGTGAAGTGTATTCAATGATGAATTTCCAGAGAAATTTGGATATTTATGGGTTTTTTTGAACTTAGCAAAAATGCAATGTTTAAGTTATCGTGTTGCTCTGTTAATTGCTAGAGTTTGCCAATGTGAAGTCATAGATATTTCTGAATGAAAATCGATTGTAAAAATCAAGTCAATGTTGGAGTCTTGAGTCATTCTGTCTTCATTGTAACAGTGTAGTCTGGGAGAAGAATGCACATTTCACTGTAAGTATGGGTAATAGCTCTGAAAGAGATCTTTGCTTCTAGATCATTCCATTCAGTTCTATGTTTCAGGAAGGACTGAATGCCAAACTTTTTTCCTCTCTGGCTCTGTGGTAATTAAAATATGAAGTCAGTTTTCTTTCACAATGCGTATAAGTACTTCAGAAAAACACTGTTGCAAGCTTTGAAATGAAACTACTATTTAATTTCAGCACTTTGAAATAGGAAACAGATGCAGGGACAAGTGTCATGGAAGATAAAAATCTTAGTGTAAGGCTTGTCACTAATGATCCCTATTTAAGCCTCTGCAAGATGCATGCAGAGGAGATGTATTTTTGTATATACTTGATTTTATTTAATATTTTAAATAAGGTCCTTCTAAATTACAGTTTATCAAATTCAGACTTCAGTGTGTTAAGCAATGAGAATAGTATATTTTTAGCCCACATTTTGAGTAGGCATTTTAACTAGGCACACATATGTCAAGGTAAAATGATACTTGTATTGAAGCTGCTCTGAAAAAGTGAAGAAAAAAACCTGAAATGGCAACATCTGATGTGAAAAATGTTTTCTTGTTTGGATCCAATAATGGAGTTAAAGGTTTCAGCCTTTTCAAGCCTACTTTGCTCTAGTTGTCGTACGTTCTTTTTCTCCTATTACTTTCTCTGTCATAAGAACTTTTTTTGCACTGTAAAACTATCTGTCTTCTACAGTTGTGGCCAAAAGTAGCTCCATATTCTAAGTAAAACAATAACTATTTGCCTTTTGTTTCCTACCTCCATTTTGCTTCATTTTGTGATGAGAGAGAAATTACCAAGATAAATAAATAAAGATTGGCAATGAACTATATATAAGTAATTTTCTAGATGTTTTTAAGCTGGGTTTACCAAAGGCCAAAGAAAGAAACAGTTATATATTGAAATTCGTGGGCTATTTGGATATATTTTGATTCCTAAAAGGTATAAAAAAAAAAAACAACCTAGTGTGAAAATTAAAACTGTAAAATAGCTTATGTAAAAACTATTTATTTTATAATTTATTATATTTATATATAATTTATAATTTATCTAAAGAACTAATTTTACAGCTATAAAATTTAAATAAACCCTTGTATCATAATTCATTGAAATTAACACATTTGAAAATTTTGCTATTAATTTGTGGAAACACTGCTTACTCTATACAGTTGCCCTAGTTTCATAATTTATTCATGTTAACATCTTTTAGTATTTAATTTTAGTATATAAACAGTCTATAGACACCCTCACTGACTAGCGTCACATTATTTCTCAAATCTACCCCAGTCTGAATACCTGTGAGCTTATTTCAGTTGTACTGTGAAAATCTAGGAGATGGAAGTACATGTAAAAATACCGGGCTGCTCTAGGAGGCTGTTTTAAATTTTTTTCACTAATCAGAGGTGATTTAAGTGATTCTTGGGTTTTTTAGTTGTGGGTTTTGTTTGTTTTTTTTTTTTAATTGAAAATGAGAAGAAAAAGCAATGCCTCTCATTTATGGCAATTCATTTTAGGAACTGAGGTCTTAAATATAATATAATACAAATAACCTGCCCTTTTTCCAGGATTGAAGCACATAGTTCCCAGTGGATGCGTGCTCTTACTACTAAGCTATGGAACTTTTAGATTCTTCATCTTGATTAAGAATCTTTTTCTCAAGAGGCCATCATTGGAAATGCAATGGTACGGCAGTCACGGATTTCTGTGAGGAAAACTTCATGTCTTTTATGTGGTGGTTTGTGCACTCAGTGATGCTAGTATTTTACGTTGTTGAGCAATAGCTTAAAAACCTCAGTAAGTAAACTTAAATAACTGTTGAAGCCCCAAATGTCTCGCATGTAACATATCAGAAGATGGCCTGTTCTTTTTCAAAAGCTTTTGTTTGTAAAGTTAAGACTGGAAGCAAGGTTTGCTGTCTCTGACACTCTCTCGAGGATTTACAGTATATATGTATGTACCCTGTGAACATATGACCCACAGAGGTTTCCTCTTGTTTGTCTTTGAATATTCAGATTTTGAGTAGAGGAAGGAATAAGCGTAAAATGGGGTTGATCTTCAAGTATAGTGCTTGCTGCATTTTTGACAGTTTGCTTTTTCCCATTCTTGCCCCGTAGTTTTAGTATCTTAGTACCCAAGCTCCTATTTTTAGAATCTAAGTAATATTTTATTTTTTTAAAAATGTAAATTGACAGGTCTCCTCTTTTTATTAAGGTCTTTATTCACATCTGCCAGTAATTTTCAGTAACCAGACAGTTGTAACAGTGTTGAACTATTTGATAAAATATTTCAAATTAAATTCCACCTTTAAAATGGATTGCCTTGTCCCCAGGTCAGCATCAGTGTTTAAATAACTAAAATGATAAATGGAAATCATGATCATTATTAATACTTCAGTTATAATTGGTCATGGTTTTTTTCATATAGATTGTCTAGGAACGTATTTTAATTCTATGGCTTTTCTATCTCTTAATGGTATGGAAGAACAGTGTGGAAATTCTAGCTACATTCTTCAGAGCTAGCTTATATACACTACTTGGCAAGCAGAACTGAGTTAGGAAAAGCTAATGTAACAGCTAAAATGAATCAGGCCTGTTCCAAAAGCTCCCTATCCTCACCTTATAGTGGGAGGAATTGTTAATATTCTTGCTTGTCTACACAGAGAGAGTAGAAATGATGTGGACTCCTGACCTGAACAAGTGAGTTCGTTCTACTTCAAAGATGCATGGTGCAGGAGTCTGTCATAGCTCATCCTTAGCCTAGCAGTAAGGTGTTTCAAATTTTACAGGCAATTTTAAATAGCAGTTCATCCATTTGCTTTTCCCTGTGTTTTAGATTTGTTAATAAAATACGAATTGGGAATTTTCATCCATGAGTCTCAATATGTATATAATTATGTATATATTTAGTGTCTATAATACTTTCTTGGATCCACTTCCTTCATTTTTCCTCTCAAGTAAAAATGGAAGGTGAATGATTGGAGCAAATATGTGAACTGTATATATCTTTGTCAGCTTGTAGTACAGCTTACTATAGTCACTGTTACAAACTGAGCTGGGATGCAACATCACACTATTCTTTCAGGATTTGTTGCTTATGAATCTTTGCATTGTTGTAGTTGCCAATAGGAACACCGATAGGAAAAGCTTTCAGTCTATTACTGAGTGATATAAAGAACAGCAGATTCTTTTCTTTAAAAACAAAAAGCAAGCGAACTTGTGATAAGTGAACTTACTAATTTATTAGCTTTCATCAAGCTCAGTTGGATCCACTGGAATGCTTCTGTCTGAAGATCTTTGCACTTTACCTGAGAAAGAATTTATTTTTTAAGTTGATATGTAGATTAAGCATTGTTTCTTTTTCAACTTGCTCTAATTTTGAAGGCATTGTGCGAATAAGGTATTAGCTTTAAGTCATTATGTGCATCCACTAGTATACAAGACAGTATGTATATACAGTAGATACATACCAAAGTTATCTGGAGAGTGTACATAATCTTGAAAAGATCTGTTGAATGACAGAAATTAGACACCTAGGTTGTTTTCCACCTAGCTGTTTCTTTACTGCTTGATCATCTTAGATGTAAATTCATTAGTCAAGTCTCACT
The DNA here is from genome assembly GCA_008921705.1 of Burhinus oedicnemus. Taxonomy (NCBI): domain Eukaryota; kingdom Metazoa; phylum Chordata; class Aves; order Charadriiformes; family Burhinidae; genus Burhinus; species Burhinus oedicnemus. Next base: position 2,214,514 of record VFFE01009228.1, read on the forward strand.
GAGCGGAAACTGTTGTGCTTTCCCCTTGGAATCTGTACTGGAATCCCAGAAAGTTTAATCCAAGGAACTTCTACTTTTGCTGAGTCCAGGTTATCTTTATGTTCTTACCCTATCATGCTAGTGAGGGACTCCGAGTATGATATAGTATTCATATAAGATATGTGGCTTTTTAAGCCAGTGTAGGCTTAGTACATTTCCAAGTTACTGCTTACTGGATAAAATCTACATATAGTCTAGATTGTGCCAAAGCAAGTGTCTCCAGTTTATAGTGTCAGCTTAGCTGACTTCTAAACTCTCTTATAGTTCTGGTTCCACCTGATTTATGACTGAGAACTCTAAAACTAGATATGTACAGTCTTGCAAAAACTGTATACAGAAGAAAAGTTAACTAATTGTTCCTTGGCATGATTATCCATCTGTACACATAATCTAAAAATGGAGACGTAAACATGGTCATGTTTATTTTTGTTTGGTGTTTTTGTGGCTTCGTTTTTGTTCTTTAACCTAGCATGTTTTTTTCCCTTTGGATTTAAAAAAAAGTCAAAAAGTTGAATGGTAACTCCAGTTTTATTCTAGTGTCTGTATCAGTTCGGTTTTTCCAGGTTAGAACTTTGCTGTATTTTCTTTTTTTTTTTTTTTTTTTTTTTTTTTTTTTTTTAAAAAAAAATCAGTATTCACAATATCACCTAATGGATAAGAATCTGTAGTTGTCACTGTCTTTCTGCTAAGTTAATAAAGCCAGGCATAACACAAACCTTCAGCTGCTCACTGGATAGTTTTCCTTCTTTCAACTAAGTGTAGTTCTTTCTCTATTACAGCATGCATTAGTTTCTGATTTGAGTTAAGGTATTAAGGATTTCATAAATGCATCACTAAAAGTTGTATTTTTCTACTAAATTTCTTTCATCTATTTATTGTATAACTGCCTTCAAAAAAGAATAAAGATTATGTGACCTGATTTCTTCTTCTTCTATGAAAATTTTTTTGTTGTTGCTCTTTATTTTGTTTTGCTTATACCTACCTACCTTGGGGGAAAAAGTGTACAAAGTGTAACAAAGTTAGATATTTTTCGAAGATCATGACCTCAGGCTGAAGTTATGTTTTTAGGAAGCACATTTTATAATGCTTTTCAAAGTTCTTCCATCTTTGTAGTTTTTCAAAAGTAACTGAATATTTATTCCAAGAAAGGAGAAATACTTTGCCATTCTAGTTTATAAGCTCTGTAATCTGTGTAAAGCATTACTTTATTTTGAAGTTGTCCATGGAATGGATCTTTTAGGAAGAGGGTTGGTTTGGCTTTTTTCCCCCTAATGTGATACCTGTTTGAATGTTGTTTCATTTAAAATGAGTATTTTTTTATTCAGTGTTTTTAGTTACTTGAAGTTGCATTAAAATATACAAGGTGAGTATTAACTGCAGTGGAAATGTTACACAATCTTTCAAATCAGACCTCTGAAATATGTTTTCTCTTTCAGGGTTACCAGGGAATGGTTGATGGAGGTGATAATATTGTAGAAGTTTCGTGGGAAAGTGTTTCAAGTATCCTGCAAGTGGTAAGTGTTAGGAGGTGGGGGTGGGACCCAAACCCTCTCTTTTTAAACAGGGAACCAAAATTCTAGATCCAGGCAATCGCTGTAATTACGCATTCAAATTCTGTGATGACTGAGTGACCAGTACATACCACTTTATCCTGATTTCTACAGTATGGATGTTTGACACTTTCTAAAGATCTTTGTGTGGTCTTGTATTTGGTGCACAGAAATAATCTTGAAAACCTTTGTCCTCCATATTGACAAGCCTATATTTAATTAAGAAGACTATAGGGCCAAATATGAAACAACTGTGTTTTGTAAGGCAAGCGTTTTCTTATGAAACCCTGCTTGCTTCCTCTGTACGTGAATTTAGAATTATAGTAATGGGTGTAATTAAAGTATAATTCTCCAGAGCTCAGATAATAGCAGTGACTTTGCTTGTACGTTTATATTACTACGTTCTGCAAGGTGGTCATTTGGATCTCCTTACAGTTCTCCTCAGCATGGTAATATTGTTACCTCTTCCAGAGCAGATGCTATGTTTGGTGAAGAGGCCTTAGTGCTTGCCAAGCTTTCTTAAAACTGCCTCCAGGTGAAGCGTGGGTTTCTTTGGAGCTTCTGTAAAGCTAATATAATAAACATAAAGCAGTTAGCAGAGAGAAAAATAGATTTGTAATTTTTTTTTTAAGCAAACAAATACCCTGGAATACTGTGACATATTTTGTCCATGTATGTTCAGTTTATTGGTTGTTATTTATAATCCCCTATCTTCTAGAATCTGTAATCTTATGATTAAGAGAAAACAGGTGTCATGGCCATGCCACACAGGAGCATAGGCAGGAGCAGGATGTAGGCATCCTATATATGTATATAGCATACATACTATAAGAATAACATCATGGTCAGCCTGATTGCTAGGAATTCAACAGACCTGAGGAATGCATCTTAAAGATGAGGATGAAGCTGAGGATGCATCTTAAAGAATATGTTTAGTTGTTTTGATAAAAGATTTTTCAGCCCAGCTTATCTGTCTGTTTAATCAGAACAAGTTGTGCTACATTGTTTCAAATACATAGTCTTTTTTCGACTTATAACTATGATTTTTAAGTATAAAAATATCTAGTTTAGATATGTTTTTTAGTCCTGATTGTTATTTTTAGAACATCTCCATGTATACGCTTCTACTTTTTTTGTCTGTGGAGAAAGCTGAACTGCTTCTATTCCACTTGTTGTTTCTCTTCCACTAGCAGCAGTTGTGTATTGCAACATAGACAATAAAATAGTGCCTTGGACTGGCTTTAGAGCTGAAACACCAATTCATAGGGCAGGTCATATCAGTACAGCCTCTACAGATTTGAGCTCAAATTTAGATTGGCATGACTGACTTATAATAAGTTAAAGTGAAGGAAATGTTTGTGCAAAAGTGAGGTAATCATCTCCAGATTTGTTTGCTGGAAAAAAAAAAAGTTTTTGCAGTCTTCATTAATTTACTTATTTACTGTGACAATAAATAAGGCAAAATGTAGACTTTTCTTGAGTGACTGAACAACATAAACACAGAAGATTTGGAAATAACTTGTTTTCAGCAAGATGCCCAGCAATTTTCAGTGACAGAGTGCTTCAGTCTTTTTTGAAAACAGTGACTTCTGTTTTTGGAGGAAGCTCTTTAAATCATATTAATAAATACAGCAGATAAATTAATAAAACAGAAAATTTAACATTAATCTGATCTATATTGCAATAAATCTGTATGCAGTTCTTTCAATGAAATGACAATAAATACTAATTTCAAGCTTTAGGGATACATCTTTTCTGTTATTGTTTATATATTTCATGATATCAGGGCAAAAATGTCACGCCTTGAAGCAAATCCATCTAAATTCTTAACTACTTAGTATGATATCGCTTTTACTATTGTCATCACATATAACTAGATAATTAATTGGAATGCTACTGAAATTAATCCCAAATCATTTAATATTTTCCTTCAAGAGTAGCTCTTTATCAGTCATTTTTGAGTGTTTTTTCCCTGGTGTGTGTATCCACTCTTGAGAACATCATTTCCCACAGGTTTGATAATTCTTTGGTTTTCATTACTTTTTACTCACTGTAAAATTAAAGATGGAGGTTACGCTACAAAATAACCATTCATCATTAATCCATCTTAAAAAAAATACAGGGAAATACTGGATTGTAAATTAAAACTGTTATACTTCCTTTTCTAGGGAGGTACTGTTATTGGTAGTGCACGCTGCAAATCCTTTCGTACCCGGGAGGGCCGCCTGCAGGCAGCCTACAACTTGGTTCAGAGAGGAATCACTAATCTTTGTGTGATTGGCGGAGATGGTAGCTTAACTGGTGCCAATCTGTTCCGTGAGGAATGGAGTGGACTTCTAGAAGAACTGGCAGAGAAAGGTAAGTTTGCTTTTAGACCCTCTAGACTTCTAGTCCAATCTCCAGGGAAGTTATGTGCCCTAACTATACATACAGAAACTATATCCAGAGGATATTTCTTAAGTTCAAAAATCAAATACATACATTCTAGGAAATTACACAGTTCTTCATAAAGTAATAGTTTTTGATTTCTATACATCCTCTTTATATACCATAAAGGTTCAAAAAGTTACTTGGCAACTGTCTGTGTGGCTTTTTCCCCCCCGTTATTGAATAATTTTCAGGGCCTGAACTTTGAACCTTCTGCTTGAAAAGCCTTTTACCCTCAAATCCAAACTGAGATGGTAATTCCTTTCCTACAACAAGCTGCACACTTGATTGTTATTAAATTATGATGGTTTTCTGCCTACATATAACTATTTGTTTAGGATCAGAACATTAAGTAGCTGCTGCTAAAAGTGCTTCCAGCCCAGTAGTTGTCTTTGATAGCATCCAAGAGAATGTATAGGGAAGAATAAAAGAACAGAATAAGCCTAAATAATGCTGTGTGGATGCTATATGTTATTCATAATATATAAATACTCCGATAGGTTCCATTCATTTCTGTCTTCAGGACTTCCTGAGCCAGATGCTGTTAGCAGTCCTTAATGAATTTCTCTTCTGTGAATGTATACAGTCTCCTTGAAAGCATACAGATTTTTGCTGAAAACTTTATGTAGCAAGGAGTTACACAGCTTCACTGAATGATGAAGATTGTGAAGAATCTTTTTCCTGGTTATTTTGATCCTGCTGGCTTCTAGTTTCATTTGGTGTCCTGTAATTTTTGTGTTAGAACAAACAGTGAATGATCAATCCTGCTTCCTCTCTGCATGCCACTTGAGATTTTACAGCTGTCTTATTTTCCCTTCATCGTCTCTTTTTCTAGATGGAAGAGTCCTAGTTTGCTTAGTTGTTCCTTATATGTAAGTTCTATACCTTTGATCTTCTTTGTTGCCCTTCTCTGAACCTTTTCCAGTTCTACCATGTCCTTTTTGAGGTGGGGAGGACCACAACTGCACCCAGTATTCAAGATGAGGGCAAACCATGGATCTACACAGTAGTATAATGAACTTTGTTTTGTTCTCTATTCTTTTCCTAATATTTTCTAATATTTTTATTATTTTTTTTGACTGCTATCGAGCATTGAAGCTGATTTATTAATGAAAACAGCATTATTGTATTATTATGCTGAAAATAGCACTATTTTGTTTGTGGTGATAGGGTACATTTTCCATGTGTGTTAGTTTACGTTTATCTACGATGAATTCCATCTGATACTTTACTGCTCACTGTGTCTTGTTAGTCGTCTTCATTTCTTCTCAGACACTCCACACCTTTAGAACCAAATAATTCAGTTTGATCTGTAAGCTTTGGCACCTTACTGCTCATTCCCTTTTCTAGGTTATTGCTGAGTATGTTGAACAGCGCAGATTCCTGTAGAACTCCATTGGTTACCTTCCTCCAATACAAGAACTTGCATTTACTACTGCCCTCTGTTTCGTATTTTTTATCCTCTGTTTCACATTATTTATTCTATGCAAAAGCCTTCTCTCTTATGCTGTGGCTACTTAGTTTCCTCAAAATCCTTTGAGGTCAGACCTTGTCAGTGGCTTTTTGGAAATCTAAGTAGAATATATCAATCAGATATCCCTTATTCATGTGATTATTAAGTCACCTTTGGAACTCTAGAAAAGGTTTGTAATGCATGGTATACATTCATAGAAAACATTTTCATTCTTCTTCAGAATGCTGTATTTATCTTTATGGACATTAGTTGTATTTTTCATCATGGTTTCTACTGTTTTCTCTAGTACCTACATTAAATGCACTGATATATAGTTCTTGAAGCCCTTATTAAAAATTTGGCATTATGTTCATTACCATCACATCCACAGATACTAAGGTAGTTTTAAGCACTTAAGTGCTAAGGTATTTCATCCTTGAGATCCTTTAGAACTCTTGGATGATTCAGTATTTTCACTGATGTCTTGGGAGACACAGACTAAGAGTTTGAATAGGAGCTTTTCTATTCTATATGCTTATTAATCATGAAATCAGAGCCTTTCAGTGTTGCAGAAGAGAAGTCTTCAAAAGTTTAATGCTGTTTTTTGATTGTTTACATATGACCATAACCACATCCATTTGCATCCTTTTACTTCTTCGTTGCACATCATACACTGAGACTACAATTTGAATGCTATTGTTTAAGTCCAAACCATCAATTTTAATGTTGGTTACAAAACTTGATATCATCTTTTGACACTGAAATGGACTGAAAAGCTCTTGTTTCCTTCCTTACTGTAAGGAGTTCTATGCAGGATTCTTTTGTTTGGTTGTTTGATTGGCTTTTGTTTGTAGTTTTGACTAACCTTGTCACCTAAAATATCTAAACATAATTTAATTTTTGGATATGTTTAATTTACAAAAGTAGAGCACCGAAGCAATATGTCTAAAATGTTTAAAAAGAAAAAAAATCTTACAACTCTTTCTCTGGATACTTCTTTACAGGAAAGATTGATGAAGAGGCTGTTAAAAATTATGCTTACCTTAACATTGTGGGAATGGTTGGATCCATAGACAATGACTTCTGTGGCACTGATATGACCATAGGTACCGACTCAGCCTTGCACAGAATCATTGAAGTAGTGGATGCCATCATGACCACTGCTCAAAGGTAAATTGTGCATATTATAGAAAACTATAACAAATACACAGTTGTTTATGCTTCAAATCTTCAGTTTTCTATTGCCATACAATAGTGCTGAATATAAGTTAATTTTAACTCTTTTTCTAGAGAAGATGCAGACACACTTTGAATAGTACAAAGTAGCATCTGTTTGTATATAAGCTTTCCCTAGGTAAAATCTAAGCAATTAAATGATTTTTTAAATTATTTTTTTTTAATACAGCTGTATCATTACAGTTTTTAACTGTGGGTCTGCATCATTTGCATTTACAGTAAATATTCACCTCTTGTCTCCTAACTGCCCTTACATATTTTAGAAGAAAGTAGTAGTGAAAATGAATTACGCGTTGGAAGATCCATAATTTTAAATACGTCATTTAATATGGCCTTCTATTTTGCTAATGAAATCTGTGTTTGGTAAGCATGGAGAACACAGGCTATTTCCTGATATCAGGTTCTGATTTCAAGAATTTGGACTGAACTTTTGAGTTGCAGTTATTATTACAGTTAATTTCTTTCTTACTTTTGCAGTCATCAGAGGACATTTGTTCTGGAGGTTATGGGGAGACACTGTGGGTATGTATTGTCTTCAGCAGTTTGTGTCTCATACAGATATAATTGTGAAAGAATAAGAAATCTGAACCATAAATGTCTAATCATTTATTGTGTTTATTAGGTATCTAGCTCTTGTTAGTGCCTTAGCCTGTGGTGCAGATTGGGTATTTATTCCTGAATACCCACCAGAAGAAGGATGGGAAGATTCAATGTGTGTTAAGCTTTCAGAGGTAATTTATTACTATGTTTGGGATTTCCTGACATCTTTGCAGATGTTTGTTTGAAAACAATGATTTAAACATGTGATCAGGACTTTCAGCAAGTCTTCGCTTCTGTTGTCACAGATAGTACTATTTGATCTTAAACAGTTCTTTTCCTGAATTCTGCAATTTTTTTGAAGAATTCTGTGACTTACTCTAGGGATTACATAAAACTATTCCTATATAAGCAGTGTGTGTATCTTTCCTCGTTAATTTGATATAAGACATTTCACTTCATCAATAAAAAGACCTGTATGAAGATAAAATGCGTGAGAACTCTGAAGTGATCAAGTATAGTATTTCCTCAGATCCTAGTAGCTTAATGTATGGCAATCGATTATAAAATTGTGCTGTAAATTTCTTTCAGTTTTTCTTATTGTTTGGATGTGCTTTTATTTTTATTATAGAATCGTGCACGAAAGAAAAGGCTGAATATTATTATTGTAGCTGAAGGAGCTATTGATTGCCACAACAAACCTATAACATCAGAGAAGGTTAAGGATGTAAGTGTCAACATCCTTATGATGCACTTTCTGTTTTGTTCTTAAGATGGGGCTTGTTACTATCAATAACATTTCTGTAAAGTAACTCTCTTCCTGTGAAGTAGCTTGCTGGTTGTATTTTATATTTGTGCTTTATTATCTGAATCCATAGTCCACTTGAGGGTGAATTATTTCAGTGGCTGTTAATTAGAACCTTTACTCCTTGTAAAATAAGATAACAGTCCAGACCACCTACTTCATGGGTAGAGAGTCTGAAATCAGCTCAGATCAGTAATTATAATCCTATTTTACTTTATATTTCTTGTAAAAGTTTAATAATAGTCTGTCTCACAGTGAAATAATACTGTCTACTTTGGACAAAATTTTGTCACTTTTTTCTAAATGGGTGCTTTGCCAAAAATTTCATTGGTGTCTAAGATTAAGAAAAACTTTTGAGCTGAAATTATTCTGCTTTTCTTGCAAAGGGTTCCTCAAGAAAAGAAATTGAAAAGTAGTTATTTGCAGGAAGGAGCTATGACTCTTTGACTTTACTGGGGTTTATCTGCGACTATGAAGTTTTGTTTTCCATAGCTGTCAGTTTAAGAGTAATCTTTAACTCTTAATTCAGAATTGCAGTTTTGCTTTGTAAAATTTAGCACTAAGCGGTGTTAAGTGTACATACAGCAGATTGCTATTATGCATTTATGGAAGAAACATTACTTGCTTGCTACAAATTTCAGCCAGTTAAAACATTCAAAAACTGTAAATACCAGGGACACAAGATTTTGTAAAAACTGAAATTTTGTATAACCTAAGATTTTGTATAAACTAAGATTTTTTTTTTTTTTTTCTGCTTTACGGAATCCATTGATTATTCCTAACCTTACGTGGTCACCGAAGATGTATTAATAAAAGATGTCTTTCTGGGACTTTAGATTTGATACATAACAGAGGAAATGGAAAGAAAGTCTGGCTGAATTAAATAGTTTTATTATTATAGTTTTTACTGCCAGTTTTAAAAGCTGTGTCAGTTAAGGTTTAAAGTCATCTTCTCTAAAGTTTTGCTCAGAATCTTTTGGGATGTGCAGTCTCGCACATTGATGAAACATGGAGTGAATAAAACACTGTAACTGAACTTCTTTCAAGTATTCTAATTATAATATTTAGACCTGTTTTTATAAGGCTGAGGCCTGTGCATAACGAAGCCAGTATAAATGCAGTTTAAGCATTGCGATCTAAGCCACTGTTTTACCATTAATAACTAAAATGTTCCTTTAAATTATGAACCTGGAGTTTAGTTCTAGGTTAGGTATAAACTAAAGACTGGCTTAACTTTTGTAGTGTTTTCATTACTGTTGACATACTGATGTATAGTACATGTAGAATTTTATTATTCCAATAGCATGTAAAGTGGAGTAATGCTAACACACGCGTATATAAAATAATGGGGATAATAAAACCGCTGTGTTTTGAAATTCTTTGCAGCTTGTGGTTCAGCGGCTCGGTTTTGACACCCGAGTAACTATCTTGGGTCATGTGCAAAGAGGTGGAACACCTTCAGCTTTTGACAGAATTTTGGTGAGTAAACCTAGTTATCACTCATGGAACTCCATGGTACAAGTACATTTTGATTATTTATTTGGGGGTGAGGTGGTTCTTTACCTGATTAACTTGATAAATACAGTTATTATCACACATTAACTGTCTGACTATCTCAAATGCAGAATAGTGAAGGACTTTGTGTAAAGGAATCTATATTAGGATTAAAAGCAGAGCTGCAAGAACAATCATCCGTACTTAAGAGTATTAAGCAGCCTGTGACATTTTCACCTACCAAGGAATAATTGGTTTTGCTTGATTTACAGAGAAATTGTGGCCGTTTCTCTAATTGGAAGCCTTGTGCTTTCAAGTACTTGCTTGAACATACAAACATTATCTGTTTTCAGGCAAGTCGTATGGGTGTGGAAGCTGTGCTTGCCCTTTTAGAAGCTACTCCAGCTACCCCTGCCTGTGTCGTGTCCCTGTCTGGAAACCAGGCTGTCCGTCTGCCTTTGATGGAGTGTGTGCAGATGGTGAGTTTCGGGCAAAATGCCAATTTATAGTTATTCATTAAGTACAACAGACCACTGTGTACAATAATTGTCTGTTGTCATTAAAATACTGATGGGAATGTATGTGGCAATTTTCCACATTTGGGAATAATGAACTTAATGTGTGTTCTCTATGTTTTATTACTTATTTGCGAATTATCAACAAACAAGAAATATATATATAATTTAATTTGTTTTAAAATTCATCTCAGATCTTGTCTTTTTTGCTACAACAGATTCTTCAGATGCTTGCATCCATTTACATGTCATACATAACAGTCAGGTTTCTGCACTAAAACTGTTCAGTTTAAACTGATAAAAGAAAGCGCAAAATAGATACGTTGGTGGGGCTTTTTTTCCCAGGAAGGCTTTAGGTGTCTGCTTCTGCTTTGTTCTTCTCCTGTCCACTGTAATCTATGCTATGATAAGAGGTAGCTCATAAATTAATGAAATGTCAATATTTCTTTTTTCCCTTTGGAATGCTATTTCAGAATGATTTATTTACTGGAATATATTAAATAATCAACTTCCTGTGTTTTTTAAACATATTGAGTAATCGACTTGTTTTTTCAAGACTCAAGAAGTCCAGAAAGCCATGGATGAGGGAAGATTTGTTGAAGCTGTGAGGCTTCGTGGAAGGTATGGCCAATAACTTGTATCAATTTATTTGCTCCAGAAAAGCTGAATTGCTTTGCTGTTCTGCTGGCACTTGACATTTTATTTTAAATCAATTAATATCCATATGTTTTTATGTATTTCAGAATAATAGAGGAGACAGAAGAATAGAATAGAATAGAATAGAATAGAATAGAATAGAATAGAATAGAATAGAATAGAATAGAATAGAATAGAATAATTGAAATTCTTATCTGCATAAAAACATGCAAAACAAAACTGTAGTTCAGTATTGTGTCAGGCTAGTGACTGATACTAGGATAACTAATCACAAATTAAAGAGCTGCTGTGTTGTATAAGCTGACTGGTAGCAACCATATGTTTCTTTATTGAAGATTTTAAGGCCAATCCTGTGAGCTTGTTTGTAAGTAGCTGGTAGTTTTCCAGCAGTAATGTTGGAGGGAGACATTATGTGTCAACAGAGCATTTTCTGTTTCAAGTCATTTGATAACAAAATGCTTTATCACCAATCTATAAAACTCAGTTGCCAGTTATATAGTTATTTTATATTTTTTTCACTATTGTCTTACAGGATTGAGTATTTTCCAGTGTTCTCTCATTTCCAGTTTTTATTGTGTTTTGCATTTGTAATAACTTTGGTCCAAATATTACATACCTGCTTTTAAGTTTCTGAAAAAGTCAAATGCTTCCTTAAAATAACTATGAGTTGAAAGATTTACTCTTATTTATCTTATTTATTTTATCTTATTTACTTATTTATTTAGGAGCTTTGAAAACAACCTTAACACCTACAAATTACTGTCACATAAAAAACCAGACGCCGAGCTTCCAAAGGTAAGGGGTTTTTTAGAGTGTGCGATGTATGTCTGCTTTTGGGGTACCTTAACAGTATTTGTCTTCTTCTCTCCCCCTCATCCCGCCTTAAAACTCTTTTCAAACCTATGCCATAGAATATTTTATAAAATTAGTTAAATACTATAATGGCAGAAAGATGCTTGCAACACACTTTATTCTAATAATAACGAACTTTTTTTAAAGTGAAATACCATTCTAAGTAGAAAATTTCCTGCTAGACAGTTTCTTTCTGTCTTGAATATATGTCTAGTCCCAATTGCTGTAGTGTTTGTTCCTAATAGTTAGTGTTATGCCCTCTGTTCCTTAACATGGAGAGAAGGAAAGGTGAAGTAATCATGATTAAGAGTCTAAAAATCTTGGGATAAACAAGGAAGATTCAATATAAAAGAATTCTAGCCTTTTCTTTTGAAGGGCAAAACAGCTCAAGAACGGGAGTAAGTCCAGGAATTCATGGCGTGGAATAGTGAAGACAGATGCATCACATTTATCTGATCTAATAAGTCACTGTGCATAATACAGCGGTGGACATTTAGTTGTTCTTTTCTTTGTAGTTTGTAAGCTGTGCATAAGAGGAAATTTGGATTTATTAGGAAGTAGACACTAAATGTTGTGTGCAACGAAATTTCAGACAGGTAAATCATTCTTTAACGATTTACCGAATAATTCTGGTTTTGACCATAGTCAGTGACTATGTCACCTCAGTGATTAATTCCTTTTTTAATTGTGGTTTGTGATGATTTGTTACCTTATTTACATGATTAGGTTACTTTTATGGTTTTTTTGATTTTTTATTACAATTAAATATTTGAGTCATGTTTAATAGTATCTTCTCAATATTATTAAGGAGAAAAATTGCATTGAAAATAGGAAAAGTCAATTTGAATAGCTGACATCTGTTCGGAAGTTCTGCGGATAGCAAGTAACATAACCACAGCTAGCCATTTTAGTTGTCAAAAATTACGGTGTAATATGTCATGGAAAACTTAACACAGTAAAGGAAACTATTACAAATGAAAAGTCATAGTAGAAGCTTTCAAGGAGAGTACGATAAAATAACTCTAGTTTGAATTATGCTTTTACTTTTGCCTAAACATAAGCAAAAGTGTGTGGGGGGTGTGTGTATATATATTCAGGCTGAGAGAATTGGGGTTGTTCATCCTGGAGAAGAGAAGGCTCTGGGAAGACCATTATAGCAGCTTTCCAGTATCTTGAAGGGGGCCTACAAGAAAGCTGGAGAGGGACTTTTTACAAGGCTGTGTAGTGATAGGACAAAGGGTACTGGCTTCAAACTGGAAGCGGGTAGATTTAGGTGAAGTATTAGCAAGAAATTTTTCACTCTGAGGGTGGTGAGACACTGGAACAGGTTGCCCAGGGAAGTTGTGGAGGCCCCATCCTTGGAAGTGTTCAAGGCCAGGTTGGATGAGGCTTTGAGCAGCCAGGTCTAGTGGAAGGTGTCCTTGCCCAGGGTAGGGGGGTTGGAACTAGATGATCTTTAAGGTCCTTTCCAGCCTAAACCATTTTGTGATTATATATAGACAAAAGTTATTTCAAATATACCTGCCAAAAATATAATTTAAAAAAAAAAAATAAGGACCTAAATTTGACCTTCAAGACATTAAAAAATTCAGGATTTTTTTGGTGGATATTCAACATTTGCTTTGCCAGATCAGGTGTGTGTTTGTGGGGTTTTTTTATATATACCAATGCAAATTTAGGACTGTTGGCACTGGACTTTTTTATTTTGCTTTAAAATAGTTTTGCCATATCTTTTTGTGATGGCTAACATCAGAAAGAAATGTAGGCTGCTTGTATTTATTAACTACTTGGATTTGACCATGATAGCTAAATTTGTGTTCTTCAATAAAAGGGGATGGATGGGAATTAAAAAGTAGATGAAATGTGCATGTCGCAGGAATTGAGGAAAAGGCTAAGCTGGTCAGATCACTAGAGCCTACTGAATGCTCTGCATCAACACTGTTGCTGCACACAGATATTTTGCTGTTTGTGTTTTCTTTGCATTTTTCTACGGTCCTTTCATTGTGCCAGAGCTAAGAAAGAAACCATATACGTTCTGGTTTGGATTTTTTTTTTTTTTTTTTTTTTGATTGGAAGAGATTCCGTGTTCATTACCTAACAACGTTTTGTTTTTTTTGTTTTGTATTCCCATCTTCCAGGGTAAAGCTAATAACTTCTAGCTCTTCTGCATTATCAAATTGTTACAGTTCTGCCATGTCAATAGTTATAAACAATTTAAGGTCATGCAGCTGACCTAAAGCATGATGAATTTTAGCATATAAGCTCAGACTGTCAAGCTTTCTTGCATTTTGCTTACATAGTTTGCTATCACTTAAATTCTGTTTGCTAAATTCATACAGAGTGGTTAAACTTTCCAAAAGGTCAGGCATGTAAACTTTTAATTCTTTACTTCTATTTTGCTCTCACTATTAATTTAAAAGCTGTAAAAATAAACCAGAATTAATAAATTGCAGTGCCTTCTTCATTTTTTGGTAATGGATTATATTTTTATCTGTTGTAAGTCAACACTTATTGATGTTAATGAAACTGTATTGATTTATACTAGCTGGCTGTTTCTTAATCAAAGGTGGTGGCCTGTGATTTATCTGGAAGTAAGCCTTCCATTTCAAGGAATACTTCATGTACAGAAGATTTGCATTTCATGCTTTGCAGTTAAAATTTAATCCAAAGATGCTTACTAGCATTTTGCACACAGTAGCATTCTTGCTTTGTTTACCCTTACGGTGCACATTTATGAGTAGTTTTTCTATTATATTTTTCTTTTTAATGCAAGTATTGAAGTTTTTTCCTGTGGAGAAGAATCCCTAATCTAAATGATATTGGATTTATCAGCATAAAGTAGTAATTCCATTGAGGAAACTGTTCTTAACTTGAAAACTGTTGTGGTTTTAGAGTTGGGTCTGTTGTAACAAGACAGAAGTTTTGAATAGTATTTTGTAGTTAGATTGTGTGATTTTGGTCACTTGTGTTGTTCAGTTTGTAATGCTTTCATCCATTTAGATGTAGTTGCTTTATCTAGAGTACAATTGATCACAAAGCAATATAAATGGTGACTAAATACATAGGTATGAAATACACATTATATATCAAAATATTTATTATTTCCTGTTATGTTTTAAATAGAACCTTCTCTCTTACATTGCCTGTGGTTTAAATTACAAATGTATATTTGATAGCTCAGACTTCTCCATTTGAGCAGCTTAGCTACTTACCTGGGATTCTCATTAAGCTTGGGGAGACACTGTATATAAGCAGAGTTACTTTGAGTCATTAGGAGATGCTTTAAAAAGTGCCATAATCTGAAAATGTATGGTATTGTGAAAGATGCTGAGTGCTCCTCTTTACTACTATATTGCCGGCTGCTCTAAAAACCTGGCCTATACTTTATTTTAAAAGTTGTCATCTGTTCCGCTTTGCATGGTACCAATGATATACACCTAACTGCTATGGTGCTAGAATCAGTTCCTACTCTTTTCTTGGCTATTCTGAGTGTTTTTGCAAAAACTACTGCTTTGATAACATGAAACTGATTGAATAATGCAGGGCATTTTACATTTCTTGAACACAGCTGAGCTAGAATATAAAAACCTGAATAACTAACTACAAACCAAATAAAAACGTGATAAAGCCTTATTTAAAAACAAACATTCTTTTTTTTAAACTGTTTGTTGCTATGTGGTATTCTGCAAATGAGGAAATGTGTATGTATCTTCTAGTTAACTTAAAATTTTGGATGGTTTTAGGGGCTTTGAAATAACCTTTCCTATATTCCAATATTTAGCAACTGTGTTCAATGGACAAGTTAACCGTGGTGTAGAAATTAAAGTGCTTATTAAATATTGTTTTTCTCTTGCAGACTAATTTTAATGTGGCAGTTTTAAATGTTGGTGCCCCCGCAGCTGGAATGAATGCTGCAGTGAGAGCTGCAGTGAGAGTTGGCATAACTGAAGGCCATAAAATGTTTGCTGTCATTGATGGATTTGAAGGTTTTGCTAGAGGGAAGGTCAGTATTACATGTGTGGATTACATAGTAGTATGTACCCCATCCCACACCACCACCTTTGTTTATGTTCTTAGAGGGTATGTTCTGTCATAACTGTTGAGGGAGCTGATTCTGTAAGTTCTTTTATTTCATAAAGATACATAAAACCCAAATTGTAACTGTATTTCTCAACTATTTTATTTTTTTATTTAATTAATTTATCTTAAGTATTGCTAATCACATGCTTCAGAGCTACAAAACTAGTTCAGAAAAATCCTACCTTCAAATTTTGGGCAGTATTTAGCATATGGTAGGTTTTCCACAGAGTAACAAGAATTGTTGATTCTGTGCGATGAGTTGTTGCATTTGTGCTCCTTTGCTATAAGAAGTTTTGCAGTGGTGCTTGTTGAGGGAGGAAGCTTCCCCCCACCACCCCCCGGTGAGTTAGGTTCTTCTGTTCCCCTGTTTTAAATGTTAAGCATCAGTTGGCATACCGAGGAGAAACTGAACACAATACTTAGGGCTTCTACACCTAGCTGGAGCCATAGGTCCCAAAACTAACTTCAAAGACCTGGTTTTAGATTTTTGTGTTTCACATTCAGTAGGAGAGGATGTGAAAATAGGATCATGATATGAAACAAGGAGGCAGGGTTCATCATGGTCTGGAGGAAGAAAGAACATATAGAATGGAAAGGGATTGGTAAGAATTCAAGAGAAATGAAGTTAACCTCTTGATGCTGTTTTCTTTCTTTGCCGAGTTCATTTTTGGTGCTGTCTGTGCCCAACAACTTGTTCCAACAGCTTTACATTAAGTAATACCTGGTGTTTCCTGCATGTCAAGAGAAGTAATTGGATGATTACTTAACAGAATCTCTGTTTTTACTTTTATTCAAAGATAAAGGAAATCAGCTGGGGAGATGTTGGAGGTTGGACTGGTCAAGGAGGATCAATTCTTGGTACAAAACGGTAACGTCAATATTTTGCCAATTGATATGTTGAATTCTACTATTTTATATAACCTGTGTATGAGTCCATGCTCTTTTCCTTCCACAGAACGTTTCAAGTCTTCTTTTTTTTTATTTTTTTAAATCATTGCGTTCCAACTTGAGTATCTTTATAATACTGTAGCAGCTCTGAAGAGAGAATGAAAATGGGAGTCGGGACCTCAACTTAAAAATTTCTTGGAGTCCTTACACTTAAAAGGGTTGCAAACCTGTAGTTTCTTTACAGTTGACATGATTCCTTATTGGTTGTCAGGAAGAATTATTTGTATAGATAAATATGTAAAACAAAAAAATATTGCACTGCCTGCTCAGTTTACTGTTTCAGCTTAGTAATTCTTATTGCTGCAGAGTCTGTAAATTGTTTTTATTTTTCTTTTGGTTTAATAATTTTTAGTACTCTTCCTGCAAAATATTTGGAGAAGATTGCTGACCAGATGCGCACTAACAACATTAACGCCCTTATGGTTATTGGTGGATTTGAGGTACACTGAAATGTCTAATTATGTCTACGTAGAGTAGAATTCCTAACAAAAGGAATAGACCATTTTAATTTTTACCCAATCTTCATGTGAAGTGCATTTGGTTATTACCTGTATTTGATACACAACACAAATAGTGTTTAGGATCTAAAGTACTGTCAATCACTGTTTCTGTGGAACGTTGATATTCAAGACAGCAACTAATAACTGCAAAACAGGATGTGCTAGATGGGTAAATAAGGTGAGATAACATGATAGTATTTTTGTATTAAAAAAAAAAATAATTAATTACTTCAGTAGTGCAAGTTCCAGTCTGTACTGTATCAATAATTCCAAAAGTTCTTGACCTTTAGTAGTAATTGCACTGTGGTCCCTTATTTAAGCCACTCTTTCTCACATAGTGCATTTCAAAATCTGTAATTGGTTTAGGGAAGTATTTTCTTGTTTTTCTGTATTCCATATTCATTTCATTTTACCAAAATAATAAATTTTTGAAATCTTGATTCTGGAAAGTATTTTGCCAGCTCCTCCCAGAGAAGAACATGCTTATTGCTTCTTGATAAGGAATGAATCATCCATTTTTTCCAATCTGTTAGGCATGGCCCTAGTTCAGGAATATTAAGACTTTAAATGAGGAGTAACAGTACCTGAAGATTGGGGAACTAGTTTGCAGTATATTTGTGTTGTACAAAGCACTTTATTATGTCTAAATTATATATTCCCTTGAAAATGAATGTGCTATTTATTGTTTGTTTTCAAATGTATACCTGGTTTTAATGCTTTCTTTTTTATGTGTGTTAGATTTTAGTGGTTCCTTAATGCTTTGACTTGCTGAAGTGTGCTGTGGTAGAAATGGCTCCCCCGTGGCCCTTTCCGTTTTATCATTCCAACTTTGCCCTTATTTTATTCATCCTAATTTTTCACCCAATGCCTGTGCCCAACAGGCATACCTCGGACTTCTGGAATTGTCAGCTGCCCGAGAGAAATATGACGAATTCTGTGTTCCAATGGTTATGGTTCCTGCAACTGTATCCAACAATGTACCGGGTTCAGATTTCAGCATTGGTGCAGATACTGCTCTGAACACTATAACTGATGTAAGTCTATTCTGGTGTGTGCGCTTACTAACAAAGCAGTTCTGATTAAAACTGACTAAATTGGCTAGAACTGGATATTTTTATAGACCAGAACTTTGGAAATGTAATCTGGAAAATGATACAGTTACTTGATACAGCCACGTGCATGATACCTATTTAAAAAAGAGAAGGTTTAGGATCCCAAATGCTTCCATTAGCTTTCCTCTGAAAATACAATGACCTGTAAATTTGTAAACTACAAAATAAGATGGCATATATCTATTGGATGTGGAAGAAAGAAACCTAAAGCTAAGACTTGATGATCATTTGGTGCACTGTAGAGGAAAAAAAAATCCCTATTATATGTAGAGTAGCAGTATACCTGGCTGTAACAAACACTGAGTGAATGTTGTTCTGTTCAATTTTTTTTTTCTCTTGTCAGCATAAACTGTGGACACATACGTATTGCAAATACAGTTGCAGAGTGCCCATAGTTTGTTTAAAATGCAGCAAAGGGCTAATAAGGCATTTGTCTTCAAAATGGAATTTATATTTTCACTTATAAAGAAGAAACAGAATTATTTCATAACTTAGTAAATTACAATGAATAACCATATTATATTACAAGTTCCACTTTCTGGTTTTTGTCTCCAGCCATGTTGGAGCCAGAATGTAGAATTTTGCACTGATTGTATATATCGAACTACATTTTAAAAAGTTAACAAGCATAGTGGTCATGTAAAGCAGAAAAAGAATTTCAAGTTACTTTTGAAAATTAAATGTCAGTTCTTCTATCACTTAGATATAATTGAAGATTTTAATTATTATATTATTTTCAGAAATTTGAAGGATTCCTCAAATGCTATCAACTTCAAAAGCACTCACATAATTTTCACCTGTTTTGTTTCTGGGGGTTTTTTGTTTGTTGTTTGTTTGTTTGTTTGTTTACCATGCCAACATAAATATTTTTATCTTCAGCAAAATAAACCCTTCAGTTAGGAAATTTCAGTTTCCTGAACTATTGCCTTGAGCAAAACTGTAAACTAACTAAAATTTATCTTGAATGTATTCTTTATAGACAACTTAGATTATAAGTGTTGATGTTATTTCCAGTTCTGGTAAATAAAAATATCTCTCCAAAATGATTGATCACAAATTAAGGTGAGTAAAATGATTGTGCATAACACCTACTTTTCTTCTTTTCTTTTCTTCGTAAGCTTTGTTTACCTAACTGACTTCTTTTTATAGGTTATTTCATGTAAGGGGATATATCGTAGTCAGTGAGCCTCTCTCTCGTTGCTGTGGTTTGCTTTATATTTAGATTTCTAGCTGTCATCCACCTTCATTTGATAATAAAATGTCAGTATCTCCATATTTTCAATGCAGTAGTTGAAAACTTCTCAAAATTATAATTTTTTACTAATAATTTCCATCTTGGTTTTGCATTTTATTTTGCCTAGATTTTTTTCTGAAATAAATATGAAATGTGATGGCTTTGCAAGATATAGATTCAATCCAATGGAAAGTTAAATTTTATTCTTTTTTTGGCAAGGAGCAGAATTTTGTGTTGGGGAAACATTTCTGCTTGATATCTCTTCAGTTTTCTGCTCTGACTGTTTGAACATGATTCACTAAAACTGATAATGAAAAATGTATCCTTTCATTCCTGTGTTGTATGTTCAGATCAGGTTCAATAGTGATGATGCCCTCTATTAAATGCGACTGATAGGCTCAATACAAGTCATACAATTGACTGTGGTAAGCGAAAGTAGCAGATGGACATGAATGTCCGTTATATCTAGTTTATAGCATCTTTATTCCTGCTGCTACAATTAGGTCAATAAATGCATCATAGTTTTCAATGATCTGAGATTAGTACCTCTTAGGAACACCAAAATGTCATCACACACAGTTTTTGTGTGGTACTGTTCTTGCTTCTATGTTCTTGACAACTTTTAGTAAGGTAAGTACATTTCTGTTGGGTGATGAGGCCTTGTTAGTGTTTGGCATTACTAGATGCTTGTTAGCGTTAAGTTGTTTGAAACTTGTCAAGGCATGTAAATGATACCTCGAGACATTTGCAGATAAAATGTGTTAAGATGTTGCATTTAAAAAGAAAAACATTAAAAACCAGACCCACAAATACATAACAGCTGAATGAGAGATTAGGCAAGAGTGTGCTTTTCCCTGTATAGCAGATGGTACATTTCTCAATAATTAGAATTTAGATTCTATAACAGTCTTGAAATGCTCCATTTTTTCCATTTTTGTTTTAAAATACAGTCTTGTAATCAGTTGAATAGTAGAATTCGGTTTATCTTTTGAAGAGTGTTTCAAATTTATCTTATGCTGTGTTTTTCACTTCAGTTTTTCAGAATATTAGTGAGAACCATTGTCAATGAAAACTCCACAATATAAAATACCTGGGGAAAGCTGGAGGTTTCTGTACCTGAAAAGGGTATGCTTAAGGCTTGTGTATCTAGGTATACAGAAAAAATTGTTTAGGATTGCAGGATAAGAACATGACTTTCGACTTTTCTGTGAAAAGAAGCATCAGCAAAATACCATAATAAAAATATCTATATTCTCAACTTCACGTTACTAATCCAGTGAAATAAATAAAGTATTGTTTTAGACAGTACACCTCTGGAATGTGACAACAAAGAAGTGTTAGGTTTTTTCCTACAAAATCATGATGGATAGAAATTTCTTTTTAAATGAAAGTTGGATTACTTAATATTGATCAAAAAGAGGTATCAGCAATACTTTTTGCAGGTGGCACTAAAAAGCAAAAACCTACTCTGTAATTAAACAGAATGAGTAAAAAGTTAGACTCTTCAGCTACAGAACATGGAAAGAGAATGGAAAGAATGAAAACTTAATTTGAAAGTAAAGCCTACTGATGGGCTAGAGGAAACTGATGGAAGGAAGAATAAACCAGAACAAGGTATGGAAGAATATTAATTTGATTTAGGAGACATAGAAGTAAATAGGGAAATGAAAAGAAAAGGTATCGGCTGGAGATGGAGAAAAATAGAACCTGAAAAACGAAGATGCTGAAACTCTCTTTGAGTCTCTTTGGGGATCTGCCTTTTCCGTTCATCAAAAGGAAGGGGATACAGGGTGATCAATTGGTTTTGTGAGAAAAAGAATAGCAAACAGCCACAAGAAAATCCTTTCTCACTGAGGAGTGAATAAAGCTACAGTTGGATTGCCTTAATGCAGTTTTCTTGAAAAACACAGACTCCTGTACCCTCCCAGTGCTGGTACTAGCATTTGTGGTTCCACATTAGTCTGTTAGGAAGCTGAAAATTAGCCTGGCCAAGCTAGCTAACCAAATAAATTATCATCCAGTTCAATCCTAGCAACAGCTCGATATGGAGCTAGGGCAGTAAATGCATCCCTTTCGATGGCTATTTGCATTTAGATCAACAGAAAGTCAACAAACCACAGTCTTGCTTAACTGCATGTATTTTTATAAAGCATCCTTGGTTATGGCAATACCCTTTTTAATAACACAAATATAATAAAAGGGTATGAAATGATTAAACGATTTTATTGACCTAGTGCAGTATCCCTATATGATCTTACTGTGGTAATTATTTTTAAAAATTAATTGTAAAGCAATTATTAAAACCACCAATCACTTGTTTACCCTTTTATAATTATTAAGTGACTCTTTATTCAAAGCATTTTCATATTTTGCTGCAGTGATGTGAAAATGTTGCATATAATCAGCTAATGCTCATGCTTGGTGAAGGTACAGTCTTTGGATATGTTTGCTGAAATCACTTGCATCAAATAGAATGGCAGTATTTGATGCAAGTAAAACATATCTTAACTGCATCTTAACATACCATAAATGCAAACTAACCAGTTGTGTTAGTTATTGCTCTAAATCTCCCTTCAACTTGGTTTCCCAAAAGTCTCAATATAAAAATTTTTGGAGAAACTCATGTTTTGCAGATCTCTAGGAAGTCATGTGGTTTTATCAAACCACTGTGACTCAGTATACGTCTTTATTTTTCAGTAGAACTAAGAATTCAGAGCAGCGTGACTGAGCTGAGTTGGGCTAGGCAATTACTGAAATTTTATCAATGAGGTCTTGTCCACCCAAAAAAAAAAAAACCCAGCAAAAACAAAAAACAAACCCAAACCCAACCAACCAACCAAAACTAAAAATCAAAACCAAAACAAAAAAAACCCATTTCTTGTTTTTCTGGCTATACTGCTTCTCAGAGCTACAGGTCTGAAAGTGCAGTCTTTTAGACTGCATTTCAGACTTAAACTGGAAATGCATCCTAGCACTGAGCTTAACTGAAAGTTGCACTTACGAAATAGTGAATAGAGAGAGACTTTAGAAAGTCCGTTTTCACTTATGCACCTACCACCATGTGTCCTGTCCTCACTGAATAGGATCTGCTTTATCTAGGAAAAAAAAAAAATCTAGAGAGCAGAACACTCACAAGTGAATTTTTTTCCCATCATTTTCTCCTAAGTTATTGCTTAAATCAGTCACTGTATAGATATTTGTGGAGATAGCTTGATAGCTATCTAATTTTGATCTGCAGTAGTTTGGTTGTCTGAACTGATTTAAGAAATTGAAAATGTGAGACTTCTGTGAACATCAGTCCTTTCTGGGAGAAAGACATTAAGAAAAATTTACTGTGTAATCAGGCTTTCTTGTGGAGAGTCACTACATAAGCAGTTTGGAAAATCACCAGATACCATGAGAGATGCTGATTAGTTTAGTTTAGAAAGAACTGGAGTAATGTAACTAAAAAATAAGTTTACTGACTTAAAACAGCTGCAAAATCTTGACCTCTAAGTATTATTTTGACATGTGTTAGGAACACTTATTTTTTAGTGGTTGGAATCTTCCCAAAGACCTACAGCTCCTTTTCAAAGAATCCTTGAACTGTACTTGCAAACTTTGTTAACTCATCTATGTGCACACATTCCTGGATTTTTCTGGGCCTACATCCATTCTATGTGCATAGAGGCAGTTGTGTGATGTTGATAGAATCTTGGAAGGCATAGGCAAAACTTTTTTTCTTTTTTCTTGGTGGAAATAGATGTGTGTCTTGACTTTATAGGATAACATAGTTTTTAAAAAAGCAGCTTTCTTTAAGCATTTCCTTCAGGTTGTAGGTGTTCTACTAGTTAACTTCCTAAACTCCTTAACATGTATCAAACTTTGTTCTTTAAATGGTTGCTTGTGGAACAATTTCCAATCTACCTTTATGCTGTCTTTTTCTGCCCAATTGCTTCGGACCTCTGTGCTATGCACACTTCACGTTCACTCTGTATTAACTTGCACTAATCTTCTGCATTTCTTCAAAGAGCATTGTGCCAATGCAACCCCAGTGCACTGTTGTGGTATGTACAGGATATCCCCCCCGCAAGTAATCTCAGCAATTGTATTTACCTGGGCCAGTGGACAGCCAAATTTACCATCACATGCAAGGAGTCGTTAGCAGAGCAATCCAAAGACAAGGAATGTATCACTCACACTTGTACCACTGCTTCAGGCCTATGAAAGTTGTCTGCAGCTACATGAGGCACGTTCCCGCTTTGAGGAGTTTTGCGTACCTATCTGTGTGTTGCCTGCTACTATTAGCAACAATGTGCCAGGCACAGACTTTAGCATTGGTGCTGACACTGCCTTGAATGCTATTGTGGAGGTAAGACTGCGTATCTTTTAAAAGTAAAGATGTTAAAGTGCTTAAGATGGGGATAGCTAAAGACCTTGAAATGTCTAGTTTTCTAAAATAATTCAGTTACTGTGCTTTTGTTATGTTTTATAGGTAAGTTTTCCAAGACTGATTAAAGATTAACCTCATAAAAATTAATTATGTGGGATATTTAACTCTTGGGGACTCTGTTTTGTTATCCAAGACTGCTGCATTAGTGCTTAGGACATTTGCTTTTACTGAAATAAAATATTTTGCTTGCTTTGATTTTATTTTTTATCTTACATATTTCCTCAGAATTACTTAGATGAAAGAAGAAAGCATATGTTTTAAAAATAAATGCCACATTTATTGCATGGGCTAATGACTGAGCTCAGTGCAGTAGACCATTTTAAGTATGTGGTCAACACTAAACACATGAATAATCCCATAGGCTGCATTAGGCTTAACATATATTAAGTACATATAAATACATGCATAGTGTAAGCAGTTAAGTCTGTCACTGATGGTAACTAAACAAGTTAGAGGCCAGAACTTGCTATGAACGAGTTCTCCATTTAAGTCGGAACGATCAGTTTTCTTGTGTTAGTCTGCCATAGCTTTTTCCCTTGGGTATAAATGCTATATGAAGTCTTTAAGTTCTTTACTATCCTATTGAGTCTGCTGGAGCCACAGCAGTGGGAACTGAGTTGAAGTCTAATGCAAACAGATGAGTAAACCTCTGAACAGCTCTGGGTTTTATCAAACCCCACATTATCAATCCGTATAACTAATTATGAAGTAATTGGCCAAGAAAGTCAGAATAGAGATCCAGGGGTCTGAGAAATGCAGGTTTGTTTTCCTGCTCTGATACAGTGGTATTCATTTAAATTGAGTGAAAAAGCTCGATAGATGATTGAAAGAGCTGTGTCAGAATACATTATGGCCTGCTCTTTGGGAGATGCAATGCAGCATCCCTGAGGTGAAAACGACCTAACATGTAGTGTGGGTAAATTGTAGCAGTATGTTCGTAGGCAGGACACAGGTACTTTTACCACTCCATTAGTTGCTTCCCCCTTAACTACTTCTATAGATGTCACGCTAAGTCTGCTAATTATGACTGATACCACTTCTAACAGTGAGGCACCTGTAAAAGTGAAAACATGAAAACACAATGGGGCGAAAATAGTGATCGCATATATAGCTGCTTCCTCTTATTTCAATATTGTTATTATTAATTTCGGTTTGTACAGCTTTCAGTAATGCTCTCAGTAAAAAATAAAATAATAATGGTTTTATCGATTGAATTTCATTATGGTTTGAATGTTTAGTTTATGCTAAAAATAGAACACTTGATTTGGTGAAGTTTTGAATATTGTGTTTTTCATGAAGCTGGCTCAGTTCATATGAAAGCTCAACTAGCAGTGGAATTCCAAAGAGTACTCCGAAAAGAGTCACCATGCCTCCATGTTTAAAACTTCTGAAAGCTGCATCACGTGTTTGAGCTTTGGCCTTTCCAGCCTATGGAGTAGTATATGAATTAATGAATCTTTAAAATCCGTTTGTGCCACGTTTGTGTTTGGGTATTTCTGTCACAGTCATTCTGAGAGAGCAAGAATAGCAGAAAGTTTCTACTATGTCTCTTGTATAGTCAAGAGTAGAAATCCTTCTAAATAAATCTGAAGTGGGTAATCCCAAAAGCAACCAATGATTTACATCCTTGCTTAAAACTTCTCAAAAGGCAGAAGATTTCATTCTACTACCAGCAGCTGGAAAACTTCTTTAGAAAGCTTGTCATTTGTCGATCTTTTAAGTCTCAAAATGAAGGAAATCATCACATGTATTTATTTCTTCAGTGTCTAAAGCCAAGATTTTTTTTATATCATAAGCTAAACACATAGTATCCGTCCAGTTCCAGGCAGCTTTTTTAAAATGAGTTAAAATTGGTTGAGTGCTGCATCTGCCACTATTAAAAGTAATGGGGATTTTTATATATTTGCTCCTGTTTACTATATGCCAGGTGCCAGTACTGTGTAAAAATTCTTATGAAACCAGATCTGGAAGGAGAAAGTTCACTGCTTGAGGACATTGTATTGTAAAATCCAAGACATGTAAAAGAGTGTCATTTTGAAAAAAACGATGAAGTTCGATGTAGGCTTTTGTGATGTAGTTTGTTACAGGGATACTTCCTGCGCAGGATAACAGAATGTCAATCTATATTCTGAATAAATTCATGTGAATTCTGCACTTGTGCACTTGTATATACATGTGTGTGTGTATGTGTACACATAACATGCATATATACAAATATATAAATAAAATATATATAAATTAAATTACATGTATCTTTTGGTAGCTGGACCTAAATAAATGCATGCATTGTTTTTAGTCCTTCAGTGCATTAAACCTTATGATGTTAGAAGCTCAAGTCTTTTATTTTAACTTTTCTCACATCAATTAATTATTTGTTCTGCAGTCTGTTAGGTATATTTTTAAAGACTGTATTGCTCACAATCTTAATTTCAGCATGAAATATTATTGTCAGTTAGCTGAATGAAGATTCTGGTTGTAAATACCTGTGAAACAGAAATACCTCAAATATTGCAGCATCTGCAGTTACTCGTTCAGAAAATCAGTAAGACATGGGGATTTTTTAATGTTATCATAATTCAGATTTCAAGATGACTAACTTCCCAGGTACTTTTATTTGTCTTTTTTTACTAAACAGAAGTTGTTTGGGGAAAGTACATCAGTTTTGCAAAATTCTTCTTGTCACCAAGTCTAGTATAACATATTTATTTATTTTTAAGACAAAGAAAGAAATAATGTCCTTTTCTTTCTATTATTTGCCTTCTGAAAGGAAGATACATTACCTGATGACTTTATAATAACTTTGAAGGGTAGGAAAACTCATTCTGGGAAGTAAGAGTTTGTCAAATAGCTTTTTGAGTATTATTAAAACCTGGAGATGCATAGTAACCTAGTTCCTAGGTTTCTATGTTTTCCTAAGTTTCTATGTTTTCCTAAGTTCCATAGGTCCTACCACACTGGAGATTTTCTTTGTTATTTTCTAAGTCTCTTAGGCAGCTCTAATAAACATTAGTGTTAACTGGTGGCATGTAAGCAACAGATCTCTTTGTAGAGAACATTTCTTATGCTGGTCGGAGTAAGATGCAAGTGGAGATGGCAATCTTTTATAGTAAGTATGTACCTGTTAATAAAAAAACAAAAACATTTTTTTAAAAAAAAAGCGGTGCTTGAAAGACTTACATTTATGTGGATATCATTATTGGAAAGTAAACAATGGGGCAATACATGCTCAGGACATGTTTGAGAAACTGTAACTGTTAAGTATGGTTGGGAATGCAGTGAATTTTAAAATCAATACTAAGAAGAAATAAACTCTTCAGTAATGAACAGAGTTAAAGCAAAGAAGAGAAACTTACTCATACCAGAGCTGATTACAAAGCTCCTTTATATCTATTTGTATCTCTGTTAGAAAACTATGACAGCTTTTAATTCCATGCACAAACCAAAATTAATTCTTGTTTTAGTATTTGCAGGAAGCAAATAAGAGTTGATAGTAGCAAAACATTTTATTTTGACTGTGGTGTTCAATGTATAATATCTAAGAATTACTTTATCTGGTAATTATTATGGTTAAATGGATTATGCTATGTTGGAATTTTTAAGGATGTATTTTTTATAAGTTCTTTAAACTTTTTTACCAATAAGTGACATAAAATTACATGACATACAAAAACATAGAAATTCAGACTTTTTAATTTAAACTTTAAATATCTTGTCTTTGATTAGACATGTGATCGCATCAAACAGTCGGCCAGTGGTACCAAGCGTCGGGTATTCATCATTGAGACCATGGGTGGTTATTGTGGTTATCTGGCTAATATGGGGGCGCTTGCGGCAGGAGCTGATGCTGCTTATATCTTTGAAGAACAGTTTGATATTCGAGAGCTCCAGGTACACAGCATTAGAAATGTTTTCCTAATTTTTAAGTAGATCCTAAAATTGTTGTACATATATAGCATAATGTGTATATTTGAAGTTCGTGTTACAAAAACCCCAAATGTTTATATTGTATCTAAAAGCTGTGTTTGTCAGTAGCACTTTCATATAATGCTGGTTCTTACGCCATGTTTTATAAAGGAACATATACCAGTTATTCTTGGCATCAGATTCAGTTAACTGACAAAATTATTTTATTAGTCATTAAACACTACTAGGTGAATTGTTTCATTTTTATTCTTTTGATTGAAATTCAAATTACATGTAAATGAACAGACCTGGGCAGTTTTAAAAGAAAAACAAAAATAGGGGGAAAAAAAGAAATACCTTTTCCATTGTGTTAAATGGCTATTCATGTCAGGAGTTGAATAGTGTGTAAAGTGTGTTAGATACTGACTTTGATATCACAACTATTTGGAGCACGTTTGGAGGTTTTACTAAAATAAAGATCTCAGGCTTTAAGGATTACAGATTAGGGTGTAAGCTGATATGGAACTTGTCTACTATGAGGCTTTTACACTTCTCAAGTAATTGGCACTAGCTGTGGTCAGGGACAAATATGAAACTAAACAGACAGAAGTTTCGTGAAAGGAAAAGAGGTGTGAAATGAATTGTAATTCCTTTTCACTTATTTCTCAGTGGCCTGTACTCTTCATTTCATGTATGGGAGTACAAGCACAGCAGAACATCACTGTATCCACAACAGGACTTTTGCAAGGACAGGGAGTAAGGGCCAGATACGGCAATTTCTGTATTTTTATGTATATTGACGTTATCCAACTTGGTGCTATACCAGTATAGCATACAAAGCAACAACTTTGTATTGCTATTAAAATCAGTTATTTGTGATGTGGAAGAGGAAGTTTATTTTAACCCAAGATGAATAACCATACACAGTATATTACCCTGGATCTCCAAAACCCTGCTGATAATTTGAATTTGTATGTAATATTTGATGTGGAATAGTTTACAGAAGTTCTCGTGATATGTAGGCTCATTAAAGTTGCTTTAGAGTTCTGTTCAGCTTGTTAAAAATACTTTTGTTTTTTCTAGGCTAATGTGGAACACTTGACTGAAAAAATGAAAACCAGTATCCAGCGTGGTCTAGTGCTGAGGTCAGCAAAAGTAGTTTTAATAGATGGCATCAGTGACGCTGAGCGCTTCCAGCCAAGTGGGCTGTTGGCCGCTTGCAAAGACACTCGAAGTCTATATTCCTTGATTATTCCTTTAGCATGAGATTCTTACTAATGTTGTAGCTCCAGAAGGCAAGTCTGGGAGACATCTGGATGCTCAGGTCCAAAACTTCTTTCTATGTAAACATATTTGCTCTACAATCTAATATTTTATCCTATTTTCAGCTTAGTTTCTC
The DNA here is from genome assembly GCA_008921705.1 of Burhinus oedicnemus. Classification (NCBI taxonomy): domain Eukaryota; kingdom Metazoa; phylum Chordata; class Aves; order Charadriiformes; family Burhinidae; genus Burhinus; species Burhinus oedicnemus. The sequence goes on from VFFE01009228.1 coordinate 2,243,687, forward strand.
ATCAGCTTTATTGTAGATTCTTTCTTACTGTAGATAGTGTGAAAACTAGCATACTCGTGTACACATATAGTATGGCCTTTACTATAAAAATCCTATTTAGATTTTAGGAGATAATACAAAGTAAAATATATTTCAAAAATCAAAACATTTAAAATATGTTGACTAGCATGTTTTAAAATTATACCTTCTTGGGCAGCATGAATCATGCTGTAGCTTCTCTCTTTCTTGAGCATTTATTTTCAGTATGCCAAGTAGCAAAGGGTTGAAAAATTAATACCACAATAAATTGTATGAGGATACCATTATATTTGTTCAGGTTCTACTAGTTATATGACTAGGGTGAGAAAATATCCTACATTTACAATATTGGTAATGAACAACCTAAGGTACTATTCCTTATCCTGCCTTTTTTAAAGGGCAAAATTTTAATGCAGTTTTTCCTCTGCATAATGAATTTGTCAGACCTAAAATGATATTTTTCGCTACCTTATTCAACAATTGATTCCAAGTGACCTGCCAGTGATGTCAGTGTAGTAAAAGTAATGCAGACTTCAAAATCATGAGCATGTTACATAAAAGTGAACATACGTGATTAGACAAAAATATCCAAGCCATGATTACTGGTATCAAGAAAATGGGAAAACATTTGTCATTCAGTAGCTGTAAAGCATCCACTACTTAATAGTAAATTTGCTAACTCTGTCTGGCCTTAATTGTTACAGAAATGAGAACTGCAATGAGAACTACACAACTGACTTCATTTATCAGCTGTATTCTGAAGAAGGAAAAGGAGTGTTTGACTGTCGAAAAAATGTATTGGGCCACATGCAGCAGGTAAAAATGACCTTAAAATTACAGTCAAGCCTAACTTTGTGTGAACAAAGTGCATACACTATTCAAGCGTTTCAAGCAAGTCTGATTCAGGAGGAAAGAAAAAAAAATGTGTGGATTTTTGTTTGTAGGTAACTTAGAAGTTTTTGTTAGGACTATATTTTATTGCAGTTCTTTCTTAAAAATCTAGGAAAAAAAATGCATTAGATTCTTAATGATTTTCATTTTTATTCCTTTCCTGTCTATATTAATAAACGATTACACTTTTTTAATACAGCTATCTTACTATTATTGTAATACAACTGTAGAACACACTTATCTGCCCATCCATAATGTATCTGGCTTCTGAACCCTGGAAGAGATGAGATTTTGTTAAGAAAATATGTGCAGATAGATTGTTCTTGTAGAAGAGACAGTAATGAACTACTTCTTGTGGTCTTTGTACCTTGCATCTCTTTATCTCACTACACTGCTTGTTAGTGGGCAAATAGTAAGTTTCTAATTTGGCTACACTAACCACCAAGACTGAGGTAGAGTAAAAAATACATGTAGAGCTAAATTTCTCAAGTACTAGTAGTGAAACAACTGTCTTTCCTTTTAAGTCATTTCAAGTTTTATGTATATTCCCCTTACTCATATATATTTTTAGATTATTCAACATTTGGCACTTTCTGCATAAAATTTCACAAAGTTTATTTTGAAGGTCAAGACCCGCATTAGTCAAACAATCTGTTTGGAACTATTTGGAACTATTTCACATATGATTTCAGTCCCATCTGCTGCATTGAAAATGGACAGAAATGTCAGACTTTATATAATATAGACAGAGGGTTTAAAAAAACCCCAGAACAACACTTTTGTTCCCAGAACTATATAAAAGCTGCTGTAATACTTGGAATGAAAGCAGCCAAAAAAAAAAAAAAAAAAAAAAGCGACTACTATTCTAGGAAGTCCCAGCACAGTTGTTTCAGCCTAGTATTACACACATGGCATTGTGGCCTTCCTTGTTCTAGCTGCAATAGAGCGCTATGCTTCCCCGATTTCTAGATTAGGGTCAGCACTCGCGTTTCTTAGGCTCCTTCTAATGCCCCTCCTTCAACTGTTCCCTGGTTTATGTTGTGCTGAATCCAGGTTGCCCTGTGGCAGTGGGGTAGCTGGGCAGTGTGGAATGATCAGCACCAAGGGGAAGTGGAAGAAAGTGCCCTCCATTTATCTAAGTGAAAAGTATTAGTGATTCAATGAGACTTCTACAAGTGCTTAACACAAATTTTAAATGTTTTAGCTTGATTTGCATGGTTGGCTTTTTGGTTTGTTTGTTTTTCTAAGTGGGGGGAAATGGAAATAAGAGGTAGCGCAGACCGTTACAGGGATGACTAATAAAATAAAGACACAAATACTGATTCGATAACTAAACTAACACACAAATTTTCACACAGGGTGGTGCACCTTCACCATTTGATAGAAACTTCGGGACAAAAATTTCTGCAAAAGCTATGCAGTGGATCTCCAAAAAACTGGAAGAAACCTACCGAAAAGGTGCAGAAATATTTGGTGCTATCTCTTCTTACTGTCTTTGGTTAGCTCTCGGTATACACAAACATATGAATGTATATTAGTTCGTTAGTCAACATACTTCTTTCCCTTTTGATGATGTTTTTATTATTCCGTAGTGCCTTGTGGTGCTTCCTACTGTGGGAAGACTTCCCCTCAAGTGAGGTCAATAATTCAGATAGCTATTTTCTTATCTTTCTTTTAAAAATGCTAGTGTGATTGCAGTTTTTCATGCATGAAGGAATTGATGGTTATATAGTTACATCTGTTCTTCCTTTTTGTTTCATGGTGGCTACATGGGAGACAGAAGAAGGTAATATGTCTTCTTTGGGAATTTTTGTAAAGCATTATTTACTAAAATCTAATTTAAAACTTGATGTTAAAATTCAGTCTTACTGTTGTTTAATTACACTGTATTTTCATTGCTAATCACCAAAGTTAAATTAAAAAGGTGAAGATCTCCTAACCCTATTAAAGTACTAATTGATGTTTTATCATTACGTTAAATATTCAGTAATTGAAATTAAGCTACTGTAAGCTCCCTATTAAATTTAATTACAGAAAAAGGGTATTTACCCTTAAAAGTGTAAGAAAGATGCTGAATTATTTCATTCTTTTTAGGAAAAGTATTTGCCAATACCGATGACTCAGTTTGTTTGCTGGGAATGCGTAGACGCAACCTTGTTTTCCAACCTGTGGCTGAGCTTAAGAATGAAACAGACTTTGTGTACGTATATGCTGCTTGTATTTCAAACATCTCAACACAGGCTTCCTTTCACCACATCAAACATCTTCTCCACAGTGCTGACACACAGCGTTTGCCAACCGTTTTATTCCACTTTTGTCTTTGGCCTGTATTCAGCCTGTGATTCACTTTGATTGTTCACTTGTCTTTTCTAACAACTCCCTTCATGCTTTCTCTTCATCCTCCTTATACCTGGAAGTCTCGTTAAGAATTCTGGGATTCTGCTGTCCTTTAAATAACGTTCTCATAATTGTCTTTGCTCTAATGCCTAGAATTACTTTACTTCTGCTGCAGTTTAGTGGGGCAGCATTTCTGTGCCCAATTTGGTATTATACTTACCTATAAAGAACATCTTTATAATAAAATCTATTAGTTCCTTCAGTATTCTGTCCTAATTTCTCCCTGTTTTGGGTCAGTGTTTACATCCCACCATGAATGTCAATATCTGATCCTATTTGTAAGGAAGGCCATTACTCTTAGTGTCGTCAAATGACCTACAAAATGTCTTGGTCAGAGCTACCAAGTAAATCACCTTTCTTTCTTTCTTTTTCTTTCTTTCTTTTTCTTTCTTTCCCACTACACCTCTTTCACAGGCACAGGATTCCCAAGGAGCAATGGTGGCTGAAGCTGCGACCACTAATGAAAATCCTGGCCAAGTACAAGACTAGTTATGATGTTTCAGATTCAGGACAGCTGGAGCATGTTGCTATGCACAGCCCAAAGGAAGTAGAAACCGGAGCCATCTAAACACATCACTTTTAGAGTATTGTAATAGATGCACATTGTGAGTAACAATGCTTTAGAATCGTTACAGCTTTGTTTTGTAACAATTAAATTATTGTACCAGCACTTTATGTGAAACAAGACATTCAGTTGTCACAGAGATTTTGTCCTGTATTTGTGTTATGTTTGAAACAAACCCTAGCATCTAATAGATAAGCACCATTTACTGATACTACCCTTTAATAGAAAGTGCAACCACCCGTTCTATGCACTCTGTAAGTTACTCATTTACTGCACTTTGTTTCAGAGTACTTACACCCAAAAAAGAAGTGTAGATGGCTAGCTTTGTGTTGAGTTACAGGATGTGCTTAATGTATCTGAAGTGAAATAAAGTACTGTTGCAAACATCATGAGTGACTTGTCAGAAATTGTGTTCACCTGCTTTTAAACAATTGGGGGAATAACACTTCATGAAGGATTCTCTATACATTCCAGCGAAGGAAAAAAGCAACTGCCCTTTTCCTTCCCTAACCATGCAGGAAGTATTCACAGCAGGGTAAGCTGGTTTGCATTACTTCTTCAGGATCAGGCTGGAACTCAGAATCTTTTCGCCTTGTACAGGGATGATAAAACTATACTTCGGTGGCGGAGGGGGAAGCTTTAACAACCTGGGATTCAGAAGGGTGTAAGCTGGTCCTTGCTTCATGTTTCCCTTCTCTCAGCTTCTTCAAGACTATTAAACACCCCCCCAATGATGAAAAAGGGTAAAATTGATTTTTGAAATCAGGTTGACAAACCAGTAATAATGTTTCCTCATGCCAGCTTATCTGTTAACTGGACCTTGACAAAAAGTTAAAAATGAGACTTGTGTCATATCAGTATGACTGAACGTTGCCCAAACTGTCAAGATAAGTTGAACTTAAAACACCCTGTGCACTGACTGATTAGTGATTTGCTCCACTATACTGCAGTTCACTACTAATTTGGCTTGATGCAAGGTGGAATGTCCTGTCACAAAGCTCCTCTACCTGTTAGGTCGCTTATGCAAAAGAAGCTGGAATTATCACACCAAAGAATGAAATCTGTCAGTATGACAGACATAGGTTTTTTTTATGTCCAACAGCAGACATGATTTCAAACAAATGCCATTTAAAACTCTAGAGTTTTACATATACAAAAATATTTAATTTATATAGTATTCATATGTGATTGGAGGAGTGAGTCTTCAGTAAAATATTAATGTCTGTCTGTGCCATAACAGAGCAAATCATTCTTGCTCTCAAATACTGTATGGTTAGACAATTTTACACATAGTTATTTCAAGGACAGCTTTTAACTGGTTTGTTGGATACTGTTAAAAGCAGCAGTCAACATTTAAGTTGGACCATAGCACAGTTAAAAGTTACTACAAGAAACTAATTATATAGTCACACAGATTGGCTTGTTTTGTATTAGCATGGATGTTCAGCAGCAATTCATCGTTTGACCCACGAGGGATCTTTGGTGATATCTGCATTTTCTGGGCCAAGTACAGCTTGACCACGAGTGCTCTTTCCAACTGCAAGATACCTGCAAGAAAAAAACAGAAACAAATGAGAAGCTGCTGCATTCGGTTACCCATAACTTTGCTATACAAGTTAAAAATTCTCCCATCTCAGGAAAAAGTGTTGTTTGATATGTACCCATTGTTTGCTTTTACAGCATCTTTTGGATTTAGTGTTTTTCCCCAGTCATCACAATACAACTGTTAGGGCATAGCCCTAACTAGCCTATCTCCTTGTATTCTTCAGTAGTGGAATTCTTAAGTCTGAAGTGGAATTCAGAAGCCTAAAGAAGCACAAAACGCTACAAGTCTAGAAGAACCAGCTCGTATAGCCAGGAGCTGGATGTCTGAGCATACTCTTTCTCCAGACAGTTTGTGGACCCTTCAAAAGTAAAACAAACCGGGAACTGTAGAAGGGAGTTACATCTGCTAAAATACAAGAAGCAGGATATTATTAACATCTCTTTCTAGGTCACAAAAGTAAATAGTGACAGTAGTACAAAAGGACAAGGGAAGAAATCCAAGAACTTTATTATGACAACTTTCACAAACTGTTTTCTTCTGCAAATCACAGAATCACCGGGGTTTGAAGGGACCTCTGGAGATCAGCTAGTCCAACCCCCCTGCCAGAGCAGGGTCACCTACAGCAGGTTGCACAGGGTGGCGTCCAGGCGGGTTTGGAATGTCTCCAGAGTCGGAGACTCCACCACCTCTCTGGGCAGCCTGTTCCAGTGCTCTGCCGCCCTCAAAGGAAAGAAGTTCCTCCTCATGTTTAGATGGAACTTCCTATCAGTTTTTTTGTTTTATTTTTCAAGTAAACATTTTCCTAAGTTGAACACAGACTTACTTGTTTGATACGTCAACCAGGTTATCAGTGTTGACAGCAAAAAGCTGTTCTCTGTGCAACTGCTTCATTTCATCTGAAATCCCATATAAGAAATGATCCATTCCTAGGAAAGAAAGAAAACAAAACCACGCACTGCATTGGTACTGGCATGTCAGGTACAGCTAAGTGCATGCACAAGTGCAAACTAAGACAGGTACATGTGCTGGAAGGAAAGAATAAGGACTACCATTAGGCCATTGTTCTGAGACAATACCTAACTGTAAATCAAATATCAAAGGTTAGAACTGGGTAAATTAATTTTCTGAGGTAGTAAGAGTTTCCTATTTAGAAAAAAAAAAAATTTCATATTTATTCTGGCAACTGATTTAGTTGTCAAAAACCTAAACATAATGGTGGTCCAGAAAATCTAAAACACCGTAACACAATTCATTCTAAAGAGTCTCAGTACTTCCTAACATTTTAGCCAAACTGCATTTCATGAAGCTTCTGTATTTGTTGTGGTTTGTAACAACAAACTCTTAAAATTTGCAATCAGTTGTAGTATATGTGCAAGACAAAGGTTTGATCACCTTTTTGTTGGAATACTTGCCTACAGTATTTTAGTGTTAATATTAAAATGAATATTATAGGTCCATGAACAACCAGAGAACTCCCAATATAATCACAGAAAAGCTTTTTGTCACGCAAATAATCACAGAGGAAAAAAAAGTGGTTTGGGAGGACATCTGTCAACTAGTCCAACCTCCTGCCCAAAGCAGGGCTGACGTCAAAGTTAGGTAAGGTCATTCAAGTCGTTACGTGGCGCCAATGATCAAAATAAGAGTAGTGTGAAGGGACGGGTATTTCTCTGTGCAACAGCTTCCAGGCCCGCTGGACAATGTTCTTCTATTCAGTGTTTCACTAAATTTGCCACAGCTCAGTAAAGATGCATGTTCACATATCAAAGAATGTAAATCATTACTCTCACAAATACCAACATTCAATATGTACGCTTTTCACTCATATGCACCTAAGGTTACTTCTTTTTTTAATTGCCCTGGCCAAAACCAAGTTTCATCAGCTGAAAGTCAGCTTAATTTTAAGTTTTCTTGTTTAATAAGTTAGTGTTAATACAAGCACTTATTAAAATAATGCTAATTTTAACACAATTCCTTTATGTATAGGAAAGGAATGTATTCTAACTTAGCAGGTTTTGTACTGAAATTAAGCTGAGAATGGGGGAGGGAGGAAAAAGCGAGGAAAGCAAAGCAATGTGTGAAGGTACTACCAGCCATCATTAAGTATGCAGATGTGTAAAGAAGATAACACCCTCCACCATAGCAGGCAGACTTTTATGCTTTTAAGTTCTTCAAAAAAAGTAATGGACAAACGGTTAGTGACATTCATAATCAATATGCACACTTGTGTCAGGAAAATAAGCCTTCAACTTTTTTGAATCGGAAGACCAATATTTCTTTTTATTTGCTTGCATTATCTACCTCCATCTCCTAGCTGTATTCACCTGACATCAAGGAGCAGTACGAGTACAAAAACCAGCAGAGAGACTGAATGTGCGTGGTATTTCTGAAAGGGAGCAACAGGAATTGACTGCAATTGTCTTACATCTGCCAAGTACAAATTTTATCATCGGTTTAGCAAACTATTTTCTTCCCTTTAAATGTAAATTAAAAAAAAAAATAATACATTGGCAGCGCTGGGAGGCTGGTGAGAATATACCTTTATCTGAAGGAGCTATTGGTGCATCTACAGCAGCAAATACTGCTAGCTTAGCTTCATCGATATCTTGTTGTGTGAATTCTCCAGATTTGGCCCATTCAACTGCTTTTTCAAATGTTTTCAAGGTGGCTAATGAATTTGGGTCTCTTAGAAGAAAAAAAAGAAGTAAAATTAATTACTTTAAGTCTTACAAAATGAAATACAGCAAGTGCTCTGTTCTCGTTTCATTCATAGTTTACTACGCATCACACAAACATACATACATGCGGATTAAAACAAATTATAAACTTCCTTTTTGTTTAGAAGAAGAGGGATTGGATTTTAGTTTTTTTTTTTTCCAGAAGAAAGAAGTGTTGCAAACCAGGCATATTTTGAATTTTAGATACACAAATGAAGCAAGTTCAGTTAGCTACAAGTAGTTCCAAGGCACTGCGTTGAGAGCTAGTATTTAAAAAGATAGTAAACCAGCACTGTTTACAATGCACTATCAATTTGCTGCAACAGCTTAGTAAGCACAGCTGCCATTAATATCAACAACAGCAGTATTTATGATATGCCCTATCTTCTCTAAGTTGTGTTTCCTGCTACACCTGTTCCTGCTCTCTGTAAAACTGGTGCAACAGGTTAACAACTACTGAAATGCTAACCAAGACAAGTCCCACCACGTTGAAGCTCCACAGAGAGGCAAGGCTGCTCAAATTTTAACTAGAAATCCTGACCAAGTACTGTGCTAGGCTGCCTTTAGTCTAGGGAAACGATTTAAGCCAGGACTCTAGCCTCATAACATATTTAGTGGAGATTGTAACTAGTTTTTAATACCTCCAGTTCAAATTTCATCTGAAAGTGCTTTGGTAAGACCAATGCAAGGTAACTGTTCTTGACTGGCCAAAAAGAGGAAAAGAAAAGAAGGAGAAAGCAGTTCTAGCTCCTCACTGGCAATGCTTTCTGCCAAATCTCTGGTGATTCCAGCCACAGTCACCAAAGGAAGCTGCATATTTTCAAACTCAGGATCTTAGGGAACAACATCATTCTAACTTCCTGGTCTCAAGTTTAGAATAGTCTCGAATTCCCTTTTTTTAGGGCCTCCTCAATCCAGGAAGAAAGAAGTGAAAGCCAGTTTTATATAAATCTGGTACCAAGACAGTAAACATCTAAGTAGAGAGACACAACAACGGTTGGTACCAGCAGGGGTAAGTTAGGGTTTCCTAAGGACAGAAACCAGAGAAAGCAAGGAGGTGCTTATCAACAAAGTTTATATACCTTGAGCAACTAATCTGAACATCATCAGCAATGAATCACTGTCTTGTGATTCAACATTCTTTTTATTTCGCTTGATCTTGAAAGAGAACTACAACTAAGTCAAAAAAAGATACATGTAAGTTCAGTCACCGGTCCCCTCAGACATGAGCAGGAAAGAATGAACCTACTGTTACCTGTAGGAGTAGAAAGTGAATATGCCATTGTGGCTAAGTTTAGCACCTCCACCATAAGCCCCTCCTTTCTCTCTGATTTCTCTATGCAGGAATTTAGCTGTCATCAACCGTGCAAGAATTCGAAGGCTGTAATGAGAGAAATAACAGCAGAGATGTTAAATGAATCGGACAACCGTAATATTCTCAACTTCCTCTGAAGCTCACAAAGATCCCCATTTGCAATGCATCTCTTCTTGTAAGCTACAACAGTAACAATATTAATACTCAATATTTAATAATAGCTGAATAATGTGACATCATTGTAAGAGCGGCACTGCTTTGGAACATTCCTTGACTATTTCCATTTATTTCACTTTAATGAAATACGAGAGCAGCTTCCTAAACTTTGTTACGTTGCAATAGGATTGTCAACTCAGACACATACAAGTAGACAGGGCTGTTCATTTGGAAGTTAGGGGATAACAGCCCCTTGTCATTTAATCTCAGCATTTACTAAAACAGGCAATTTCTGGACCTAGCCATGCAAAGATTGCTCCATAAAGAATTTGTGACAAAGGCACTGCAACGCATTTTCTATCAACATTCCATTTTCCGTGGTCAGCCTAACACTTTCCATTCTGTTTTGGGCTACGCAACATACACAGAAGCTCCCTGCTGATCCTGCTTCCCACCTTGCATAGTCTGCAGTGGTGTAGGGTACTGTTCGAATGCATTCCCCAATATAGTTCACTGGGAAGGGAAGTACAAAATGGGTCTTCATCTGGCATGGTTTGAAAGTAGGATCCTAAGAGAAAAATACATTATTGTCACAGTTAGCACAGATGAGACAATTTATCCATTTGAGAACTCTGGGTTTTTTGAGAACTATGAAATTCTGCCAAACATACAGACAGACAAATGCTGAAGCTGCCACTCGACCTACGCTGCAATCACTGACATTTTGCTTGTGCCCATTTTAGCAATCCAGTACATAGAATTGCCCTGGGAAACTAAAGTACGTGGACTCTGTACATCAGCTACCCATCCTTGCACACCAGTTTCTCAATTGTACTATTAATGAAGAGTTTTGATTAGTATGCTTCCCCTGCCATGCCTTTACTTTGATTGAACCAAGTGTTCATAACTCTCCACTTCTATGTCCACATAAGTGCATGGGCAACACATCACATCTCAGTCCGTCTACTCAATTTTACATATTGAAACCAGATTCAGAACCTGAAACCCACAAGAAAAATGCAAACTATTTATCAACAGCAGCAGCTATATGAATTTCTGCTCAAACATCCCCTGCAATAAATTCGACTCTTCCGTACACCCCCACTTCAAAACTTCCAGTCCTTCTTCACGTCTCCAGGCCTCCACAGCTCTCACTTCTTTGCCTTCACATATAAACCTGCTTGTGTGCTTACTTAAGCAAGAGCAGAGCCTTACACACCTCCAGTAGCTTTTATGGCCCCATTTCAATACTCCCAAACCTTTGTTAACTTCAGAGACCCATTCTCCAGCCCCTCACAACACCTCTAGCTGGTTGGGCCAAGCGCAGCAGCATATATATCGCTGGTCAGCAAGCAAAACGGTGGGCTGAGCTCTCCCTGTCTTCTTCTCAAAGGACAGCTCAGGGTATGCTAAATTGTTTTTCTCTCCTGTAGCCAAATACAGATTTTCATTTTTACTTAATTGTCACTGACGCTGTTGTGTCAGGTGTGATTCACATTCAGAATCATGTAGGAAGGAGAGGAAGGAAAGGAAGCGACTAACTGGAGTGACACCACACGAGCCTGGTTCTGCAAGAAACCAGGTTACAAATAAAGTAAGCATCACTTACAAGAGACAGCACAAGCTGCTGTTTGCCCGCGTGCATGGATGTGGAGCTAGCTAAATGATCTTCACACCAGAACCAAAGAGAAGATAACAAAAAGAACGACACAGAGGGATTAAGAAGTTTGCTGGCTAGTTTAAAGAAACAATCCAGTCAGAGGGTGGAACTGAAGGGCACGTTCCGTTTGAGTGGTGTGCTTCTAAATAGCACGAGGATCTGTAACAGCTTCAGGCGGACCATTAGTATCAGTAACAGCCCTGTAATACCAATATCTCCAACCAATAATGTACTTACATTAACTAGTTTCCTTGTGATCTGCAAACCAGTAAGCATTTCGCTTCCCACAGGCTTGACTTCTGAAGATTTCTACAAGAGACCCAGCCCTCATATTAAAAGATGATTCAACAATTTAGACTAATAATACTACAGACACAACCCCTACCCTTCAAACCTCTCTGAAACCACCATCAGCCCATGTCTTCACAAACATAAGCAAGCTACTCCATTATTTCTTTATATTTGAATTTCTACGCAAATGCCAAACACATTTCCTTCCAAGAGTAATTTGGCACTGAAAGACACTCAAGACAGAGACTAAATGAGGCCCAGAAAGCTTCAGACTATCATTTCCCTCATGGGCAGGGAACTGGGAGCTTATTCCAGTCTCATCAGAAATGAAGACAGACCTGCATATTGACAGAGCAGATTCTCTGTCAACTCTGTTGAGCCAAGCACATTTTGTGCCAAATGTGCTGAACATCCAGATAACGAAACAAATTCCTGCGCAACTGAGGAACTGCACATCATGCCCTATTTCCTTTTGGCCAACATTTCAAGTAAAGCTTAGCTAAAGAAGAAATTACTGTTTTGTGTGACAGAGAAAGTAAGAATTTCTTTCTCCACATCCCACACAAAAGCAGTAACCTCAGGGTAAGGCTTGACAGCTGATCTACAGGATTACTATTGTCTATTTTACTGAGATGAAGACAGCCTCTCTGGCAAAACACACAGATAGCAGCTGATCACAGAGCTGACTCTCGCAAATTTCTTCAGGCATCTTTGTAGGGACATGGTATCCGAGTTCAAATGATCTGCTCCTGATTGCACAGTGCTCTTCATACAAGATCAAATCCAACTGTGTTTGATGCCCTAGTCACAAATGAAGTACTTTCTTACCTCAATCACATGGGGACGAACAGGTTTTCTCTCTTTTTTACTTCTAGCTATGACCTTTATAAATTTCTCTACTTCTTTAGATGCTTCTGATATCTGTTGAGGTGCTGCATTCACTGAACATCTGTTAAAAATACATATCAAGTTTTAAAATATGTTTTTGTGGTTTTGGACAGCCCTTTATAATTTGCACCACTTTGTCTTCCTAAACGTTTTCTATAAAATCATCAGAATATTAGATCTGCGCTCACTGATAATTATCATCACAGAAAAAAAGCAAAATACTCATAACCCAGCATTTGATATGCCAAAAAAAAGTCACAGTCCAATTGCCTTTCTTTTGCTTGCCCAAAGACACCTTCAGACCCAAACTTTAGCAGTAGCGGTCAAATCACTTCTGTGCACAGAACAGGATTGCATCAGTTTTGCAAAATATAAATGTCTCCCAAAAAAACTAATGTCCTCTGCATTCTCTCTTTACAGGCAGACCTACCATGGTTTTGAGCAGTATAGATATTTCCACAATTTATACATCATTTCATGCTTTGCAAAACAGAAGTTTGCGACTTCTGTCACTTCCAATGGATTTATTTTTGGAACTAATGTGCCTGACACTAAACACCTTAAAGTGCCCTCTTACTTTTTCCAATATATGCATAAAGCAGATTCAGTGTTGCTATTTTCCTTTTAAGATAAAAAAAAATCCCAAACAAATTGCATTCTACTGTTACAATACAATATAACAGTATTTGTCTCCTGGGCACTCTTAAGGAAAAATAAAAAGGCAGAATTTTGAGTATTTCTGTAAAATCCTACAGGCCATTTACACACTTTTGGTACAATAGTTACACATGAAATCTGCCCTAAGTTTCTCATACTTGTTAAAAAATGAACAAAATAAGCCAGAGCTACCACTCTGTAAGCAAGGAGAATTTAAATTAATAACATTTTTGTACTTTTTCCACAGACCTCCTGTTTCACAAAACCCCAGTACTCCATGAAGCACACCGAGAAATGCACACTCACAGGCCGTAGCCTCTCTTTAACCAAAATGCCCCTTTTTTTTAGCTGGAACTCACCTGATGTTGTCACTATTTAATAAATACTTCTTAATGCGTGGTAGTTTCCGTAGTATTGGTTTAATATCAGACATTTCTGCTATTCTTTTCATCAACTTCACCTGTGCGGGAAAGGAAGGCAGAAAGATTACACATTAAACCAATAAAAAAAAAAAAAACGGCAAAAAGGAGCAAAGTTGAGGATTTGGGTCTCACTGAAGGATGCCATTAGCTTTTCACCTGATCCATCCCACTGAACATTTCTTGCAGTTCTCCAGAAGGCGTAAGGTTTTTGCTGGCTCTAATAGAGGCATACAAATGCCCACAATCTGCAATCCCGTTTGACAGCTCCTGGGCCGTCTTCTTAACCAGCACTCTGAAGTGTTCTTCCTCCTCAAACCGGGGGCTGAAAAAGTGTAGAAGCAGGTCTCTCAGTCTCATACAATAGCACACCAATGCAATTTATAATACTGAATCAGTCATCATCCCAAGTTCAAGAAAGAGCTCTTAGACTGGTGGTTCTCCATTTAATCCACTATATAGTTATGCAAATGTGGAATACTTAGGTATAGAAACCGGGAGCCATTCAAAGATACAGTTATAAAAAGAAATCCTGAAGCAGGATCTCTGAGAATCATTGGAGCAAGAGGGAAAAAGAGAACCCCAAAACACATGCAAAAACGCAAACAAATGAAACCCAATGTACTGTACTTGTTAAATATTTCACTCCACAAATGCATCATGTCTGGCAGATTTCTATCCAAGCATAGAGATGAAAAGAGCACACCCTGAAGGAAAAAAGAAAAAACAACACACAAAAAACCCCTTCACACAAGACAACCAAAGCAATGGCCTGAGAAATGCACAATAACTTTTTATGAAAGTGATGCAATGATGCCAACCTAATGCTACACATCACAAAATCGCTTTAATGCAGCCTGTGCTACTAAAATCAGAGCAGACAGTAAGTAGCAGTTCAGAAATAGAATTTCTTGTATTTCACATAAAGTACAAATAAAACTGTTCCGGGGATGCACCCTTCTGCCAGGCAGTCTCCCTAATTCAACTCCAGGATCCATGGGGAGCAACCACAGCAGCAGATCCCAGCATATCTGAAAAAATCTTAAGATGATATTGCTAGGATTGTTACCCCCAAAACGAAGATCTAATGATCTTGCAAACATTCTGCATTTCTGAACCACATTAATAGTGACATACACAGGTTAACTGCCATCTCTATGTATAACACTACACCATTCTGTCCTCTACTCTCTGCTTCCAGAATTTTTTGCGGCACTCAAAAATATGGTGACAGATGCTAGCAAAGAACTGCCTTAAAATGGACACCACATCAAGGACTCCCCTTAAAACAAAATACTGTTACTCTAATTGTCAAATGTTTATCTTTCATAAAAAGGCATGAGTCCTTTTATACACTAAGTTTCCAATCTACATGAGCTGACCCTCTACCTGGAAGCCCTGACTGACCCTTAACTACAGGGCTGTTATTGCCAGTGTAACACCTTGAAGTTTATGATTAATTTACCTGTTCATACACATCCAGGTGTGAATCATCTGGAATGATATGTGGGCTGACAGACATACCACCTGTTTTTAGCTCTATTTTCTGGGCCTGTTCCCTGTAATCAAGGGCTCCACATCCCATTCTGTGAAAAACAATAGAGATTTATTTCCATTTTCAGTGTATGCCAAAACCAGGATCCATATGCCATTTGCAAAGGAGACTGTTTAGGCCAATACTAATCTAGCAACCAAACAATTTGGGGTGTTATCAAGCAAACATAATACTTCACACCTTAGGGAAGAAAAAAAATAATACACCAAGCTTTTCAATTAAAGCAACCTGTTAATTCAAAATGGTGTATTAAAAAGTGTGCTTTCTGTACAGGCTGGCTACCAACGTCCATATGGAACTACAGTAGTAACACCACATAAGCTGTTATCACCAATAAAAAGAATAGATTCCTCCCAGCCTAGCTGACTTGTTCTGCCCTGTGCCACTCTTTCCTCTAAGACAGGGTCAGTGTTCCTGTGACCACATGGTGAAATTAGACCAAAAAATCTATCCAAGTGAAAACTTTAATTTCTGCTAGGCTATTTTTCATTTACATCAATTTTCCAATCTGTTTGGGGAACACTTGTGTTGATGCTGGGGAACAAGGCAATGCATAGACTGCTGGAGAAAGGGCAAGGAGTTGGCAAGTCTGTGGGAAGAGGGAAGACCACTGCTTCTGCCAGACACCAACTTATCAGCATTTCCCTTCTATAATAAGAACAGTCGCTGAAGTTATTAAAAGCACTATTATTTCAGTAAGCCGTATTACGTCTTACTGCTTTAGCTTCTAAGAAAGTAAACCTCTCACTTTGTAATGACATTGCAGAAGAGCGGCACGTATGGTTTGAGCTCCTCGGGAAGCGTGTTCAAGCTGGAAACAGCTCTGAAATAAACCACCCCATTGGTTGGCTGAGCACAGTACTGGACAGGAACTTCATCAGCTAGGGATAAAAAACAAAACAAAACAAAAAAAACTCTGTTGTGGTTTGGGCAAAACAAAACCATACCAAAAAAAACCCAAAAGCAAAGAAAAAACAACAGCTTCCTACTATGAACACGTAAAAACAAAACAATTTCTTACAAGAACTTCACATTAAGAGTTATTTTCTTTTGGCAGTTCGGAGCCGCTTGTTTAAACTTTGCACATTGCACTGAATGCTGGACTGAAAGGTTTTTATTGTTTTTATCCACGGTAAGGTAATGGATATCTGGACAATCTGATGTCAGAATTCTGTTGACAGAGGCCACGTTTTAGAGGTAACATTCAAATAAAGGGATGGTAATTTGTTTCTGAACAACTCAACAAATTTTTCTCCTGTATTTTTTGCCTCATCACCTCAAAAGTTGAGGAAAGCAGGTACTTGCACTGTATGCTCTCTTGTCAGCCAGGGCATTAGAATAGAGACATCAGAATTTTCAAAAAAACTGGTCATTTCAGTATCAGAATTATACAGTACTTGACACTTGCTGGCAATTTTTGCAGGAACGTGTCCATTAGAAATACACTGCAGAGCAGTACTACCTGCAAGATTTTGACAGAACTGTATCAAAATTGAGATCTACAATTTCTTGTCTCCTATCAATCCATGGGGTAGCTACTGGCAAAGCAGGGAGAAATTCGCACTGAAGTTATGAAGGATGACTTCCCCCCCCCCATGGCTCCTGTACATCATATTCTACAAAAACTAGGTAGGAAGGGAAAGCAGTAAGGAAGGCTCACTGCACAAGGTGCCAGGAGCGCTGCACCCTGGATAAGTGTTTGGAAAGTTGGGAAATTGCTTAAGAGCGGTGGAGCTTGGCACCTAGAGACTCCTCTGACTGCGGGGCAGGGCAGGCAGTGAGTAAGCAGGCAGCAGGCAGCTGGCATCAGGAGCGCCGCTGCCAGATCCCTGGGAAGGACAGGTGGCTAGTTCGAGCTGAGAACAGCCCCACATTGCCCCTCAGAGGCGATGGCAAGAAGTGTCTGCAGATCCACTGCAAACTGTCTACCACAGAGATGGTAGATGGTGGACTACAGGAAGAGGACCGTAACTATGAACAACAAACACACGCTTTGTAAAGAGCAAAGAAGAGCAACAGCTGGGCAAGCAGCTAGATAATAATCCAACAGTGTTGCTCTTTTGAGGACAAAACAGTGGTAACACCAACCTGTGAGTGTTGTCTCCAGCACAGTGAATGGGATTTTGGGCTCAATGTCGGACACTTTTAGAGCGGGGAGGCAAGAGGTATCCTGAGGTTTGGTTTGAAGAGCAATTAATTCCAAACCTAGTAAGGAGAGCAGAATATCAGTTTTTCCCTTTCCAGCTTTTAGTGAAAGTGCTGTTAGAATCTACTGAGGTGACTGACGCAGATCAGAAAAAGACAAGAGTTTGAAGTTTAGCATTTTCTATCAATAGTTCTTTCAAATATTTTACTGAAACAAATTCTGCAGATTATTATATTGCAGCAACAAACAGAACACTGTACCTTTGTAAATTCTCTTTCCAATTCTCTCTTCACATCCTGTTTACAGCAGCATGCTTAAATAACCCTGACAAAGTGGCATCTGCCATCCAGTCCTGTCACCCACCTCTGCGAACACCAACCCAGGCAACCCAGACCTTGCAGGTAAGAAACTTCTTTCTCACTCATTCCCCCCCAGTTCTCACTCGAGAGCTCTGTCAGTATACTGATGCAGCTAAATTGTTGTGTTTAATTTTACATTTCAGTTTCTTTCAGATTCTAGCTGGTCGCCTCTAAGTACTCTTCAATTTATCTTCACAAGTAGAAAGCCTCATCTGGTTTTCTGCTCCCCTCTTCCCTGCTTCAGGAAAGTTTCAGAAGATTAACACCACTTTTTTGGAGAATTTCTGTAACTAGATCACTGTTTTCACAAATCTAGATGACTGCCCAGGGCTTCCATGTTTTAAGTTATTGCCCTGACCAAGTTAAATACATTATTTTTACAGGTGGCTTTTTAAGTAGAAAAGATAAGAAATAAAATTACAAGATATGTTTTATAAGAGCACAGAGCAGACCTCATATGCTCAAAAATAAACAGCTTCAAGGTAAATGGTAGCATTCATCTTGTACTTAGTGCAAGTTAACATGGGAAAGAATAAGCAGATAGATATTTTAAAACAATTTCCTTTACCCTACTGGAGACATTGATCATTCTGTTTTGGAGTGTTAAAACTAATGGAATATACCAATCGTACATCGTAGTGTAAACACTACATTGCACAGCCTCATTAACACATATACACAAACTTGCAACAAAAAAAAAAAAATCATCCGTTTCAGAGCAAATGCTGGAGAGTGCCTTGAGAATTTCAGATATTCTATGGAACACCAGCTAAAAAGCTGGCTGTGTTTTTAAGCAGTTACCAAAATAAAAATATGAAAAAACATGCTAACCTTTTTCAAAGATTTGGGTTTTTTCTTCTTCAGAAAGAGCATTGACCTTTTTTCCCAGCTTTTCTGCTTCCATTTTTGCTTGTTTATCATGGTAGTCTTCCTCTGGACTCATTGACAGAGTTAATCTATGTGGATTATCCTGCAGAAATATATCCCAAAACAAAGCATTATTAATTTTGAGGGCAACTTTCTCCTGTTTTGCCTCAGATTATTGCTTCATCAGCAGTAGATAAAAACAGTCTGTGCATCATTTGGCTTGCTTATTACCAAAAGTATCACAAACAGGCAATTTAAACTCTTCATTTCATACAAAACAGTCTGCTACAAGGGTGGGGAAGAGAGGCAGCTTACCACAAGAACAAGCATGAACAACCTTCTGTGAAATTTCAGCATAGAGTCAGAATCCCTCAACAGCACACAGTACTCATTAGTTTAATTAAATCAAGGTTAAACAACTGTACATAACGCTACAGAGCAACATGCCACAAGTTTTATCTGGAGAGTGTTCTAAGATAGGGAATCTGGTTAAATGCATGAGGGTTTCATTAAACACCTCTCTCAACCTGCCCAAGCTTGAGTGGACAGAGATCCCGTATGATGTAAAATGTGCATGCCTTATCCTGCTCACAAATGCTTTACATCAGTCTTGCTGCCAGAGAACCTCGTGCATTATGCAAGTGTCACAACTGCTGTTGAATTTCTCTTTGTTTATACCGGACTGTGGAATTTTAATAACAAAATTACTCAAGCAGCTTCCATTTTATGTAATACTGGGAGGCTATTCAAAAGATAGTGACCTCAAAAATTGCCCATTTCAAAGTAGAAGTCAAAAAGCAGCATCTGTCACTGACAGATACTGCCAATAATTTGGGGCAATGTAATTGGATTCTGTTTTATGAGTCTACCTCGGCCATGCTTATGTGGAAAGACTACAGAAACCTGAATAACTACAGAGTTGAAGAGGGAAATGCAAAATTAACTAGGCATGTTAAAATGGACAGGATGAACAGCATTCTCTCCCTTGCTCCTGGCCTTCCTGCTTTATTAATCTCCAGGAACAATGTATAACAGTGCAGAATCTTCTGATATAAGAACATACAACTATTCTCATCACTTCCTAGTGAGTCATATTTTTGCCTTAGCCCCCTCAGCAGAACTGCACAGTAAAGGATATTCTCAAAAATACTGCACCTGTATTTCTTCCCTACAAGTGTCAAAACCTTAACAGCCCCCTACTACTTCCAGACACTAATAATGCTTTTAGGAAAAAGAGATTTCAATTGATGCTACTGTCTTGTTGCCTTCGAGTATATGAGAACCAGCATTTACTCACTATTAAATCAGGTTGGCAGCTACCTATAATAGATCTGCCCTTCAAAACAACTTGAACAATTTGGAGGGGAAAAAAAACCCAAACAAAACCAAAAACCCACCAACAAAACAAACACCAAAAAAACCCTCCAAACCTGAAACCACTTTTGTGCTGCTATCACTGGATTTTTTTTCTTTCTGGCATTAGCTAATTCAGGGCTTCAGAACTATTCAATGTTGTAATGCCTTTACTGGTTTTATTTCTTCAAGAACTCCAGTAGAACATATGGAGAGGAAAACGAGAAAAAGAACAGAAAGCACTTAGCACTGACAGCAAATTTCAGACAGCAGTTCAGTGAACATGAGGAGCGCCAGAACAGTCTTACTTATAACCAACGTCTTTTCAAGGAAGAAAAGATACATCTTGCTATGCCAGTACTGAGGAACATATAACTAGGTCTGTAATTGTCTATCTGTGTTTGGGCTTCTCATTAGGAAATATTTATGTGCCTTTCTACAGCATCAGGCATCACAGTTCATAAAAAAAAATTATCATTTTATCAACATTCCAATACACGTTTCCAAATCTCTAACCAGCCAATTTTTCCAGTTTTGAAAAGTTTTCACTTCAACTTAAAATTAACATGCTTCATTCAAAAGCGCTGCTGTTCACCTACACCTAAAAATAGACAGTATGGTTATGAAAAATTAGCAGTTTAATTTTAAATACAAAATCATAATTTAAAAATTAATACTGCAGATATTTTTACAGAAGTTTTCCTACCTTAAAATACGTTTTAACTTTTTCCTGAAGAAACGTGGGATTGTCTTTAAGGCACTGCCTGAACCAAGAGACTTTATCTGCAATCTTGAGAAGCTCCACTGGATCCCCATCTTGATTCCAGCAGGAAGCTATATACTGAATGGGAAAAAATAATTAGGTAAGCAGGACAATCAATCTGAATTTCTATAACTGACAGCATCTATGTTCCATAACCACCTTATGATTTGTATTTGAATAGCGTACATATGAGTAATTCTAATATATTTGAAGCAGGAAAAAAAGCTGAAATCTTTGTTCAGATTAAAGGACTATTCCATCCTCTAATTTTATCATACCAAACCACCTACCCCCTGCTCCCCTTCTTTTGCATAGTTGCGTATATCTGTATTCTGGAAATTGACTGTAATATTGTTTCCTCCCTCCCATTTAAAACAAAATAATTTTTCAGCCCAAGAAAGAAGAAAAAAAGATACAGGCAGTAGAGACAAAGTAGTGCATAAATATTACGGTCTACCCATTTATTGTATCAGTCAGATGAAATGATTTATAATAAGGTAACATAATGTAGACAGGACTTTGGAAAAAAGAAAATACTGAATAACCAGAAATATCCCCAGGATATTTCTTTTGGAAGGATTTTTATCCTCATTTTGTTCTCTTGTTTGAGACTATTAAGTGTGCTTGAGTTGCTACTGAAAGTTCTTCAAATACACCATAAGGCAAGGTATCAAAACCTTCTCCATATCTACTCTGTGTGAATGGGGGAAAAATGAAACAAAGCAAAATAAAAAAATCCCAAGACGTTCAAAAGAAAAAGCCCTTAAAAGCATATAGAAAACAAATGCAGCGGAACTGTCAAAACCACCTTCTCTTTTCTTACCTCTTTAATTACAAGCAGGTATCACAAGCTTCCCAGACTTTTTCAGTAATATCTATTATTATCTATTCTGTGGAAAGTGCCTAATGCGTTTTAAATAACAGTATTCTTTTAGAATATGCTCAAGTTAATTCTGACATAAGTCACTCCTTATTTGAGGCTTTCATGGGGTCGTTACAACAACTCAGTGCTGGTTCTTAGTAACAAATCTAAAAGTTTAACCATATATCTAAGAGCATTGTCCAAACTCTTCTTGAACATTGACAGGCTTGGGGCCACGACCACTTCTTTGGTGTCAGGGTTTAACCCCAGCCAGTCACTCGCTCACTCCCCTCACAGTGGGATGGGGGGGCAGAAATCGGAAGGGTAAAAGTAAGAAACTCATGGGTTGAGATAAAGACAGTTTAATAGGTGAGGCAAAAGCTGCACATGCTAGCAAACCAAACTAGGAATTAATTCACTGCTTCCCACTGGCAGGCAGTTGTTCAGCCATTTCCAGGAAAGCAGGGCTCCGTCACACATACCGGTGACTTGGGAAGACAAATGCCCTCACTCTGAACATCCCCCCCTTCCTCCTTCTTCCCACAGCTTTTATTGCTGAGCACGGCATCATATGGCATGGGATATCCCTTTGGTCAGTTGGGGTCATCTGTCCTGGCTGTGTCGCCTCCCAACCTCTTGTGCACCCCCAGCCTCCTCATTGGCAGGGCAATACAAGAAGCAGAAAACGCCTTGATGCTGTGTGAGTGCTGCTCAGCAACAGCTAGAACATCCCTGTGTAATCAGCACAAATCCAGAAGGTAGCACCATACAAGCTACTACGAAGAGATTTTACTCCTTCCCTGCCAAAACCAGTACACCCCAGCAGCTTGTTCCAGTACTTGACCACCCTCTCCGTGAAGAACTCTTTCCTGATACCCAATTTGGACTTCCCTGATGCAGCTTGAAGCCATTTCCTCCTGTCCTATTACCAGACACCAGAGAGAAGAGACCCCCTGCTCTGCTCCCCATCGTGAGGGAGTTGTAGACAGCCATGAAGTCACCCCTCAGTCTCCTCTTTCTAAACTGAACAAACCTAGTATCCTCAGCAGCTCCTCATAAGTCATGCCCTCTAGTCCTCCCAGCATCTTTGCTGTCCTCCTTTGGACACGTTATCATATTTTTATGTCCTTTTTATATCCTGGAGCTCAAAACTACACACAGTACTCAAGGTGAGGCCACACCAATGCTGAGTGTAGTGGGACAATCGCTTCTTTCGACCACTTAGCTATACAGTCCTTAATGCAACCCAGTATATGGTTAGCCCTTTTTGACTTTATGTGACTTGTATTGAGCTTACCATCAAGCAAAACCCCCAGATCCCTTTCTCCAGGGCTGCACTCCAGCCTTGTCCCTCTGTCTATATGTATATCCAGGATTACACCATCCCAGGTGCAGAATCCACACTTGTCCTTGTTAAATTTCATAGTTGGTGACTGCCCAGTGCTCCAATCTGTCAAGATCTCTCTGCAAGGCCTCTTTACTCTCGAGGGAATCAACAACTTCTCCTGATTTAGTATCGTCAGCAAATGTACTTAGTGTACACCCAACTCGTGTGCCCAGGTCATCGATAAAAATATTGAGAACTGCCCCTAATACTGAGCCCTGGGGAACACCACCAGTGACTGACCACTAGCCAGATGTTATGCCATTTACTAGAACTGTTTGAGCCTAACCCTTCAGCCAATGGTTCGCCTATCGTACTGTCTTTTAAATAAATACATCACACAAGAAAGTCCTTCTAATTGTAAAGCCAGCACAGCACTGGAATACAGCATGGAAGGCAGAGAATTCTTACCACACAATGTTTAAAATTACACAGTGTCATGTGTGATAGCCAACATGGCTTCACAGAAGGCAAATTGCACCTGACTAATCTGGTGGCATTCTACAATGGAGTGACCGCACTGGTGGATAAGGGAAGAGAAAATGATGTTATCTATCTTGACTTCTCTGAGATCTTTGACACAGTCCCACACAACATCCTTGTCACTAAATTGGAGAGAGATGCGTTTGACGGATGGACTATTTGATGGATAAGGAATTGGCTGGATGGCCGCATCCAAACAGTTGCAGTGAACGGCTCAACACCGAATGGAGGTCAGTAACAAGTGGCGTCCGTCCTCAGGGGTCCGTATCAGGACCGACACTGTTTAATATCTTTATTAATGACATGGACAGTGGGATTGAGTGCACTCTCAGCAAGTTTGCAGATGACACCAGGCCAAGCAGTGCAGTTGATACACTTGAGGGGATGGAAGGGATGCCATCCAGAGGCACCACAACAGGCTTGAGGAGAGAGCCCATGTGAAGCTCATGAAGTTCAACAAGGCCAAGTGCAATGTCCTGCACCTGGGCTGGGGCAACAACCAGTAATCAGTACAAGTTGGATGATGAATGGTTTGAAAGCAGCCCTGCAGAGAAAGGCTTGGGGATATTGGTAGATAAAAAATTGTGTATGAGGCCACAATGTGCACTTGCAGCCCAGAAAGCCATATGCTGGGCTGCATAAAAATAAGCATGGCCAGCATGTTGAGGGAGGCGATCCTCCCCCTCTATTCCACCCTTATGAGATCCCATCTGAAGTACTGCCTCCAGCTCTGGGGCCCACAGTACAAGACAGACATTGACTTGTTAGAGTGGGTCTAGAGAAGGGCCACAAAAACGATCAGAGGACTGGAGCACCTCTCCTATGAGGTGAGGCTGAGAGATTTGGGGTTGTTCAGCCTGGAGAACAGAAGGCTTGGGGGAGACCTTATTGTGGCCTTTCAATATATGAAGGGGGCTTATAAGAAAGAGAGAAAGAGAGAAAGAGTGAGCGAGCGTAAGAGAGCGAGCGCAAGCAAGAGAGCGAGCACGAGCAAGCGCGAAAGAGCGAGAGAAAGAGCGAGAGCGAGTGCGAAAGAGAGTGCACGAAAGAGAGAGAGTCTTTTTACCAAGGCCTGTACTGATAGGACAAGGGCCAACAGTTTTAAACTGAAAGAGGGTAGATTTAGATTGGACACAAGGAAGAAATTCTTTACAATGAGGGTGGTGAGACACTGGAACAGCTTGCCCAGAGAAGCTGTGGATGCCCCGTCACTGGAAGTGTTCAAGGTCAGGTCAGATGGGGCTTTGAGCAATCTGATCGAGTGAAAGATGGCCCTGCTCACGGCAGGGAGGTTGGAACTAGATGACATTTAAAGGTCCCTTCCAATCCAAACCGTGCTTTGATTCTACGATTACTTTAGTTGTTACTAGATCCCTTTCAGTCCTTTTCAAGGTCAACTTCTAAAACATGACCTCAGGGCAAGGAACTGAAATGTAACCCTCCTCTATGGAAGTATTAACAGCAAACACTGCATGACTGGTCTTTAAAAGCAAGAATTGATTAAGAGCATTCTGTTCTAGAATTAAGTCCTAACAGTTGAATCAACTTCAGGACTTAAAAATACTGAAAGATAAAGTATATGCATAAATATTTAACCAGACAGAATGACTCACACAATCTGAAGACATGCTAGAAAGTACTGGCTATCAAAGCCAGGCAAATTTTGCCAGATCCTACTACGATACATGACAGACAATTAAATATCCACAATTTGTCTGTTTCACTGTATTGCAATCTGATTTGAAACAGCTCTTGGTTGTGCTCTCCCGTTTACAAGTCTCATGTTAATCCAGGACTCTGCTGCTTTACCTAACTTGGTATGCCAAAGAATGAACTCCTGTTCATGCTGAAGAATATACAACACTTGAGAGACACAAAGTAGAAGAACTGCTAAGCAACTGAAGTTGCCACAGAGCAGAAAAAAACAGAGGACATTAGAGAACAAGAGGCAGCAGGAGGCCCTGATCTCCAAACCGACTGCAAATACTGCAGCTAAATTGTTCCCAAATTTACAACAATTTGCAGACTTCTTAAAGACACCACATTCTGCTGCGGAAAACCTCTTCTCTAACAGCTTTGGTATAAAAATTTTAAGCCAAGAATTGAATTAGTGTAAATTCTCACTTGTGAAACTTGAAACTAAATTACAACAGTACAACCCTAAATCCCACAGAAAAACATAGTCCTTCTATGTGACTTTTAAAAACACACAGGCATCTGGCCAAAACATACAGTTCCAAGAGGCACTATGGCGTGCCTCTGTTACAGAAGTAATCGGTGCTACTGCATCAAAGCTAGTATCCAGATGAAGATAACAGGCTCACTGCCTGATTAAGCTATACAGTGTGGAGTCCAGCGATAGTTTGAAGGCTACTGAAAAGAAGGATGAAAGATGTACGAGATGGCAAAGGAAAAGCCCTTAAGTGAAAACTTTTACATATCAAGAGTCTACCAAATGACCCCATATTTCGTACAGATGTAGAAAATAGGTTTCTGTATACCTAAAAAAGCAACACACATGGGCACACATACACACTTACAGATGTCAGGGCTAGTCCAAAACTCGTAGACTGATGCTTCAGCTGGATTTCAATTTTGTGAAGAAGAGCTTCAATCCTATCTTCCTCAAATCCTTTCCTTTGGGAAGGGGTGATGAGAAAAGGAAATCATATCCATTAACACTAATCACTTTAAGTGAAGTTATGAAAATGAATTATAACATCGATAAAGGAAGCATTACAACATAATGTCTTCCACACTGAATTAAAATTGATGTGAAATAAGATTATCATGCTGTGTCATTTAGCGAAACTGCATTAATATCATTAAACTCCTGAAGGTTATGCTGATGAATATGCTACAATAGAGGAAGTAGCAGATACAAGTTTTAAGAGTATTGAACAATATTACTGCTTCTTTGGTGCATTTATTTTAATATAACTCAATTTTTAAGGCATGTTATTATACATATGCCTGTATTAGTATAAGCCTATATATTATTATTAATATTTAATTGTAAAAGACTATGAAAAAATTAACAGTATTCTCAAAAATTTAGCATTACTCACGCAATAACTTCATCAACTGTTCTTGCAATTATCTGTTTCACAGTATCAACATCTCTTTCAGCAATACCCTGTAGACCCACACTGAAATAAGATTCTCTTGATGAGCCATTAAAGCTAGAATAAAACATATTCAAGTCAGTGACAAGTACTAGAACTTAAGCTTTAAACCTGCCAGCAAAGGCAGAAGAAGGGGAAAAACACCCATCATTTCCACATACACACACATAGGATTTTAAAAGCTACACAGAAAGAAAATTACCAAAGAAGCAAGAAAAAGAACTTAAAAGCATTTTTTTGTTCTATTTCAGCAGTAGTAGTGCACTGTTAAGAAAACATACAGCATATGATATTAGAGAAAGAAGAACAGTTACAAAAGAAAAACTGGTCTTTTCTTTTCATCTTCCCATTAATCTGTAAGTACTTTCCAGTTAAGAAGTCTTTTTTTTTTTTTTTTTTTTTTTA